>CM029123.1:8015989-8433489 GCA_016859345.1 Istiophorus platypterus | reverse complement strand
CCCTCACGGCGCCGCGATCCGCGTTATACGTCGAAATCGGCGTCGGTGGCTAGATTGAGATGTCGACGTTTTCGACTTTGATTTTTGCGCAGTTGGCGTGTTATTTGAACCCGGTCCCACTGAGTTCCGGGCGGAGAGGCCCTCCACTCTTTGCCGGTACGAGCCACCCAGCCCACCAGCAGTTTGATTCGTGGAGACGGACGGACGGCCTGCAGTCTCATCAGTGGCACTGATTTACAGAAACAGCACGACATTGAAAAGCGTCGCTTTAGATTTTTTTTCCCCCCTCAATCGGACGATGTAATGCATTATCTTAGTGTTTTTTCATCTTGCTGTGCTGAGTCGTTTGAACAGACTAGCACAGTGCTCTCCTTCTCAGTCATAGTCTTGCAGATCCAACAAATGTGGTCTTAAAGGAGCACATTTTTAGTGTGTGACTCTGCCCCTTCAGGAATTTCACAGATTTGGGGTGTGAAAGACTCCAGTGATTCATAAACTGTTTGCTGATGTGGAAGCCACCTGGCTAGGCAATATGGTATTGTTCGTCAGTATGCATACACGATTACAAAGAGCTCTACATCTGGCTAGTTTTAGGGAGGCTATTGAGACGTGCATTGATTGGAGTAGTACTTTATTGATTGACCAGCCAGAGACATGGCCGGATCAGAGATCTGCAGCTGAAGGCAGGGGTGTACTTTAGAGGGCTCAGTCGTTGAATCAAAGAAAAAGGAAAAGTTTATTAACAATTCTCCTCACAATAAGCTGACTTTAACAAGGACTGATATCAAACTTTGCAATTTGAACACTGCATTGTTTAGTCTCTTTAAATGTTCCAGTGAGTGTATTTCAAACTGTCATGTTTAATTTGAGTACGGTTAATGGAAAACTGAGCCACCCCTCAGTTTCTCGTGTGCTTAGTGAAATTACCATTAACTCCCAAGGGAGACCATCTCAGTGGTATTGTTGGCTTGTGGTTGGGGAACCACAATAAAATTAGGTGGCTTCCAATCCTCATCTTTTTTTCTTGCTTTTTGTTTTTGTTTGGTCAGAAATAGTAGGCAGTGGTAGACGTGTTAGGAGGAGTTCCATTCACAGGCCCTGGTCAAAGTAAAGATTATTTGGTAGATGCAGAATTCATGCTAAGCATTTTAAGTTTTGGATAAGACATAGCGTTTTCTTTTTACAGGCCAGGTCATGTAGTCTAGTATCTGTGAAGAGTGACAACTTGATTGATATTCATGGTCACAGCCCATTTCCTCTATATCTATATAGATGTAGATATATAAATATAAGGATTTTTGAAAAGGCAGCTTTAGTCTTATTATTATAACTTTGGCTAGTATACCTAAGAGATGATTGACATACTATTTTCAACCATTTCACTAGAAATTCTGGATCACAATTGTATTAGATAGGTCGGTCCCACCGTAAACAAGCGTCAGGAACCGAACACTTTACAGGTAAGTTGTTTGGTCGGACCCATACTTTGAACCTGAAGTCAATCTACTATGCAAAAGAACGTCGTAGTGTTCTATCGGAGTAATAACTTTTTGTAATGATATAATTGCTCTGTAACCTGTATTTCACTGGCCCTAATCCACTCCTACATGTGTAAGAACAATGGTCTCTTTGCTATCAAAATGAACAAGAATTGTTTCCAAATTGTAGATTGGGACAGTTAATTTCTTACTGCTAAGCACTGACGCAAGGATGGAAAGTAATTTTATTGGCTACATGATTTGAGGGATGAGAAAAAGATGGCCCTGAGGGACAACCTTAACACATGTACACATGCACCAGCAAACATCAATAAAACAGTTCTTCACTAGAGGAGGAAGAAAAAGTGCTAATGGTGCTTTTGCTAGGCTCCAACCTATCTGAAGCTAAAGCATACAGCCTAAGAACAAAGGTCCAACTGTACAACTTAAATTTAAAACCAGTGCTGTTGTATGGCTCTGAATAGCTGTGAGTAACACATGGTCATACAAAGGATCAATGCCTTCCACAATGGATGCATCAGGATAATGTGACGCATCTTCTAGTCTGAGAAGATCTCAAATGAACACCTATACAAGATTACTAAGACCATCAGCGCGGAGCTGGACATCAAACACCACCAATTCTGATGGCTATGGCTTGTCTTAAGAATGGCACAGTATCTAATCCAGAAGGTTACATTAAGATGAAGTCTATCAGGGGAAAGAAAGCAAGGTCAACTTAAAACAATTCAGCAAGGTACTCTGACAGCTGAGTAAAAGTAGATTGAATGCTATGGTGCGTGTTTGTCGACAAATCTTGAATCTTTTTCTTGCAATCCCTTGATACAAACATCTCAATACTCTTCAGAAGCTTAGTCTAAGGCCCCTCCATTTAGCCCTCAGTGGATGTATGTGTATAGTTTTTAAGAGAAGGATCTGCCATAGGATGTGAGCAGGGACAGTACACTGAATTGACCCCTTCTGTATAGAGGAATTCTCTGCAGGTGACCTGCCCTACTGCATTCTGCTATGGTCTCATTGGCACTGAACAGGTAAAAAAAATTGTCATCTATGCACAGGAAGTAGGATTGTTGTCATTTGGGCGAATTGGCCCCTTATCAGTGTTCCTTCACTTTTTTTTTTCTAACATCCTTATTCATACCATATCTCTCTGATGTCAGGACTTATGCGCACACTATTTTGTGCATCTTTGACTTAGTCCCTCCATTCAACTTCTGTCCTATACACCTTAAGCTGACCTTTCACAAGAGATCTGCAGCCAATTCTTAAAGGGGTTTTCACTGATAAATGTTTTTTCTCAGGTGGACATTTGTAAAGGTTCAGTCTTGAAATCCTTTACCCAGTCAGGGACTTTAAAAACCCTCTGATAAGGAACATTCATGTTTTAATATAATCAGCATCCTAGACAAATACCCTCAATAGCCAAGAGAGAGTCAAGCTCGTCTACTGTGGTAGACCTACTCCAGTGATGCAATTTACAGAGTACTTTAAAATGATGAAGTGTTCCTGTTACATTCAAATTGTTTTTCCTCCTGAGCTCCTGTCAAGCATCACTGCTGCACCTGAAAAAATTGTAGAAACAAACCCAATGATATATAATGATGATAAATGCAACTGGTAGTCAGCAGTCAATTCCTCATAAATTGTACCTGTAGACCTGTGATGGGTCGGCTCTGCCAAATTTAGAGGCCAGTGTACATTATGTAAACAACCCAGCCAGCACTCTGCTGCAAGTTTGTGACGGCACATTCGTTTAGCAGGGGCCAGTACCAGTACTTTGTCAGAGCCTGTTGATTGTTGGACTACATGACTGGAACAAGACAGGTGAAAACACTCTTCAGATTTAAAAATTGTTTAGAGTGTGCCCGGCTTTAGAGTCTGACACTGGTGTTTCAAAGATGGAGAGTGTATCTTCAGATGCTCAATTGTAGCAATTGCATCTTGGTGTAGTAATGCACCATTGCTCAGCATCCAGTGATTAACAACCACTACCACAACTTGACAAATATTGAAGACAATCTTGTCCGTCTGTATAACTGGAATTGCCCCGTTGCACATGCTTTACTTTTAGAAACTTTTACTTTTAATGGACAATATGGACACCTTCATCAGATGCACAGAAATAATTTGACACCCAAATGCTCACCAGTGTAAAGATGCACTAACACCAGTTTTTCCCTGACTGATACAGATGAAATGCCAAGTATGTGAAGTAGATATACGGAATATAAATCCAGGTTCTGACTAAATTTTGCATCCAGGGCTTGGTATAATCTTTGATACGGATACCATTACAATACCTAATTTTTGAAGTTGAAATATAAATGATGATATTTATGGTTACAATCAGCCAAAAGCTGCTCAAAGAATGTATCTTTCCTCATGGCAGAATTCTTATAATCCCAAGAAGCATTATCAAAAGTTACTGGACAGTATTTTACAAAATAAGAACCAGGTTGTTTTTTTTAAAAAAAAACGTCTTTCTTTAAGTGGATGTTACTTTGCAAGTTCTAAGGCCAAGTTCCAGATAGAGGCCAAGCTCATCAGAGCTGTCAGCTCACCCCAACATGCACACACAACACACCACACACTGTTCCATCCATGCTACGTTAATAATAAATGACCTCTGTGTGACTTAGGAAAGAAACGGGCTGTCTCTCTGTCCTTGGTACTCTAACTCTAATTCACTTTTCTTGCTGCTCCTCAGAGTATCCTAAATCATGCACCAGTTCCCTTCCCTTCCCTTTAGCCCCCCCTTCCCCCAAACCAGTCAGTCGGTCTTGATGCTTTATTCTAAATACAATATAAAATTATAATTGAAATTGGGGCTCTCTCACTGATAGGCATTAGCCAATGATCCTGATCCATACCCAGTCGCTGCATCGGTCTAAAACACATCATTAATTGAAACTGCTGGCCATGGCATGCACTACAGTTCAGTCGGTCAGGTTAAGTTCAGATAGTTGGTGAACATCAAAGAAGATTCAGATATCTGTGCTATGCTGTAGTGTCCAGCTGCAGAAGCTCTTCAGCCTTTTATGTTTAGTGTTAGTTTTGATACGTGTTTATGATTTAGTTTTTGTCTTAGTCTTTTGATAAACAATGTCTATTTTAGTCAGATTTGGAGGTTTTGCGTGTTTTAGGCAGTGTACTTTGTCTCTTTTTCATGTGATTTTATTTGTTTTTCTAAGCATTTTAAGGATATACAGCTGTCACCATTTTTGTGTACAGTTATCATGGTTACACATGTTGCTCCCATCTTTTTTGGGACCAGTGGAAAAGGCAGTGTAAACCTCTTCGCACCAGAGTGTCTGTGTCATTCAGCTCTGCAGTAATACACAGACTGACTCTCCCCAGTAATTTATGTTTTCCAGACTCTGGCTGTTGGAACAGGTCTGTCTTTTCTGCTCACCTAGCATTTGGATTGGAATTACTGCAGCTGCCTGTACTGTTCACTGTAAAGCAGTGAATCATTCAGAAGCTAGAACTTATTATTTTATCAAAATAACGTTTTTTAAATTTTGGTCTGGTTTTGGCATTAGAGTTAAAATGTCGGTGTTAAAATAGTGGTGTTTCTTTAGTAAACTAGAGAATGAGATGACACAACGGACTGCTGACTTAAATCCTGGAACTTATGTACTAATTCCATCTGATAGCAACACTAAAGATAACCAACCAAAAGCAATCTTAATGCTGGATCCACAGACTTCTGAATATTGTATTAGCTTAACTTTTCATAATTGTTGGTCTGCTGTTGTTGTTGTTGTTGTTGTTGTTGCTGCTGCTTGTCTAATTCTCAGTGGATTGAAGATGAATTTAGTCTATAAACCTGTTTCTTCCAAGAACCAATAACATCAGATAACATTACCGACGGTGATACATGACAGATACGTGCAGGTCAATGAAGACTTTGCGTTAAAATTGTTCATTGTACCACTTTTATTTAGTTTTTAAAAGGTTGTCAACTAAAATTTTTCATCCTAGTTTTTGTTGACAAAATTAACTGATTTGTTCTGATTTTTTTTGGGGGGGGGTCTATAGGAGGCTGGTTCTGAGGGCGAGGCCAAAGGACCAGACTCAATGAGTTTCCAGCGAAATGTCCGAGAAGTCAGGGCAGAGCACCAAGGCAAAGGATGGCAAGACAAAGTATGCAACCCTTAGCCTCTTCAATACGTACAAGGGAAAATCTCTGGAAACCCAGAAAACTGCAGGTAAGCAGTACCCTGATATTCTTTTATACTATTTTATACAATGTCAAATCAATTCGGCCGTAGGGTTGTATTTACTGTAAGTGTACATATCTTGATTTTTGTTTATTGTGTTGATTGAGGCAATGTTTAATAGACTTTAAGAATAATCAAGTTCTTGGCTCAGCATTCTTGAAAACCTTAATCTTGCTGTTTCTTCATCCCAGTGGCTGCCAGACATGGGCTCCAGAGTTTGGGCAAAGTTGCTGTCAGTCGGCGCATGCCCCCTCCAGCTAACCTGCCCAGCCTGAAGGCGGAGAACAAGGGTAACGACCCCAACGTCAATATTGTCCCCAAAGACGGTAGTGGCTGGGCATCCCGAACTGAGGCGGGGGAAGAGAGGTAAGTTGAATAACTCGTGTGTGTCTGAAACACACCCATTTCTTTTTCTCTAAATGAAGGTGTACGTTAAACACTTTCCAATAACAGGAAATGTCTAAGTTGGATAAAGAGGTCTCTGTCATTCACATTTCAAGTTCTAAGTGTTGTTGCAAATTCTGCTTTGTTTTATGTTCCACAGGCAACAGGAGACACCCCCACCCCAGAACAAACCAGCAGTGCCACAGTCACAAGAGCTGTCTGTTGGGGGCAGCCGCTCTTGGGCTAACAGCAAGCAGACACAGCTAGACGGTAAATATCGTCTCCACTTGCTCCCTAAGCATTACACATATTCATGAAACGCAGATTACTAATGTTTTAGTGCCATCCTCCTACTGGACATTTATGTCGGAGGTTGTAAAATATTCAGTACAGTTCTTACTTGTGTCTAAACGGAAGCAAAATCCTCAATTGGTTTACAGCACTCAGCCATTAGTCTTTATGGAATGCAGACCATTTATGCTGTACACCAAGTAAGGATTAGACCTTTCAATGCTGCTCTTTAAGTCACTGTATTATAGTCAGTTTTTCTATGCATTTCTAATAATGTGCTCTTATTCTGCAGGAGCTCCTCGTGTCAGCAGCCATTTTCATCAGGAGTTTCCCAGCTTGCAGGCAGCTGGAGAGGTTGAGAAAGGGGATGGTCAAGAGGAGGAGCCTTATGGACCAGGCCCCAGCCTCAGACCTCAAAGTATGGTCACACCCATGCACATAAACATCATTCGGTGTTCACTAATTGCTTACTGTTTGCCTGGTGATCAGGAGCCAGAGGCTCCCTGACTACAAGCCTAATCACACTATTTCCCTCTTCCCCCTTTCCTCTTAGATGTTGGTAGTTGGCGTGAGGGTGGAGGCAGGAATTTGAACACTGCACCCAGCCCCTCTGAGATGGATAACAGGGCTCAAGAGGATGGTAGTACGGGCCTTGGTACTTCCACACCACCTGCAGAAGCTGATGAACCTGGCCGAAACATAACCACTGACGGTCAGAGGGAGAAGAGGGATGTTAGGGAGAGGCTACCCGCCTCTGTCCCTCCTCAGCCTAAACTTAATGGGGGGCAACAGCCTCCTGCTGGGGTGCCAACTCACTTTGATCCGGCTTTCAGGAGCATGATGCCACCCTATGTAAGTCACAGTGTGATATTGTGGATAGACCTTATGGGCATTTCACAGTTACAATATCCAGTTGTAGTTATAGTTTTTTCTTTGCCTTGCATTATGATTGGTATGTTTTGTGTTTTTAGATGTTCCATGCCTATCCTCAAATGTCTTTTGCCCCTGGACAAGGTAACTTCAGATACCCTGTCCCACAAGATGGAGCAAAGTGAGTTCACATCAATGGCTATGGCTTAAACCCTAGATACTTGGTTGTAGCGAAATAAAAAATAATTTTTTTGATTTGAATTTTATAATTGCAGAAATTCATTTAACAATACATTATTATTCTTTCAAAATTAACAAAAAAATTACTCAGTTGAAAGGCAATTAATTATACAAGTTATTATACATGCTGTGGATGTACCAGTGGATGTTAGTAAAAGAGAAGTTAACCCAAATTTCCTGTAGAACAGCATAAGCTATCATAAGATCAAAAAAAGCCCATTTTTCCTAACATTATAAAATGAATCTTTTTCTTTCCATGTGCAAAATTTCCAGAAGCATAATACTACCTACATATTTTAGTACCTTGTATTTTCTTTAGGTCTCTTAATAAATTACGCTCTCCTTTCTGCCTTGTTGGGTGCTCAGGGGTCCTCGATCAGCACGACCCCAGCAGCCTCCCCCTCAGTCCTGGCTCCAGGACCCAGACAGACCATCTATCATCAGTGCAACAGAACTGAAAGAGCTGGATAACTTGGACACTGATGCTGATGAGGGCTGGGCAGGTCAGCAGCTGTGCATTAACTATGAACTAAAGTCTTTAAAATAATAAGTTGCTCACTTGGGGAAAAACTTCAAACCTGTCCCTTCTGCAATCCAGGAGCTCAGATGGAGGTGGATTACACCGAGAAACTAAACTTCAGCGACGATGAGGAGAACCATGCTGCTAAAGAAAAAGGAGAAAACTGGTGAGTATTTTGCCGATACAGTAACTTGCCAACACTTACACAGGCATGGTATTGTATTCACTAATTAGCTTCTTTGCCATCAGATTACTTTAGAGAAGCCCTTTCTTTCCAATAAAGTTTGAAAATGACCTTTTGGAGACTTGAAAACTTGAGATAGGTAGTGATCAGTTTGCTATCAAATTATCACTGTGACTAGAATCTCCAGTACATACTCTTGAAATCATTTTGTACTAGCAAATGCATTTCCATGTAATGATATACTTTTGAAAACAATGTACTAGTAATGAGTTTCACTTTTGATGTTAAGTTTTTTTCCTAACTCAAACAAATTTAAGTCTTTGAAATTAGATTTTTCCATACTTTACACAAATGGATGGAAACGTGTGACAGCCTGTTAGGAATCTAAAAAATGACAAAACATTATAAAACACTGTTAAATACTCTGAGCCAGATGGTTATTGCATGGCAGTATTTGCCTCCCTGCTTGTTCTGGAAACTTCCAAGCAGTTGATACTAAAATTCAGAAATTATATATTAACAAGATTGGAAAGGGGTTAACAAATATTTTCAGTCCCAGGAATAATTTATTAAAGCCATTCAGTGTGTCCAGTGAGTCCATGCGTTGTGATGACAAACAACAAATGGACAAACAAAAGACAGACTCTAAAGATGGTCTTTCATATTTTAACATTACCTGAAGGCCACTGTATATACTCCTACAGGCTTGGAAAGGGAGGGATTAGATTTATTACATTGGTTGCAATCTGCAACCTCACCGCTAGATGCCACCAAATCTTACAGAGTGGTGTCTTAAAACTGAAATAATATTTTTAGGGAGTGGATGGGTAAAGTGGAACGTATAAGACCTCGGCCATCAGACAGTCAGGAGGGCTGGAAGGAGGGATCTGAGGACCGTGGTGGCAACAAGAGCTCATGGGCTGACAATGTAGATCCCAGAGCACCATCCCCTGGCAGTATGGGACAGTACAGCAAATCCACTGCTCCACAGGACTACCAGGTAAAGTAGGATATACATTACATAAGCCCTCCATTACTTGTGCATTGATTATTGTAATGGAAACTTGACCAGTCTTTATTTTTACTAAATTATGCACTTCTCAGGGTGGCAGTCGTTCTGTTGGTGGTGCAGCTCCACGTGGTAGCAAGCCCCAGGCTTCAGCAGCACCTGGTGCTGATGAGGACTCTGAGGCCTGGAGACAGAAGCGCAAGAAGCCTTCAGAAGTTTCTGAGGCTGTAGAAAGAGCGAGACGGAGGAGAGAGGAAGAGGAACGGCGGATGGAAGAACAGCGTCTTGCGGCTTGTGCTGAAAAACTTAAACGTCTCAATGAAAAACACCGTCAGTCAACTGAGGGCAAATCCTCCCCTGCTCAGACCACCAATGATGAGGCAGGAGCTGCCCATGAGGAAGCCTCTTCATCAGCTCCTGCTCCTGTATCCAGTCCTGTACCTCCAGTCCCAGTTTCACAATCGCAGGTCCCAATTATGCAAGCTCCTCCACCTGAGAGGGTTGATCGAGACAGGGAGAGGACGGAGCGAGAACGGGAGAGAGTCGAACCAATTGTGGAGGAGGAGGTTCACGTGCCTCGTCAGCCCAGCCCCCCCATCCAGAGACCTGTGGCTGTAGCTCCAGAGCCTCAGAGCGAGGGAGAGAGCTCTTTGGCTGAGGTCGGACCCCTAATGGAGGAGAACCAAGCTGAAAGGACAACAGTGCCTATCCGAGACTATTTCAGCATAGAGGACAACAGAGGTGAGCCAGCCCGTTTCTCAAAGTTGCTTGTAAATGATCTAACATTCTTTCAGTCATAGATGCAAATACTGTTGGGTTTGTTTTCCTGCAGTGGATGAGCCCCACCTGTCTCTGCCTCACATGGACACCCCAAGTAGTGAGGACGTCCCTGTGGTACCCCCACAGCTGGAAGGAGAAGCAGCCGCAGCCGCAGCCGCTGCTGCAGCTGCTGCTGCTATGCGTCCCTCAGGCTATTCCAAACAGTTTCAAAAGTCTTTGCCACCTCGTTTCCTCAGACAGCAGGTGAGGGTTTCTACTTCAGGCTTCTAACGTTACTAATGGTTGGGTATCAGGAGCTATTTGGCTATTTTCCTATACGTAAACAAAAGGGGACTTGTTGGTGAATATTATGATCTTAAATTTACTTTCAGAGTTACCATACTGTAAGCAAAGAACATTCAAGGTTAATTAGACCTTTTCCATAGTGAATGTGTTGATTAATCCTATTAGGAGAAGTGCAGGTGCAGCTAATAATAACATTAGTGTGTTGGGAGCAGTACTTTCAATACTCTGCTTTTTTAAAACACTTGGTCACAACTGCTGTTGCACATTGGATTGGAAAAAATGGTATTCATAGATGGCCGTTTTTAATGCACTCTGTTGTCAGAACAAGCAGATGTAATAACATTGAGCCATGAATATTTATAATGTAGTATATACCATCAATATCAGTATATACCACGGGTTAAATTTTCATCATTTGTCCTGTAGGAGCAGATGAAGCAGCAACAATGGCAACAACAGCAACAGCAGAGTGGGGGTTCCGTGTCCCCATCAGGCAGTGGTGGGGTTCCAGCTACCCAACAGCAGCAGCAGCAGCAACAACAGCAGCAACACCGCTCCATGTATCAACCCATGGGCCCCCACCATCAGCACCTGGCCTCCATGGGTTTCGACCCCCGCTGGCTAATGATGCAGTCCTACATGGACCCCCGCATGATGTCAGGACGACCTCCTATGGACATCACAACTAACATTCACCCCGGTAATAAGATATGTAAAACAGAAATTAATAAAGTATCATCATGTCGGTTTGTGAGTAGTATACTTACAGACGACAAATTTGCCAGACAACCTGTTGAAAATCATACTCTTTTGTGTTCTTCAGGGCGGATGCCTCCTAAGCAAATTGTGCGCAGAGAGCCCGGTGACAACTCAAGCTCCAGTTCTGACTCCTTTGACCACTTGACCCGACCAATTCGTGACCATGGCCTACCCTCCGACACACGGATGGTATGGGGATCCGACCCATACCCACAGTCAGAGCCGTTACCCTCTGTAACTCCTCCAAAAGGGCGGGATGATAACAAGGAGGCGAGGTAAAAAAAAATAAATAAATAAATGAAAAAAAAAAGAGAGAGAGAGAGCTAAAGAAGAAACCTTTATCTTCTGCATATGACACATTAACAATTGTTTCTTTTACAGGATTGACTCCAGTTTGGATCTGGACAGGGGTCTGCCAGCTATGTACCCCCCCCAGGATCACAGTGCCATGGACTCACGTAAGAGTAACTTCTTCCGGGACCCCGCTGAGTCCCTGTCATCATTTACACAAGGCCCGGAGGATACTTCTGGGCCTCTAGACAGGGTCCCTGTAGGCTCGGCCTTTGACCATGACGAGCCGGGCCTACCGAGTGGGGAGGAGGTAGAGGCTCTTGGTCAAGCTATGCTCCAAAGGAGTGTCTCCCAGGGCTCCAGTCACTCCGTCAAGCTTGATGAGCCCAGATTTGATGGACTACCCCTGGGAACAAAATCACTAGAGCTACAGGACACAGGGGAAAGGGCTGATGATAAGCCCCAAAATGAACTCTACGCGCAGGCTGCAGTGACCAGCAACAGGGCTACACCTCCCGCTGATGGATTACACAAACAAGAGAAGCTGCCTCTGCCAGCCACTAGCAAGCAAAAAGCTGAGCTGCGCTGGGGCGGGAGATCAGGGACTGGACGTAGAGAAGGACCAGGGGGAGAGAGGCCTGTCCGTAGGTCTGGGCCAATAAAAAAGCCTGTCTTAAGGGACATGAAAGAAGAGAGGGAGCAAAGAGAAGAGAGAGAGAAGCGTCACGAGAGAGCAGAGAGAGGAGACAGGTCCAAAAAGGATCAATCATCCAAAGCTCCCTCTGCAGCCTCTGCTGTGTCAGAGTGCTCCAGACCTCAGGTTGAAGGGAAGAGAGAATCTACAGAGCTTGAGGAAACACCGACTAGCCATCAGAGAGTCCGAGACTCTCAGCCTTCATCTGGGGCTCCCACTTCTTCCTCTCAAGAGGAGAAAGTAGACAAACCGCCCAGCAATGACAAACATCCAGAACCCAAACTGCCCTCCAGGAAAGAGTCTAATCTACCTCCACGTTCCTACCGACGAGAGGAGAGAGAGAGGGAACGTGAGAGGGATAAGGAAGCTGACAAGGACCGAGAGCGAGAGTGGCCTGCTGACTCAAGTTTCAAAGGACGTGGTCGAGGAGAGTATTACTCCAGAGGACGTAGCTACCGGGGGACATACAGTGGCCGAGGCAGGGGGAGCCGTGGCAGAAGTCGAGCAGAGTACCCATACCGAGAGCCTCGATCACGCTCTGATTTACCTTCTGCAGGAGGTGCTGCTGCCTTCCGCAATAGAGAGGAAAGTGAAACACGCAGTGAGAGCTCAGACTTTGAGGTTATACCAAAACGCAGACGAAGACGGGGTTCAGATACAGATTCTGAAAGTGAAGGTGGGAGGGAGTCTGCCAGCGATACTGGGCCCTCTGACCGTGAGCCTAGCACCAAACCTAGCCGTCCACTGAGACGAGAACTACCTGGGGAGGGCCGGTCTGGGCCCCACAAGCCAGGCTTTGGACCTCCTCACATGGGGGAGAAGGTTGGATCCAGAGGGGATGAGGAAAGCAGGCCCAAGCCAGGTTTCCTTCCTAAAGGAGAGCCTTCTCGGCGAGGAAGAGGTGGATTATATAGTAGACGAGGTGGCGCAAGGGAACGTGGTGGCCCTCGCTCAGTCCCTCTTAGACGACCAGCAGCTAGAGAGGCCTCCTCTCAGTGGCCCTCTAAACCCATGGAAACATTCAGGCCTGAGGATGCAGAATCAACTCCGAGATATGACAATCCTCCTGCTGACCGACGGCCCCCTAAATCTGAGGGCAAGAAATTTGGGGATGGCGCTCCGCAGAATAGCAGAGAGAGGCCTCGTAGATCCCGACCAGCACGGCCCCCCAGGCAAGATAAACCGCCCCGCTTCAGGCGTTTGAAGGAGAGGGAGGCTGCAGTGTTAGCTAGCGGAGAAACAGCCCCAAGTCCTCCTGTCCCTTTACCCCCAGTGCCTGCTGCTGCTGCCCCTAGGTCTGCCCCAATCTCCCTCTCCCCAACCCTGTCTAGAGCTCCAGGAACCCCTGTTACTGTGCCTGCGGAAGTGGCAGCCACTATGCCTGCACCCGACCTGCCCTGTGCTATAGAAGCAGCCTTGCCTGACACCAGCAGCCCCACCATCACTGCAGTTGGTACCAAGTCCCCTGACTTGTCCAACCAGAATTCTTCAGATCAAGCCAATGAGGAATGGGAGACTGCCTCTGAGAGCAGCGACTTCAACGAAAGGAGAGAGCGAGAAGAGAGGAAAGGAACTCTGGAGGCTGCTAATGAAGCAGCCACTGCCTCTGCCACGGCACCTGCACCCCCCCAGGGCTCTTTGACCCCTAGTAAAAGCCCTCCTGATGGAGGGATGACTCAAAAACGTGAGGGAGCTCCTGCAGTCAAGAGGAGTTTCTCAAGTCAGAGGCCTACAGAGAGACAGAATCGTCGAGGCAACAGTGGAGCCAAACCAGGCCGGAGCTACACAGGGGGAAAGGGGGAGAGGAGGGGAGGAGCCAAAGCTGGCCGGAAAGGGTGAGTTTGAAACAATCAGGCTTTTGTCTGTTGTTAGGCATTTACTTTGTCTGCTTACATTAACACTTGAACAATGAAGTTGACTCAATAAACAGTGTGCAGTAGGATAACACGGAAGGTTTATTCACACACAATAACCCTTTTGTGTACATTCACTTGAATGTGCAAGTGGTCTCAGACTTTTGGATCCCACTGTACTAATAATTAATTAGTATTCTAACTAATTAATGATTGTACTGAATAACACTAGGGCACAACCTGCATATTTCAGTAAGCTGTTAGAATAGCCTGTTAAAAGTGGCTTGGGTTGTTAAAGGATTCGCCACTTGATGGAGTACTGTCCTCAAGTGTGTTGTGATTGGCCATCAAATTGTTTGGTTAAAAACATCTAAATATAGCATCATTGATGTGTCTGTTTTTCTTTTTTTTTTTTTTTTTTTTTTTTTTTTTAGAATCTGTACCTGGAAAAATGTGAAAACATTTGCTCCCTTTTATCTAGTGCATCAACACAATTGCTGTTTAATGGCTTCTTTGTTATCTAATACTTTAGTCAGAGGATGCGGGACACAAGAGAGGCATAGTTTCTGTTTGCAAATGAGGGACTTACTTTCACAAATTCCATGTCATCACATATTTACATGTTAACAATCTTGTCTCAGGCCACCTTTACCACCAACTGTTGTTCTCAACAACGTTAAGATGTATCACATGGTCTCTCTTGCTGGGTCTCAATTTTTCTTTCTATCTCCAACATATCACTCAATCAAATAGCCCTGCAGCCCATCAGAACTCGGAGGCAACAGCACCAGTAGTAGGAGGAGTAGCCCAAAGACCTGCAAAAGAGCAACCTGCCCGTCGCAAAGATGAAACCAAACAGGCAACCAAGAAACCCAAGGAGAATGCTCTTTCTCAGTTTGATCTCAACAATTATGCCAGTGAGTAAATGCATATATATATGCTCTGAAACTTGTCTCTTAGTTATTGGTCACGAACCTACACCCGGCTCAAGCTGCTTGTTGCCTAAAAACTGAATGTAAAAGCCCGGATTCCTTTTTCCCTGTCACTGTAGGTGTTGTGATCATTGATGACCACCCAGAGGTCACCACCACAGAGGACCCCCAGTCCAGCACCAATGATGATGGCTTCACAGAGGTGGTCTCCCGTAAGCAACAAAAACGCCTGCAGGATGAGGAGAAACGGAAAAAAGAAGAGCAGACTACTCAGGTAGGAGGAGGGAACTAAAAAAAACAAAACAAAACTAAGTTGTTAAACAGCATTCCATTCTTTTATGCGAATAGCCATACATCCTTGATATAGCATTAATATAATACTACTCCTACAGAACTGGAGTAAAAAAGGCTCTGGTGAGAAGAGCAGAGGGGGAGGAGGAAAGCTGCCACCAAGATTTGCTAAAAAACAGTCATCACAACAACAACAGCAACAACAGCAGCAGCAGCAACAACAACAACAGCAGCAACAACAACAGCAGCAACAACAACAACAGCAGCAACAGCAGCAGCAACAACAACAACAACAACAACAACAGGCTTCACAGCCTCAGCCTGCTGTAGTCTCCACCCCCCAGGGCCAACAGCAGCCTGCCGTTTCTGCCACCCAGCATCCTCATCTTGCCCCCTCCCAGCCTGCCGCGTCCCCTCAGACTCTGGAAGGAACAGTGACTCCTCTGCCCTCAATTCCCCCTGCTACTGTGGACTTTGCCTCAAAAAATTTACCCCCTGCACCCACGCAGACACACAGCACTCTGGGTACAGAACTGTGGGAGAACAAGGTAGCAGGCTCCACTGTCCTTGCTGATGTGAAGAAGCGTAAGTGGATAAGTATATGTTTGATGTGTTCAGAAAAAATTGTTTTATATCCTGATTCTTATGATGCAGAAATGAATTTGCCAGCAACTCCCCCCCCCCCTTAAAAATTTAATTTGTATATTCCAGTTGGTCCAATCAGCCCTCCCCAGCCACCCTCTGTGAGTGCCTGGAACAAACCTCTTACCTCCTTTACTGGCACGGTCTCCACTGAGGTACATTTAATGGCATTTCTGTGTTGTTTGACTGTGGGATCCACTTGCTCTATGACAAACCATGAAAAATATTGTTTTATCATTTTCATCTTAGGGTGTGAAGCCTGGAGCAGAGGGCAGCGTAGAATTGGCAATAGACAGTATTCAGTTTGGAGCCCCGTCATCTGCAGGCAGCACAGACAGCGATGGAGTTCCGGCGATGCTAGAAACTGGCTCTGAAAACAAACTGCCTGCTCCCAAAGAACAGAGACAGAAACAACCTCGAGCTGGCCCAATCAAAACACAGAAGGTAACTGCACGGTGGAGAAGACACCATTTGCTGCTCCTGAACAGTACTCACTCCAAATTCTAAATTTTGTTTCATTTCTTCTCCTCCCCAGCTTCCTGAAATTGAACCAGTGGAAACCAAGGAATACAAGCCAGGTCCGATTGGTAAAGAGCGTTCTCTAAAGAACCGCAAGGCTAAAGACGCGCGTGGCGGAGAAGGCGAGGGTATGGAGGGAGGAGTACCTGGAGGAGCCGTCAGCCGAGCCACAGACTCCAGTCCTCCCACCAGTGACACCACAGTACCAGAGCTGGGGGGAGACATCGAAGGCATGATCACAGTCCCCTCAGCAGACTACAACAGTAACTCAAAGGTATCACTATCGCATAACTTCAGAGCCATTATGTATTTTTAAACCATACTTTGACGATGTTAAGCAATCATTGTACCTCTAGATTGTTAGTACGCCCAGCCCTAAACAATGGTGAAATGAAACCATGATCATGTGTATCAAATTGATAACTTTATTAGATCATTGTTTTTATCCTTTATTTATCCTTTATATGAGAAAACCCTCATAAGCACAATTTAAAAAAAAAAAAAGGCAGTATTCCTACAGTATGACATGTTGGCGTGTATACAATAAATTTATGTCTTTCCACCTCAGGAGTCTGTCACTGACTACACCACTCCCTCCTCCTCACTGGCTGACAGTGTTCCTACCGGAGGGAACAAAATAGAAGAGAGTTTGGTTGCCAATGTGAGTACACATCCTTACACTGGCACAAAACCTTGTACAGCTTTCTTTTTGATTTGAAGAGATCATTTGTGCACGGAGTTCTTTATAATTAACAAAAATGTTTAAATCGTAATTGGGTTTTTTTGTTTTTTCTTTTTGTTTGTTTGTTTTTGTGTCAGGTGGCTCTACCCCACTCATTGCCCCTTCCTCGACGAGAGACCCTGCAGCAGAGCTCCAGCCTCAGCACCGTCTCCCCTGCTACTGTTGACTTAACACTAAAGGTACACACATTGTACAGCACACCTGAGGAAACGTTAGTCATTTTGAGAAAAAAATGTTCTCCCTAAAATTTCCGTGAAACACTACCCGAACACTGATATTATTTCTATCTCCTCTTCAGATGGAATCTGCTCGTAAAGCATGGGAAAACTCCCCGAGTCTGGAGAAGAATTCTCCGGTCACCTCCTCTTCCTCCCCCATCACCTCCTGTGCATCCTCGTACTCCTTTTCCTCAGCCTCAATGCCACAGATCCCTGTGGCTTCTGTTACCCCCAGCACCTCACTGTCAGGTAACCTAATATCAGGTTAAATCTTACATAGATTTCACACAATATTGTCTGTTGACGCTTTCATTACTTCCACACTGCTGACCTTCCA
Organism: Istiophorus platypterus; assembly: GCA_016859345.1. Taxonomy (NCBI): domain Eukaryota; kingdom Metazoa; phylum Chordata; class Actinopteri; order Istiophoriformes; family Istiophoridae; genus Istiophorus; species Istiophorus platypterus. The sequence goes on along the minus strand of CM029123.1, from coordinate 8,415,926 downwards.
CATCAGACTTACTGATTTGCCTGTTTTGGGATTTCCTGTTGTGCATTAGCAGTATCCAGACAATCTGCATGATTCTTTGTATTCACCATGTGTTTTTATCCACCCTGTAGGTTCTGGTACCTATACGACATCGTCCCTGAGCACCAAGACCACCACGGCTTCTGACCCCCCAAACATCTGTAAAGTGAAGCCCCAGCAACTGCAAGGTGGAAGTCTGTCCTCCTCCAGCAGTAGCAGTAGTAGCAGCAGCTTCTCTCAGCTGGGCTGTGTGCCTCCCCTTCTGCCCCAGCAGCAGCAGACCCCACAGGTGTATGTCTCCCAGTCTGCAGCAGGTGAAAACAACGTCCTTACTTAACCCTGATAGCCTCGATAGTTCAGTTTCATGTTTGAAGAAGTGTTCGTCTGTTAATAGTCACACATTAATTCCCTTTGTATGTCAAGGTTCTGCAGCTCAGATTCCAGCATTTTACATGGACACTAGCCACCTCTTCAGCACACCCCATCCACGCCTTGCTCCTCCCTCCCTGGCGCAGCAGCAAGGCTTTCAGCCTGGACTCTCGCAGGTAGGATTTTCTGCTTGAGAAATACGCTGCAGGAATGTTTTGATGTTGAAAATAAAAACCACCTGTCCTTGTTTGTCCACCTTTTATAGCCGACAGCAGTGCAGCAAATTCCCATCCCTATCTACGCTCCACTGCAAGGTCAGCCTCAGCACCAACACACACACCAGCCCCAGCTAGGACTCAGCACCGGTCCCCCAGTCTCTCAGCCACAGGACCTGTTCAGCTCCTCACTGCAGCCTTACAGGTAACACAAGCCGCCACAGGCATCGACGTCTCTTCTTCAAAACACAACAGAAACATACAGAAGTCCTGTCATCTGATAATGCTGTTGTGTCCTCCCTCAGGTCTCAGCAGGCGTTCATGCAGAGCAGCCTGTCACAGCCCTCCATGATGCTGTCAGGACCATCCCTGCACAGCTATCCTGGCGTGCAGGCACCTGAGCTGGGCAAGCCTCAGTCGAACCTGGCCTATCAGCAGCCCTCATCCACCCAGCATATTCCCATTCTGTTTGAGCCGCAGCTCAACCAGCCCTCTGGCATGGGAGGCTCCCAGCTCATTGACACACACCTTCTGCAGGTAACCTGGCTGCTACAGTCTGCTGTACAAAATTGACTAGTGTTTTGTCAAACTGATGTCTGTATTTTATTCATTTTATGAATGTATGTTTTCCATCTGACATTTTTGTTTTTGGTTAAGGCTCGACAGGGGATGAATCAGCATTCAAACATGTACTCAGGGCAGGTGCAGCAACATGGCCAGAGTAGCTACTACAGCAACACTCAGTCGCCCAGTTCAGCAATGCAGCAGGTAACCTACATGCACGCATAACACAATTATTTATAAACCTTTTAAATAGCTTATTTTGTTTTACCAGTATTCAAACTCCCAAATTTGTTTAGGTTCTTGTCCTGTGAAACAGAAAAGTAGCATGATTTCCTGTTTATTGGTGGATCAATTAATCGATTATTTCTCAGTATGTAACACTTGTATGTCTTGATCTCTCTCAAGGTGACGGTCCCTCTGCCTGGTTCCCAGTTGTCCTTGCCAAACTTTGGCTCAGGTGGAGGCCAGCCCCTCTTGGCACTTCCCCCCACGCCTCCTCAGGCCCAGCCCCCCAGCATCACTCGACAGCCCCCAGTCTCTCAGCCATACCGAGGCATAATGGGCCCCAACCACAGCATGATGCAGCCACCAACCAGCAAGGTACGATAGTATGTGCATGTGAGACCCTGTGTGAATAAACTGTCTGGTTTTCTTTTCCTTTTTTTTCTTTTTATTTTTTTAAGTGTAGCTTTTTTTGTGTTGACACATTGCAGATGGACATGGATCTGAAACTCTTTGGCAGCGGGATGGATGTGAAGCCTGGAACCCCCCCTGTCAGCGCTAGGAGCACTACACCCACCTCCAGCCCGTACAGGTACAACCAAAAACCACGTCCTCTTCCTCACTGGCTCTCACACACAGACACACCAAGCATGACTTTTTAAAAAGGTAAATACATGTGGATACAAGCCGCGGCAGTACTACTAATTGAAGTGGCTGGTCTTTGCAAGGCAATGATGCATCTTGCATCTTTTTATTTATACGATGCTTGTTGCTGCATTGATCAGAGTCAACAATGTATCAGCTATGGTTAACACATGATGTGGCATTTCAATGCACCCTATCCACGTGATTTTAATGTTTCCCTCTCTCCTGCCTGCAGGGCCAGCTCCACCTCTCCTAGCAGCCAGTCCAGTAAGATGAACAGCATGCTGTACCAGAAGCAGTTTCAGCCCAGCTCTGCCGGCATAAGAATGACACAGCACTTCCCTGGCCAGTTCAACCCCCAGGTATAGAGAAGCATAGAACTGGTATTTTGATTATGTTTATATACATACTGTTTATGAACATGACTGGATGATTGAATTGATTTATTTTTTTGTCTGTTGATCTTCGTTTCAGATTCTCTCTCAGCCCAACATAGTGTCTCCTCTGGTTCGCCCTAATCACACTAACTCATTTGCCGGAGGTGTCCAGCGCTCTCCCATGGGCCCTCCAATGTCACCGAATGTGGGTGGGGGTCTAATGCCCCATCCCCGACCCCAGCATCCACAGCACAGCCAGCACCCTCCCCGAGGCCCCTCTGGTCCCTCCATTGCACCCAGAGGCACACAGGCGGCTCTGAAGGCTGAACAGGACCTAAAGGTCTGGTGCCGTACTCCTGCACTGGTTGAATATCCGTATCTGTTTGTTAGTGTGGCTAGTCTAGTCATGACCCTTCAGTGATGGGTGGGTTGACTGATTTTAAATATTTCCTCTGTCCCCGTCTAGGCAAAGCAGCGGGCTGAGGTGCTCCAGTCCACTCATAAGTTCTTCTCAGAGCAGCAGCAGCAGCAGCAACAACAACAACAACAACAACAACAACAACAACAGCAACTCAAGGCCCCGCAAGTCAGCAAAGCATCTCGGCTTGATCAGGGGGTGAAACCCCCCATCGACAGCTCAGCCCCAAACCACCAGGCAGGTGACCGCCCAGATTCCGACAAACCCCCTGTCTCCACGGCCAAGCCCATACGGACTGGCCCCATAAAACCGCAGGCCATCAAACCAGAAGAGGGCAAGTAAAGAGCTGCAGACCCTCTTCAGATGACAATACAACTGGATGGAAAAGAGGAAGAGAGAGAATCTAGCCCCATTCACTCAGTCATCACCTCATATCAGCACTGGGGGACAGTGTGGGGGAGGAGGATGGGTTGAGTAGAGATAGAAATGGTAGTGGTTACTGAGAGTAGGCACTGTCCTGCATATAAATAATCCTCCTCCTCTTCTTTCTTCCCCTGTCTTGTCCCACCGTAGGTGGGGGCATTTGAGTTGGATTCTTCCATCATATTTAGATGCCGATAAAATGGCTGCACAAGTTGTTCCATAGAAATCTACTGTGACAGTAGATAAGACGAGAGTTGAAGAGAGAAAATTGAAATGAATTTTGCTGCTGAGTTTGCCATTTTTATTGCTCTTGATTTTTGTTCCATTTTTATTTTAAATTTTTTCCCAAATAAGATCACACACATAATAGGAAAAACCTGATTTTTCAACAAAAGAATGAATCAGATTTGTTTTTGTAGTCGAAACAATCTTAAGTGTATGTAGTGAAGCACAGTTTTTGTTGCCCAATCTCCCATCATAACTAATCTAAAGATTTGTGCATTCACATGCACACGCTTCCTCAACGGTTTCATCCACAGTTACCACACGGAGATGTGAAATCCGAAATTTTGTTGTCGTTTTGTTTATGTTTTACCAGAACGGAAATGTGAAAATTGCAGCATTTGATTGACTTTAATGATTGATTTTATTGATTAGTCTGCCTGTGAGCCTTTGCTCCCTGCCTTCTGCTCTCATCTCCTTGCCTGAGAATAACCCAAGTGTTGGGGTCTGTGTTGTCTGTCTGTGGTATGAACAGGAGAAAGCTTGTAGCTGGACTCTCTCCTGTATACGTAGCCAAAGGTTAAAGCAGCGCGGAGATGATGTCACAGCCTTTTAGGATTGCTGTTGCCGTGGCAGCAGAGTTTTGAGTGGACTTGCAGGTTTACATGGATGATGTATGATCACTACTTTACAGCTGTTCCAGGTTAGGGGCTACTGTCACACACCCTTTCACTGCTTTCACACTCATCCTTGCTGTCACACAAACACACACATACACACTTCACTGTAAAGCACCCAGACCTGCTGCTATTGACTGATTTCAGTGCCCTTAGCTAGAATATAGCAGGATAGGGCTATTTAGAGGAATAGAAATGGTGAAGAGTTGATTGTTAAAACATTAGAAAACTCTTAAGTGTGTGTATGTCAGCCCCCACAACAAAGGGGGAAGAAGACCAAGACAGAGCACGAGGAAAAGGATAAAATGAGAAGCCTCAAGTTCTGAAATGTTCGGGCAGAAGGACACTTATTGTTTTGTTGTCTTTACTGATGAGAGCAATCAGTGCTGTTTTGTCTCTGCCTCACCTCCGCTGGCTTTCCCACCCACAGTGCTCTCATCGCGGGGTTGGGGTGACAAGGGTCCCTCAGAAATGTACAGTAGTATGCACCCTGAGGTGGGGAGGGCATCTTCGTCACCTCTACCCTAGCTGGGGGAAGAGTCCTTGCTTTGGAGGATGGATGAGGGAGGGTGGGTAATGATTTTTTTTTTTTTTCTTTTTGTTCCTTTTTTTTGTTGTACTTGTACAGGGGTTTCATCGCTGTATTAAAAGATGTAAGGTCTTATTTACATTCTCTTGGTTTGGTTACAGAAACTAATAAAAATAATATACTGTTGAGATGTTTTTCAGTGATGCCTGGTTTTTCCTTGATGCCATTTTCCAACATGATGCTGAGGCTTTTATTTTGCTGTACAGGAAAGTCAAACTCAGCATCACATCTAACCACTGGGTGTCACTACAACGCTTAAAAACTTATATGGGTTTTTCATAGTGCTTTGCTTTTCTTTTCTTCTAGTAATGCACTACCTTTTGTTCCAGATTCAGATGAGTCAGCCTTTTGTAAAGGGTTTCTAATATGTAACAAATGGCTTAGTATTTTTTTAAAAAAATACCAGATATTAGCCATTAATAACAATGTTTGTGTTGCAGAGTTTTGCTGGGTGTTTATCCTCCACCTGTAATAATTTATTTTAGTTGTTTTAGGTGACCCTTTAATTCATCTTCAAGACCTCTCAACCATTGTTTACATTCATAGCATTACCATGAAGAACTCAACAGTGGGAAAAGAGACCTGCATTTTGTGGTTTATCCAATGGGTTTAAATTGAGTATTTACTTTAGCTTAAGAAGAATGAGAAATGTCAGTTCATCTGTTTTCCTTACTAACTCCAAACACCAAATCTGGAAGGAGGCGGCCTTTCATTTGTCAGCAGCTTCTTATATGGTCAATGTGTTTTGGGGGTTTTTTGGTTTTAATTTTTTTTTACTTAGTCATTAGTTATACCTTACAAACCCTTTATTAACTTGGTATATTAAGGGTTTTATATATTTCAACCACATACACTTGTAACTTGGGAATAAGTTTATTTCATGATTTAAACCTCACCAATGTTAACTACAATGTACAAGTACATGCAATATTCAATACATGCTGAGTGAGAGTAGTTTATTAGAAGATGTTCACTTGAAGCATGGTAGGTTGTGTAGTACCACAAGTTTGTGCTGTAAATTGTATGCTTTAATTATCCCACTTGGCTAGTGATATTGAACAATGCTACATATTCTAGACCTAAAATACGCCATATATAGCTTAAAATAAAACAAGAAAATCATACATCTGAAATAAAGGCGGTACAAAAATAATTCATCTAAAAACATATTTGTGGATCTTGCCACAATAAGAGCCCTCCCACTGAAAAAGAAGCAGACCTGCAGGGGACACTGCTCTTCAAACGTCTTCATTTCACTTCTGAGTTTGGTAGTTAGGCTCTTCTACGCTTGGATACTGATGTTGATAGCTTTTAATCTACTGCTACCACACATACTTGTCTCTAAAGCTCTGAGTCGTCGAAGCAGGAACAGGTGAGCAAATGTCACTTTTCAACGGTCTCACATGTCGGCCTCAGTTGGCCTGTTTACGACCCAGCTTGAGGTCATAGGACACTATGTGGAAGTTGTCCCAGGCAAACAGCTTCCTCTGCGCCAGGTTGTAGTCGATCATGCAGTTGTAAAGGTACTTGTTCTTGAAGGGAATGGATATGGCCTTCCCCTGGCCGGTTGCCGTGTCGTACATGTAGTTGATGATCGTGTTGGGCGCCGCATAGCTGGACACGGTGTACAGCTTGCCACAGATGATGAAGGAGTTGGCCACAGAGGTCTTCCTGATGTTGGTCTCCCAGCTCTTCTTCACCTCCAGGTTGTTTGGGTCCAGCTGGGAGATCACGATGGCTCCTTTTGCTTTACTGGTAGAGTAGACAACCCACAGCCCTTGCTCATCCACAGACAGGTCAATGTCAGTGTAGCCTCCCCAAGAGTAGGGAAACTGGCCGTGGAAGCCGGCGTGGGGGAGGTCGCGGCGGGCTGCAATGCTCTCGGAGGCCAGGTCGTAGCGGATCAGGGTGCGGCTACGACGTCTCTGATAGTAGAGAGAGCCGCGGTACACAGTGGCACCAGTGCTCTCCACCAGCTCTGGCAACAACAGGACCTGTTATGGAAAAACAAGACACAATCACTTGAATGACCTAAGATTTTTGGTTTAATCCTATGAAGGAAATTCATCCGAGAGACACGTACCTTAGAGGGAAAGCCTTTAGAGAGTTGTTCCATGTCCTCATACCCAAACAGCTGCCTGACCTCAGTACCAATGGTGTCGATTCGCCAGACCATGTTGGGCCCATACGGAGAGAAAGCCTCAGGGTCCTGCATCCAAACACCATATTTACCTGCTATGTTGTCAGCTTTCCTATGAGTGACCGGCTCACCGACTGAAACCAACTCCCCACAACCTGTGAGCAGTAAGGAAAGTAAATTCAAGAGGGGAAGGATAGGCAATGATTCTGGGAACACACCAGAAGGCTCTTTGTTTGTCTCTAAACTTTAAAAGGCCATGCAGTTGCATACCACACCAATGGAAAGACATGCTTACATGCAAATTTGCCCAGGATGATGCAATTGGTGCGAATTGAAGCAAAGACGCGGTTTTCAACCGGAGTGAAGAAGTTTTACTCATGTTTGTGATTTACCCTACAAAAACTAGTAAATAGACGAGAGGGAAAAGGACAGAGACTGGAGGGAAACAATGAAATAAAAACTTAGTTTCTGGTGAGTTCTGAGTTGAGTTAGAGGCTGAGCTGAACACAAAAGTACACACAGGTACGCTCTCATGGACCTTGCTTTGGTTGCTAGCTAGCTTAGGGCTCGTTTTGCACAAATGGTCAAGTGGTCAAATTCGCACAAAAGATGCACAAAAACTTGCTTTGCTGTCTGTCTGGACGCAGCATAAAGTTGCTAAGTGATACCGGGTAAACAATACTACTAGACTGCTTCCAGAATGGCCACGTGATGAAGTTGAGAGGCAGCAAGATTGCATTGAAAGTCAATGGAAAGACATGATTAAATACAAATTGAGTGGGGGAGGCAAAAATTCAGTGATTCATTCAAACGTGTCACTAAACTTTCAGGATCTATGTATCTTCTTCATATACGGTATACAGAGACTGGAGGACTGTCTGTATTACACTAGGATTGGCTACGACGGCGCTTTGAATCCTGGACTCTACATGGAAGTGTATGCTAACTGTCGCTGGTACATGTCTTGTTTTCCACAGACTTTTGTAAAACAAGACGTGTTGGAGTCTGTTTCCACTTCCAGTGATGTTTTTTTTTTTTTTCCTGTGGCGCTTCCGTCCACGGTTGAGGTTAGGGCTTGGGTTATGGTTAGGTGTCCCATAGATGACTGGTTGGGGTTGGTTCGGGGGAACAAAAATTGATCCCAGAAGAGAATGAAACACGATAAGGGGGTTCCATGTTTCTCGTTCAGGGTGTTTCTAGCTTACGGTGGTTTAAGGAGACAAGTCACACAGTCAGCGGGACACACTGAAGGGGATCTACATGTCTGCGGCTGAGGTCACCTGTGATCTGATCGGGGGCGTGATCAGGTCATCGTTTCGCATCACGGAGGCAGACAGCAGGTCTCCGAGCTTTAACTCTGTCTGAGTAACAGCCCTCAGGGCAGCAGCTGAGCTACATCTCATTCTGCGCAGGAACTCTCCCCTGCTTCTCCTACTGTGAAAGGCAGGCTGTATATTTACCGCTTCTTAAAATACATCCTCGCTCTCAGGTCCAGGACGCAGCACCGGATTTAGGGTTAGATAGAAATATGTTTTATAAATACACCTATTACCACGTAGCTTCTGTGCGACATGGTTTCATAAGAGATTATGTGACCTTAGGTGGGTGACTACATGTGTCCTTTAATGATCGCCCAATCAATAAAACCTGCTGAGAGCCATTCAGTAGCATGAGCTATGATTGGGAAACTGATCTAAGGACGGTTTATCAGTGTGCGACAGCCTCATCAGAGGTGCTTTACATTTAAATTTACGAGATAAACGCCAAACTGCGGAGGGCTGTCATACCTACAGGTTGGCATGACTGTGGTATCCTCGCCCCAAATGCTGCAGTATTAATAGCAGTATTTGCTTTGAGGCTATCAGGTTGTGGAGGATGAGTATCATGTTTGCCAAGTCAGATCGAGAGAGGGGGAGGACGGGGGGGGGGAGGTATTAGCTGGCAGGACTGGATTTTAGAGGAACGTTCTGGTGAGGTTGCATATTTTAGCTCCTTAGCCAAAAATCATGCATTTTTATGAATTTCAAATTTAAACGCATTGTTTGTATTGTTACAGGAAGTTTTTGAGCCTCCTTTATGAAAAATGTGAGGTTGCAACTTGATCATAAGAGTTTTCTTGTTATTAGATTCATTGTTTATTGCTAAAATGCATCATGTGTATCCTTAAGGACTGAAAAACGTTTTGAATGTATTTCCTAAATCACGAGACATTAGCGAAGCCAATTTTTTGACTAATTTAAATCCTTTATTTTTTACATCTGTGTTTTCTAGTTTGCAGTTTTCTTCACTGACTTCGTGGGCACGTTGCTATGCTTCTTTGCAGTATTGCCACCAACTGTCCATCAGTGGAATAGCATGAAACTGGCTGCAGGAAACGTGTCACATTGACTTGTGCATCATCATGAGTATGCTTGCTTCAACCAAAGCAAGTACGCAGTTGTGAAAACATTGCTCTGTAGTGCTAATAGTTGTCAAAAACACCGAGTACCATTAACTCATTCGTATGAGTAAGATAAGAACTCAGATCTTCTCAGATTAATCAATGTTTTGTTGTTTTGAAATTGTTAGTAGGTAGCACTGTGTTGAATATAAATCTTTGACATGAACTAATGCAGACTTAGTTTTCACTGTAATGGATTAAACAAATCTGCTCATAGATTTCCTCATCGCACAGAAAAGAAGGGAAACCAATGGATGCCTCAGATGGAGGTCAATTGATATTCAAATCTTTAAAACACAGCTGCAGTCTTTGAAGGAAAAATAATTATATGATATTATTGCTTGTCTTGAATTATAATTCAAATTAGAGCCAGAGACCTGTGTTGTCCTCAGGGCCGTCAGGAGCAGGTACCTCTGTCACCTCAGCCTTCAGCTCCTGGAAACCTGGAGGGCTGTACTGCCACGCTGAGTCTGAGACACAGAGAGATGGAGTGAGTTGAAGAGGAAACAGCAAGGTGGAGGTTATTCTGCAGAAAGCCTAGCCCACCTCTCAAACTGCTGCTGTCTCCCTGTCTGTAGGGCCTGGTCATCAGGTGAGACATCTGACTGGAACCTAAGCTCACATACAAACAGAGTTCAGGGATTTCTATCGCACACTTCCAATGTAGCGTACAATCGTTTGGAGACTGTTTGTGTACCCAAATGTGGCTATGGCAGCACTGACAGCACGGAATGTGGCAGCAAGAAACAAACACCCCTGAACGGATTCCCAGCTGCTCTGGAGTCAGACAGTCGGTGGACTGGCCATAACACACATACAACACATTGAAACTCCATCCCAACCCAACACTGTCAAGTTCACCTCCTCCAAACTTCAAACGAGTAGTTTGGCTCTTCTTCCCCTGAATCACTATCAGGTGTCGGCCTTCTCTCCTCTTCTCTCCTCTCCTCTTCTTTTCTCTCCTCTCCTTTCCTCCCCACTCCTCTCTTCTCTTCTCTCCTCTTCTCCTCTCCTCTCCTCTACTCTCCTCTCCTCTCCTCTCCTCTCCTCTCCTCTCTCCTCTCCTCTTCTACACCCAACCCTGTCCTTATTATCCAATTTTGCTCCTTCAGGAAATCATTACAGTGTAAATCAGACACTCTCTGAAAGCTGTATACTCCCCTGAGATTTGTTGATACAAACATGCTGTTTACAAAAAAACAGCTTTTCAAATAAGTTTTCATGAAAATGAATATACGGTGTATGCTTTTGTAATCTGTGTCCATGGGTGACTATTGGTATATCTGTGAACACGTGCCTGCCCTGTTCTCCAACGTGCAGTGTCCAGTGATTTCAGGCGCTTAATGAGCCCTAATGGTGCAGAGAACATTGAACGATAGCATCTGGGAGCTGATGTTGATTTGCAGCATTGGTAAAGAAGGGCAGGAGGCTGGTAATGGGGGAGATGATGAAGACCAGTGACATGGGAAAGTCGCTGTGAGTGTGTTCGAAACAGAAAAATATTTGCCAAAGTTAAAGGTAACGCCTGAGCTGACTTAAGAGTTTGTGGAACGGAGGTCTTTTCCCTGGTGTATGTGTGTGTCTGTGCCCTCATATCCTCCCCCTTTGTTTGGGGAAGTCAATGAGGGGAAAACCACCAACCTCAAAGAACGGAGAGACAGAAAGTTCAAATCTGGCGATTGTTTATTGCATGATAAGCACAACATCATAGTTCACTGAACCTTATTTATGACCCCTGCTGACTTCACATTCAGGAAATCGAAAGAAAACGTATCAAAGACACAGTGAAACTGAATGCGTTCTAGCATGGGCTTGTCTCCATCTTCACCGCAAACCTAGGTTAAGTGCACATGCAGCTCTTCTCTGTGACTGACCAGAAACTGAAAATAGACTTCACGTAGACACAGTCATATTTTTTTTTAAATTCAAGTTTTATAAATGTTTATAAATGTATAAATGTTTAAATATGGTCTCTTGGGCTGCTGAGCCATGACTGCACCACTCTATTGAAATTCCAGCAGAATTTTACCTTGAAATGCAATTTTTAAAAAGTTCTCTTCTGTGCCCTGTTGTGTGTTTTCAGCCCACACATTTTAATCTTGTTTCAGCTCTGCTTCGAGCAGAGGCCAGGTCTCCCTTTAAAAATAATGTTGCCATTTTTAGTGTAGTGGCTTAGTGACTTGTGTGGTCACTTACATGGCAAATTTTATGTGACAGACTACTTTTAAAGTCATTAAATACCATCATAGAGTATCAGCTCCTATATTTTTAGAGGCAACTGGCCTTACTAAAGGCCATAACAACCGCTTGGGTTGTAAACAATACTTACTCTTGCATCCTAACTCAAATATGATCTTGCCAAAATGGTTAGACTTTTATCTCCTCTGGTTCTGAATGTCCTCCCTCTGTACGATCTGTTCTTCATCTGGCTGTCACCCTGAGGAGCCCTCTCTTTGTATTTCAGTCTACAGGTGCAAACATGGGGAGCTCAGCCGACTATGCAGGAGACAGAATGTATAAGCTCTCCCAATGCAGAGGGAGCAGGGATTTTCTGGGAGTAAAGTAGGATTTACTGCTGCCGGCAATCTTAGCTTTAAAAGAAATATATGCTGAGAGCCAGGCGGGTAAACAGAGCAAAAGTCTCACTGAGGAAACAAAGGGGGATGTTGACCAACAGGAGATGGTGGGTGAGCAGACGAGCACAGAGACTAATTAGACGGATGTTTGGTCACTGCAAACAAACAGAATACCAGAGCTTAACCTTACTGGCTCCAAGATAAATCCCAACCTCTCTTGAGCCCTCTAACCCCTGGAGGTATAGTGTTCCTTCACTCAAGCCCTGTGCACCCCCCCCCCAATTTCCCCAGGCCTTGACCCACCAGGCGTCATCAGAAGCCCAGAGAGGAGACCTTGGCACAGAACCACCACTTCCAGTGCATACATCACATTTCAGCTACCCCTCTTGTCCCCAACAGGGCTATGCGCACCCTGCTCGCCATGCAGAGGGAAACACCCATCATAAATACTAAGCTGACCCTCTCTGGCCTGCTTCCATCGCCCCTAAATGTAGGCAGGAAAGAGGAAGCAGAGAAACCTGAGACAAGTGTCTTTGCAGACTAATGGGGGCAACCAAAACATTAACCTTGCAAATACAAAAGACCCAAACAGGTAAATGCATAATTAGAGCATGCACGCACTGTATTTCCTATTTTTCTTAAATGCAATTTATGCATGCATATGGGGTCAGAAGGAATCTGAGCTTTATCACCTCTGCATTGTGCAGAAACGGACACACACACGGGATCCCCAAGCATGTGCGATGCACTGGAATTTTGTGTGGCTCTATATGTGCATAGTATTCCATACATAGATGACATTTATGTGTCATCACTTCTCTGCTCCAGATAAGCCATTATCCCACAGTCAGAGTCCCCAAATACATTTTTCAACTGTCTGCAGGCAGTTAGGACATTAAGTTGTGCATCTTAATTGCAGGGCGGAAAGGGATGATTTTTATATTAAATGAAAATATATGTGCATATTCCTCTAAAAGCTGCAAATTTGTAACAATAGAATATTCACAAGAAAAAAATATATATACTTAAAAAATCCTATTTATACATGTCATTTAGCCTTGCGCATTTTTGTAATAGCTTGGTGGTTTGAGTGTATCTCTTACCTCCAGCAGGTCTCATCGGGCCACTGTTCTGCAGGGAGGGGCTGGGTTGCACCATGGCAGTCTGCGGAGGACAGGGTCTGTTCCTCAGCTTCTCCGTCTCCCTGCTCATCTCCTCCACCCTGCGCTGAAGCTCTCCCGCCTCCCTCTCCAGACGCTCCTTCTCTCCCTGCAGCAGGTTCCTCTCCCCCACAGCCCGGTTCAACGCCTCCCGAAGCTCAGACTGAGCCCTGGCTCCAGCCGTTTGAGAACCCCCAGTGTCACCTCCGGTCAGCTGGGACACCAGCACCTCCAGCAGGCTGAGTCTGGCCTTCAGACCCTCAAACTCTGGGCCTCCGGTCTGCGGGCAGCTGGACTCTACAGGGCTGGGTACAGTGAAGGTGTACTGACATCGGCCACTTCGGTCATTTCCCCTCCATAGAGAAGCTCGGTCCTGTGCGTCACCACGCAGCAGGAGACTGCACATACACAAAAAGAGCAGTGGGAACATACTGGAGACAGTCTGTCCACACAGACAAATCAGAGTTTACTTAAAAATCTCTCTGTGAAGAATAATTTTCTTTTCTCCAGGCTTTTTTATTTCTCAGCTCCAGAATCTCCTTTCAAAATTTACCAATACCCAATTTCAGGTGAAGACTGTCTTTCTTTTTCTATCTCACGCTTCTCTCAGGTATCTCTGTTCCTGCAGTTGCCTGTTGGTTCTCTCCTCTCCCTCTCTTGTTCCTCTCTGCTCTGTCTCTCCCCAGTGGACAGGTCTGCAACACTGAGCTCTCCTCAGCAGCTCACAGATATTTATACAAGCTGGAGGGGACGGAAGGAGGGAAACAGAGGAAGAGAGGAGAGGTGAGAGGGAGGGAGGGGAGAAAGGGAGACCAGGGGGAGGGTGGGGATCAGTGGGAAAGGGGGAGGGCGTGGTGGAAGAAGAAAAGAAAGTAATGGGATGCTGGCTGCTTTAGGGACAAACCGTCCCATTTTCACATAGGTTAGAGTTTGTTTGACTTTCTGCAAAACCTGTTTTGTTTTTTTGTTTTTTTTTTTTTGATTTAGGAGTTGATTAAAACAGCTTGCTCTCATGTTTTCAACATTCCCCCCCTGCCATGTCTAAATTTATTCATATGTTATTCCCAAAAAAAGACATCCCTGATATGCATGATTCATTCATGATTGATTTGGCTGATGTTTGGCCCCAGCATGGCAGAGAAAGCTGGGCCTCATTGGATACGATTACCTCCTGAGGAGCCGGTGTCCTCTTTCATATTGGTAGGGGGGCAGAACGTGACACAAGCAGCCAGAAAGGGCCGTCATTACGAAAGGGTGAGGGTTACAAGTCAATCGATGACCAGATACCTGAAGCTGACGCCACCATAGACTGGGTCCCTTCAGCTGAGTTTGGGGTTTGCGGTGAACAGTGGCCAATGCATTGTTTCATTCTGAAGATTCAACCTACTCATTGCAGTTTTTAAATTCATATTTAATGCAACCTGGGATAACTGCAGAGAACCATCTCTATCTGAGCTCACTTCCTTTCTACTTGCTGCCTGGGGGGATATGTTGCACTCTGCCTCTTGTCCATCCTCTCTCGTCCCTCTGCTTTAACAAAATATCACAGACACGCCGACTCGCTTCTACAGTCATGCGATATGGTGGATGAGCGCTCGTTTATTTTCAGCGAGGCAGGATGAAAGATTTGAAAGTGAGACACTTTCTCAGAGATACATGCGACAAGGCAGGTGCACAGGCGCATACAACTTCCAATCCCACGAATCCTCAGCTACGGCTCTCAGTTTACTCCCACATCCTGCCTCTTTTCTCGGGATCTTTGAATCTCCCCTGGCTTCTCTCCTAAACCTTTCCTCGTGCCTCCTCCCTTCTGTATATGTTCAAACTTCTTGTTCATCCGTCTCTACTGACAAGCCAGGCCACCCTGAACCCTAAAACATCACCTGACTCAGATGCTTCGCTCCATGGAGGTCGGAGGGCAGAGGGTACAGAGGGAAAGGGGCCACAAGTTGAAGTGCGCAGACTTGAAAACACACCTCTACTTGCAGGTCGATGCTGACCTCTCTTGCTTCTGGAAGCACCTATTTACAGACAGCTGGTAGTACCTGTGACACTTAGCATGATGAGACAACCTTATGATTGGTTGGACAGACTGACAAATGGAACAATAAGGTAGAGTGTGTTTGATTTCAAAAACAGTGAATTGTAATTTTCAAGGTTTGGGCCACATCCTCTAACAGGAAATATCTTAACCATGAAAAACCGAATAGAGGGAGGAAGGTGAATGGTGTGGCACATGAAAGACATGATTGAATACAACATTCAAGAGGGAAAAGCTGAGAGTAAAACCACATGTTAACAGATATGGAGGGCAGAAAGGAGAGAAAGGGTGAAGAAGCACCTGGGAGAGTAGAGGGAGTGAGAGGTAAACTACAAAAGAAGGAAAAAATGAGAGAAAGGTGATGTGTGTTTAAAAATACCACTGAATCTTAGTATCTTATGTTGATGGTCTGGAGATTTATTCATTACTTCTTCTAGCTACTGTCACGTCCATCTCTCCCTCATCAGCAGCGGAGTGTCCACCGGACTGGTTGTGCGTCTGACTGGCTATTGCTGGTTGGCACATTTTCCAATCTTCTCGAATGTGAATTTGATTCAGTTTCATGATTCATATAACCACTGCTATGCCCGGAATCTGAATTCATCCAGTATGAGCCCCTAACAGAGGACCAAAACATCCTCTGCTGCCAGTGTGGGTGTGTCTGCAAAGACAGAGAGGATAGAATGTCTCCCAGTGTACAAAAATAAAGAACAGTTTAACAGAGAATGGTTTCTTTTGCTTTGTATGTGGATGGACACAGAGTCAGAGTCCTGACCAGAGGCAAACTCAAACATCTCGCCCCCATGTTTGCAGTTAAAGGAAATGACTTGTGTCTTCCAGCAACATATGTTTGTCTGAGAGAACTATAATGTTTTACAGCCACTTGTCCGAGGGCTTTACTACCTTTGTTTTCACTGTCATTGAGCAGGACTCAGGAGTCAACCAATGGCATGTAGGCTTTTCACTGCAGATATATCAAGATTTAAACAAGAGTGCATGGGATGAAATGACCTCTTTATCTTCAAAGCTGCAATAAAACCATCACCCCCTGCCATGTGCACCAGCAATGTCTGCGAGCTGGAAGACCATATGCCATAGATCAATGAAGAAAAAGACCCCTGTGGGCCAATTTCATCTCTACTCCCCTCAGAAAAGTTGCACAGTCTTGGCTGAGCAAAGGGGCAGAGCTGTCAGTGTGTGTTTGAGGACGAGAGCAGCAGGTCTGTCAGGACAATAATGCGTCACGGGCTCCAGTCCCTCCAACTTAAGTGCCATTATGGGACTCCACACGTTGGTAAAGTCACATACCAATTACAAGGTTGGGTAATGAGAAGAGATTATTAAAAAAATTTTTTAAAAGCTACGGAGTGCAAAGATGTCGGGTGTGGTCATTAGAGAAGGGATAGCATGGCAGTTAGTTTTTCCCTCTTCACCTCCAGGCATCTTTCTTTCCACTAACCCCTGCTCTTTCTCAGTTCCTTCTGATACTTCTTAGTCTTCTCTTATGATCAGTGATCAGCTAAAAACAGACCAATGCCCTTTAAAATCACTTTATTTCAGAGCAAAAAGGATCAATATATCAGTCTTCTAATGCAATGCCAGAATATCGTACATCATTACAGAATCCATATTTACAGCTAAAATAAATTACATTAAAATAAAATAAAAAGACAATGTAGAGTTTTCTTGTATTATACAGTTAATTAATCCAGACACATTGACATCTATGTTTGTTTCACTGCTTGACTTTAAACTTGCATCACTGAAATGAACCCTCTTCAAACATAATGCCACAGTACAAAGATAAAAGTGTCCCTTCAGCGGCGATGGGAATACCAGCATTCATACAAAGCACCACACATTGAGCAACCAGCTGAAATACGAACTTAAAAATAGTGAAAAAAGACAGAAGCGGTATTAAAACCAATCGGAACCATCTGCAGAGTGAGAGACAGTTTAATGTCACTACAGGAAAGTAGGGCAGCCGTGACCAAACTGGCCCAGAGCTCAGCACAATGAGGAGGAAGGTGAGGAGACATTCATAACCCGGATGTTTTGGTTTGACATGGTCCTGCTGTACAGGAGAACAAGCTATCAGGAGGCAGTTGGAAGTGGAAATTTATTGAATAATGTCAGAAAGCAGGATGCTGTGTTCCTTTCTAGTCCTGTTTCCAATCATCTTTGATGATGAGGAAAAGTATCTGATAAGTAAAATAAGATTTGTCAGAAAGCCTTTTTCATGATAGAAAGGAATCACCTTTGACCTAAAGCAGATGAACCTGAGATGTTCCCTCACCTCATGTCAGACAGAGAAATGTGCCCAGTTTCACAAAATGTTCCCTTTAAACAGACTGAACGTCTGTGTTTCAGAGCACAGGAGCAGACAAGGCATCATGGGTAGACATCTGAGGTTCATTCGGTGGATGTTACAGGATCTTTATGTGAGGCTGCAGCAGGAGATTCAGGCCAGTTAAACTAAGAGAGGCAGTTGGCATGGATTCCCTGCCTTTACAGTAACTATTTATATGACTTAATATGCACAACCTAGAGTTTCCCTGTTGTCAAGGCAAAGCCAGGGCCACACACGTGATATGTTTCATGGACTGGACTGCTCCTTCACATTGAGTAGAAGGCTGAGAAGCAGGGTTTTCTCCCAAACTGCATTTAAATATCTCCCCACTTCTTACTTGCTGTGTTCCCTTTCTGCAGCTAAGGTTCAAGCCAGAGATCAAACCCAGGCCTTAGTACTGATCTCACAGCAGATTTTAGTACAAATGCCAACAGTAAGATCTAAACTAAGGGCAAGTTGAGGCCAAATCCTTGAGGGTTCACAGGTTGATACTGAGGAGGGAGTGGGAGGGTGGCTGGCATCCCCTAGCTTGAGTGGAGGACTGTGTGCAGAGGACAGAGAGTGAGAGAAAAAGAGGAAGGAGAGGAAGAAGAGGAGGGTTCTCCCCATCCTCCTCATCAGACACTAGCGATATCGCAGGATCACTGGAACTGAAAGAGAGAGAAAAAAAAAAATAGTTAACAAGAAGTTCAGCACGTTGTGTAAATTCAAACAGTGCTTGGCTGTGTAGTCGTATACTCACTGATGATAATAAGCAGGAGAGCAACCACGACCAGGGCAATAATCATCTTCATCTACGGGCAAAATATGCACATCAAACACATCCCTCTGAACATTAGGCAGACCACAACACACAAATGCAAACAAGCAAGTGACATGGTGTCAGGCACTTCGATAACACAAACACAGAACCCACCTTCATATCCCGCCACCACATTCTCCTGTGCAGCTGTTTGGCTCGGCTACTGAAGGCAGAGGCGTTGTCTGATAGGCTCTCTGCAGAATTACGTGAACGCAGCATGGATGAGGACATGTGAGGAGAAAAATAATTTGCAGAAGAGAGGGTAAAAAAAAAAAAAAAAATTCAAACATCTGTTCAGCGTTGCAACAGTAAACAATAATCTAGCTATTGTTTTCACTTTGATGTTGGATACGGTGGCTAAAACTGTCTGGCCCTCTTTTTTGCATATGCGGTTATAATGTGTCAGGGTTATGTAAGTCTTAGCTCTACTGGTGAGATCACTCCCTTGATTTCTCAAAAGTAAACCCTAATGGCATAAAATGTTGCCAAATTTATACACAGTGGAGGAAAAACACATTTCTTCCAGCTTCTCCCCTTCTGGCCTTGTTGTGCTATCTCTGTCCAAACTTCTCGAGCACACCACCCTGTCTTTCTGTTTCTTGGATACTGTTGTTGCCTTTATGTTTATGCATGTTAACAGGAAGGTTACAGCTCCCTAGCGTGACACATCCAAGCCCCTTTTCCTCCCTGTCTGTCATGTGTCTCCTGTTTCAACATTGTTGTGCCTGTTAAAGACCTGCCATTACCACAAAGAGAAGCACACCAACGAGACTTCTGAGAAGCTGCTTGTTAATCTTGTGGAATTTAACAACAGGTTACCTGCACATGGGTCAGAGAGCAAACTGCAAGTGTCAAGCACACCATATTATATTGCTCACATAAAGACAACTATGAAGAAACAAAGGTGCACTGTGGAGACATACAATCACAAAGAGTCACGTGCATACACACAAACTGTTCCAGATGTGTGTCATTGTCCTTGTTGGCTGGTCACCATGAGAGACAAGCAGTTATACAACATCTGTATGGATCTCATCATGAGGCCTAATAGACTGGCAACCTTCACAAGTGCCTCAGCTTCATCTCTTTATTAGTGAAGAGGAGAAGAAGAAGATGACCTATGCGTGTCTTGTTGAAAGCCCCACGTGTGTAAAGTTGTGTAATGCTGCCAGACAAAACCATTTCACACACGTGCACACCAAGTGTCAAAAGCTTTCAGACACACACACCTGGTAAAATGCTAAAGCTGGACAAGTCATTTACACCCTTAAAGTGGACTGGGTCTGTTTACATGCAAGCAACTGCTACCACGCACCAAAAATCCTGCTGGACTAAATCTGTACAAATCTGACTGTCTAAAAACTTGACTACCCCGAACAAATTTCTTGTTTTGTTGATTTTAACTAAAATATTTGACATGTGTTAAATGTTTTTGCAAGGTTTAATGTAGAGTTGCAACAATTAGTCATTAAACTGATTAGTTGATTGACAGAAAATTTTCGAACAACTGTTGAAATAATCAAATAATCTAAATTTTAAAGGAATAAAGGCCAAAAATTTGCTTGTTCCAGCTTCTCAAATGTCAAGGTTTTCTTTGTCATATCTGTCAGTAAACTGAGCGTCTTTGGGTTCTGAGCTGTTGGCTCAGAAACCACAAGAAATTATGGGAAATAATGACACCCTGATTCACAATTTTCTGACAATTTAGTAATTAATACTGCCAGGGCAACGATCCTCAGAGCCACGTGTAAACCATCTGTAAACTACCTATGGGGAGACAACTAGACTGCTGAAGTACTCTCTGTATTTAACTGTATTTAACACCACCACAGGTTTTGTTTTTTTTTTACCTCCAATGCTACAGTCTGGATCCATGGATCCACCTACTGCCCCATGAGCCTGATCAACACCCAGTGCTTTAGTTATCATGATTACTGCTGTTACCATTTCATTTATTCCTATTAGTGTTATTATTAGCCCTGTTTGTATAACTTTAGTATATATAGCTATTAGTCCCATTATTGTGTCCTGAGATAACCTCTGTTATGATATGGTGCTATATAAATAAAACTGAATTGAATTGAACAGACTGTGTTTGCTGCATTTTACTTTGTAAATCAACAAAACATGTCTTGCAAGACGGAGACACACACAAACGCACACTGTCTCGGTGTGATCAACTTGCCTGACTTGTCCTGCAGGTCGTCAAGACGTTCGCCCCTCTCTATCACTTTGGAGATGTTCTCCTGCATCACATCGATCACCTCATCAACCTGTGACTGCACCCTGAGGATGCATAATGATTTGAGACACAGAGTCATAAATAAAAGACCTGAGTCATGAATTATAAAAAGGGTAAAATTTGTCAAGGATTCATTTTATTTTGTTGATAACCAGCACCTGTTTTTCCCAACAATATCCTCTTCTCTGTATATAGCTTGGCAGGCAGTAAAAATCCTGCCGAATAGTTTTCAGCTTCACTTTGACCTGTCTGCACCTGTTGAGTATCTACGGAATTATGCTGAAATCCTTGCTTTACTCACGCTACTCATACCTGAGCATGGCATGACTAGTACAGATTACCCTTCAGCCAGTCTTATTTAAAAGTAAATCTTAGCAATATCTCTCGGAAGGGTGCAGGGTCAGCTGGAAGGAGGACTTTGGCAAAGAAATGGAAAAGGCGGAGGGGCTTACAGGAGAGGTACAAAACAAAGAAATTTGTTTTCTCAAACAGATGATCATATTTTCCAGCACCATTCCACCAAATGTTCTCAGACAAGGGACTTCAGGAAATTTTCATTCTTTGACTTCAGCTTGATCGCACATTGAAGAATTAAAAAAAGACATAGCCAGAATAAATCACCAGGAACTGGGGGGCACAAAGAAGCATGAGCTGCCATAAACACACATAAACAAACTTTGAGGACATGACCTCTGAGGTTCAGGTTCAGATAAACAGAGTTGAGGAGCATGAGCCCTGTGCACGCGACATTTCTGGAATCAGTATTGATGGCCTCCAGTTTCATGTGCTCACAACAATGACAAATTTTAAAGTATGAAGGGAACATGGAGAAACAACTCCTGGTGCCAGACTGCCTCAACAATGACCTCCTCTGTTCTGCAGTAAGTGACTGGGGGTTAAAGTGGAAACAAACTGCAGAGAGACTGGGAAGTCCTGGGAATGTTACACAATAACCTGCACAAAACGGGCTGTTACACAATTGCTAATAACACCAGCTTTTGGTAAACGTGACAAGCCACTGTTACATAACACCAACACCAAAACTTAAAAGAGTTCTGGGTACAGAGCTTTGACTTCTGGCATTTGGCTATAATGTGGGTGGAATGTGTAAGTACTTACTGCTTGATTTTGTCATTCTGGGGTCCAAATCTGGGGCCTGTCGGCCCTCTCCTGGAAAACAGACATTGACAGAGCCAGAGTTATCAATTAAATGCAGGCATTTTCAAACGTAACAGCTTATTTTTTCTGTTGATTTTGGGTCCACTGCTTTGACAGCCATCTACATTTGTATTTTTGTGCTCATCACTTTGGTTAAATCTGACTCATCTGTGTAAAACGCACTTTAAATATATACTCACAGAAAGAAGTCTTCCTCCTCATCAGAGTCCTCTTCAAGCAGATTCCTCTGCAAAAGAAGAAAGGATCAGAGGTCAGATAAGGATAGGCTCAGGATATTGAATGACTGCTGCCTCCTATTCAAATCACTTCCCATGAGGGGAACTGGGAATATTGGGAAAGTGGAGCTGGAGAAAAATGAGATAGTCTCTTCATTTTAGACAGTAACCTTTTCTGCTGTTCTTGGGCCAATGTCAGTGTAGGGACTGGGAACTACCAAGCTGATTTTCAAACCGCTCCACATATCTACACTTTTGGTTGCCTGATAGCAACTTTGGGTTTTGTTTGTGATGACATCACCCTGTTTGTCACTGATATCTGGGTTGTGGAAAAATACTAACAAGTTTAGAGGGTCAGAATAAATATTATTTTATGGCTTGAAATGTTTCCATATCAGGTTCACACTGGCTCCTGTACAAGAATCTTGTCAGTTCTGTGGCACAGTCAGAGTAAATTCCTTGCATTCACAACAAGTGCTGCTGATGGGAAGATATGAATGACTACTGTAGATGCCATATAACAAATGTGTCGATCGTTAGATGCTTTCTCTCTTTGACTTCAGAAAGAAGATATGGCCAAATGCCCCATTAGTATTAGACTGCACTTGCAATATGATGACTAACAATAAAGTTCTGTTGTCTCTGCTCTTCTGCTTGCCGAGCTTTAACAAAAACTCGTAAACATCTTACTCTGACAAGGACAATAAGAGTGCTGAGAATCCAGAATGGACCATCAGATTCAGGCAAAAGAACAGAAAGACATTTCTGTGATCTTAAAGTAGATTATCGCACAAAAACATTGCTATTCATAGAGAACTGGTGAGGACAGTTGCATTAAATTCTCATAGGAGAAGAACTGGACCAGGAGGAGACGATCTGAGCCTGTTTTTCATCGCGTGGCAGACTGCAGGACTATACTCACTGCTACTGGGAAAGAAAAGGTCTTCATCTTTACTAGAGATTATTTAAGGATGGTGCATGGCTTTGCATGTCTCCAATATACTTGTCCTTGAGGAAAACCTATGACTGCCCTGTTAGGTGAACAACTGCTTGCCAATGCCGCACAAATATAGACATTTATTTTCTTGTAAACACACTTTCATCTGCAGAAAAGCTGAGGGGATGGTGGCCAAATGATCATAAATAACTTTATGACTTGGGGCACTACATCTGTACAACCTCTTCCCTGTCAAGGATGGGAAACATGGAGGGAACTGTTAGCTATTATCAGAGGACAGGAGACAGGGCGCTAAAGGAGAAGCATGGTAGGTTCTCCCCTAAAGATTAGCTTTGATCCCAGTTTAACAAAAAATGAACAAGATTAAACAGAGGAAACAGAATACTGAATTAGACAAATTAGACTGAGGTAATGGAACAAGTGAGAGGACGGGGGTTGAGGTTGGTTGGAGAGCATGATCTTTTCGATTAAGACCAGACATTTCTTCACTTTACCCTTCTTAAACCCCCCATCTCCTTCAAAAGGTCCACTCTCTTTTATTTTCCTCTTTACCTTTCCCTCAGTTTTGCCACTATTATTAGTTTGATGAACAAAGTATTTAAGGAAACATCTGCATCTTCAATCAACAGCTATTTTTGACTATAATGGATGCTTTAAATGAAATGTTACAGTAAATCCATTGTACCTAACTTCTATGATTACAGTGTAAAAGTGATCAATGCATTAATATACAGATTTTTTTTTAAAGCGATCCCCAGCCTGACAACTTTTGACTTCAACTCACTATCCCCTGCTTCCTGATGATTGTGTTGTGAAAAACCCCTCCAAACACCAGCAGCCCCCTTCATCTCTGTCTCACCCTCTCACTGCGAATAGATCCCGTGACTTCGTCATCATTGAGGTGTCGTTTAAACTTGGGGGGCATGTTAGCTTCAGGCTGCTCCTCCCGATCTGGCTCCCTCTGCAGGACAAAGAAGTTGTTTAGTGTGGGTCTGTGGCGTTGTGGGACATGATGAACACCAACAGTCAAAACACCTGCACTAAGCAATAATTGGTCCCATCGCTCTTAACTGTTATACATGGAAACCTTTTGAATGAGAGTACTGTAATATGGGTAGATGGGAGTAAGTGATTCGAATTGCAGGTCTAACTGCAGCCAAGTCTTTCCTTGGAGCAGAACATGGAGAACAAAGGACAAATTGTATGAGTTGAGTGAGAGTCTAGATCTAAATTTTACTCATGAAAAAAAAAATTCATTTGCTTGGTAATGACTGGATAAATGAAGCTTATCATAATCAAGCAATGTGGGGAGGAGTCTAGCCTAAACTCTTCCTGCTAAGCAGGCTGACTTTGTTATTATTCACAGGGTTGATTTCTTTAATTTCCTCTGGAGTCTAATTTTAAAACTGCACATTTTAAAAAAGTGGCTCTTCCAACAAGCAAGCTGCCAGTTAACAAAAACACAAGACACATTAAGATATCCTATTAAGATGTCTTAATTCCTAATATTTTTGCTGTGAGCTGTCTGCAACTCTCACTAGCTATGAAAGGAAATTACATCATTGCTCTATGTGCCTTTGGGAGAGAAACTGCAATTTCAGATGTGGAAAACACACTGTTCTACGAATCATAGTCTGTGTTGAGGTGCTACAGCAGTGCGCCTCTGTGACACTACACTGAACAACATGTGATCCTCAGGCCCTACTGTAATTTCCAAGGGGAAAACAGAGCAGTCTCACGCGTACACACACACACACACACACACACACCACTTCTCTCAGTCCAACAGTACAACTTATACCATTGAATCCAGTTCAGTCTGACACTCTGGCTTTGTCAGCAGCGTCCTTTTCTGGAACTGCTGTCGTAAAAAGGCCTATCACTGGCCCGGAGAAGAGAGGGTCCCAGTAAACAGAGGAGAAGAGAGGCAGGGGAAGGGCTCAGTCTGAAGCAGTGACAGCATGAAGACACAGAGAGACAGAGAAGAAGCCAGGTCTAATGGGTTAGGGCTGCAGGGGCACGACCTCCTAATGGAAGTGCACGTCCGGAGAGGAACAATCCATAAAAAAAGTAGTGGATTCATACAAAAACTGTGAATTATAACATAGGAATTAAAGTTACCGACAAAGTGATGTCAGGGTAGTGGCAGTCAATTTATGGATTGCAACTGTAAGCAAATACTAAGATAAGGATATAGCACGATGCTTAAATAAACCTAATCGACTACGCGAAAGAGAGAAAAACAAGATGCTGCCTTCGCCGAGCCAAGTGCAGCAATTACTACCGTTTATTTTACCGCTGATGAAAACGAGGCTCCCCGGAGCCGCGCTGTGCATCACAGCCGCCGTCAGCTAGCTGCGTGAGCCGCTCGTTAGCCTCAACCAAAACGCATATTGGGTAGAATGTCGTGGTCGCCCACAGCTAATGAAACGCCCCGCTACGCCACAGCAATCAAACTGGAAAAGGGACCGTGGCAAATGCCAACATAGACAACTATACGTGCCAATTTGGCTGTTTGACAAGCACCCTCGTTTCATTGACGAATCTAGCTACCCACCTAGGCTAGGCTAAGGATGCTAACGTGGCCAACTGCTCCTCCAGAAGATCCGCGTCTCGGTGCCGGTGAACACAACCACGCCGGGACTCGGGTGTCGATCCGCGGGTCTCCGAGGTTTTAAACGGCCTTTTGTTTTACGGGTCTGTTCGATTCATTTCAAGCGCCGTCCGGGCGGTGAGACAGGATCGTCATTATGGACGGTGACAGTCCGCTCGTCTTCCTCAATCTGAATCAGCTGACCGGGAAATGAACTCCAGCAGCTGGAGGGGGAGAGGGGTCGCTGCAGATGTTTGATAGCTGGGGGATTGTATTTTAACTTTACCGTCGTCGTAATTCTTTGCGCAGCAAATATTCCTACTCCTAATGGAAATATAGCTACTGCCACTTACGGGGGAACTCAGGTACTATAATATATATTAGTATAGCACTCTAAGGGGCTGTTTCTCTGTATAAGCACTTTTAACTTTTGATTCTTTAAGCACACGGTTGGCCGGTAGATCAATATTTCGGTCATCTTACTTAGGTAAAATTCAAACTTCGTGACTTTACTTTGGAAAGCTGAATTTTGACTCTAAGTCATTTCACTTAAATGATATATCTGAATACTTCCTCAACCATCGCCTTGTTTAAGTTGGCTCTGGGCCGCCAGACCCGCAGTTCTCCTCAGAATTAAGACTGTTTTTCAACTATTGCCTCAGATTGACTAGCAAATTGCATAAATAACACTTAGAGTAGAAGTTAGATAGAAATAGAGATGCAAATTTAATTTAAATAATCTATTTATACCCAAATCCCACCAGTATGACCCGATATCAGCATATACACACACGTCGAGGTGTAGGCTCATGCTTCCCTAGTATTTATGGTGTCACTTAAATATTAAAATACATTCGGTATTGAAAGTGTTGTTGTTGGAATTGTAGTGCACACGATTCGGCAGAGGCATATTTTTGAGTTCTGGTGTTGAGCCGGTTTTCTGTTTTGTTTTGTTTGCTGGTTTTGATTGGCCATTGTGTGAATTTGAATCAGACTTGGCAACCCTGGGGGGAGTTGGATGGCCGCCTCGCCTGTAGGGGGCAGCAGTCGGCCCACAGATGCCTTTAGCCTGCCTGAAATTTGAAGCGAAGAGGACGAAGGTCCACATTTACAGGAAAAGATCGCCCGCCAAGCGACAGGTTGTCAAGCCGCGTCTTCGTGGCGCCGCATTTATGACATTATTATTGCGTTTTTCGGAATCGGTTTTATTTTTTTCTAAAGCAAAAGCTGCTCCTGCAACTGCAGGTGGTTGAAACCGGGGCCTCGTGTTTGCTGCTGTTCCTCCAGAGACGCTCGCAGTTCCCCGCAGGGAGATGCAGGGAGCAGGAGGCAGCGCCGACCCGTCGCATCCTCTGTTCGGAGGAGCGCTGTCAGCCGTCGTCCCCCACAGTGCCACAGACATCAGCGAGTTGAGAGAGATCCCGGATAACCAGGAGGTGTTCGCTCACTCACACACCGACCAGAGCCTCATAGTGGAGCTGGTGGAGTACCAGGGCCAGGTGCCGGACCAGGAGTCTGCCAGGTACCACTTCGAGGACATCGCCGGCAGCAACAAAGCTCTGGAGCCAGGTGCTTTCGAGGTGACCAGTGTCGTGGCTGTGCCCAGATCTGATCTGTCCCTGTCGGAGTGTAGCTCAGCCTGGATGCTCACTGGGATACAGTGTGTATCCAAGTTCAACGAAGAGGCGAGGAATACGGTGACCCTCCACCTGGGTCTGCTCCGTCTGCCGCAGTTCTCCACAGACGTCCTGATCACCTTCAATGACCCGCAGAGCATCAGCCCCGACAGCAGCAGTGCCGCTGCTATGGGGACACACAGAGCGCCATGGACGGTGCAGGACTTCCAGCGCTTGTTGCAGACTCTGACTCTGCACAACCCAGGGCTGTTTGGATAGAGTTACTGCTACTAACCTCATAAAATTACAATTTGGTCTTTCTCCATTATACAGAGAGGCTACATTAAAGCCCAGGGGGATTGTTTTTTTTCCCAGTGCCCCAGGGCCTGTGGCATGCTTTTGATCTCAGCCCAAAGGTTTTGGAAGCGGCCCTTCCCGACACTTGGGGATACATTTCCTGTCATGCCTTTGATGTTGACTTGGTTTTAGCAATTAAAAATGAACTGAAAACTAATCATCTCATGATGTGATCATAATTATATCATAATAAATGTTTTAGAGGAAAAATCTGGGACTGGTTTCCTTATTTTAGGATTTCCTGATGAAGATTTATTGGTAGGGTAATGTGTTAAAAAAATTACCCCTTCTGTGAGGCTCTGACTCTTGCAGAAAAAAAAATAAGATCACACTGATATTATCTTTCAAGGCATTTCTGTTATATGCGAACATATACACCTGACTTAAAAATTGAGATTTGAGACAAATAGCAAATGTTGGACTGGCGGATTTTCCGCTTTTGTTGCCCACCATATTCCCCTTTGCCCAGCCTTCTTCCATTCACACAAGCATTTCCTCCCTCCTCACTTATTCCTCTCTTCTTTTATTGTACTCCAAAACACTGCCACCATCCTAAGTTGGTTTTTTCATGCATACAAGTGCAGACACATTCAGCTGAAATAGAACAGAGCCTTGTAAGTATCTGTAACCCACAAACCACATTTAATTACGGCTCAGATCTCACTCTCTCTTTTTATATAGATATAGATATGTATGTCGTAGGATGCTAATAAAGACATGCAAGTAAAGCCAAAGGTCAAAGTAGAGGTCCACAAAGTAGAGATTCCGCATATAACATCACTCAGATGAATTTAAAATGCAGGTAATATTAATGGATCCAGTGTCGTCAGTGGAACTTGAGTTTGGTCATAAAAAGTGAAAACTGAGAGGTCGAGTCCCAGAGGGAATATTTATTGGGTCAGCTATCATGACCCAATCATGACCCATTTACTGCAGTGGCCTCATGATGGGATAATTCATTAGCCAGAACCGTCGGAAAAATTGGAGAGGCTTCATGAAAGGGCAAGTTTGGTGAAGTACAAAATTTATGGAATGGAAAAAAATGGTATTTATTAATTGTCACTTTGAAGATTAAACAAGCCCTGTCAGATTTGGAACTGTTAGGTCATACTACATGTAATAGAAGCATTTCCTTCAGTTACTTCTACTGCTATTTGAAAAAATGATTTCGATTTGACTGTGTTTTAAAATGGAACTCATCTCTGCAGGAGAATTCAGGTACATCTTGCATAACAAATAAGAGGAAACACAGTCTGTCTCACCAAAGCCACATTAAACCCTTTCCATTCTCTGGTGCAATCATGATGGATTAAGATCTCATAAAGTCAGGCATCCTTTTCTCTCAGTGATCTCAGTGTAGCACATTCCTTCATTAACCGCAACATCCATAGTGTCACAACAGTGAAGTCTCTTCTTCTGACTCCCTTGGATAAACAGGCTTTTATTGGTTCTGTTTGTTATAAGGTCTACTAAGATCCTGTCTTTTAGACCTGAGGAGGGTTTGGGAAAAGGCATTTGACTTGAAGGTCACATCAGGAGATGATTTTCCCAACATGATGGACTTTTTCCTGGCCCTGAGAACAGCCTATAATAGAGTGGCTCCTTGGCTATTTCATTGTATGTCTAAGATATAATAAAGTCATTCTATTCAATTCTATTCTACTTATGGTGCAGTTGTCTCAAACTTTTAGGCTCATGATACTTGTCATATGCATTTGTATTGCATATATGAAGTGGTGTAAAGGCTAACAAAAGAATGAATGCCTAATGACTAATGCTATTTCATTTGGAAAAAAAAAAAGTGGCAGAGATTCCATCCAGAGACTTCATGTACAGTATGTAGATTTGTACTACCAGTGACAGATTTCTTGTTCTTATAGACTAAAAAAACAGAAAAACAAAAAAAAACTATATAAGATATCTTTGTACCTCTAACTTGAGAAAGCCATTTTCAAGTCTCTCTAGAGACTATTGTTTGGGTTCCAGTTTTCCCTAAGCCATTCCTGCGTTGCCCTAGCAATTTGATTTGGGAGATGGGAGGCCCCCCGAGTTAAATTTTAAGTTTCACAGCAAAGGGTCTGAATACTTAGATCAATGTGATTTTTTTTTTCCTTTTGAATAAATTTCAAAAATTCTGTTTTCACTTTGTCATTATCAGATATTGAGGGTAGATTGATGAAGGAGAAATGAATTTTAAAAAATTTAGCATAAGGCTGCAATTTAAAGTATGAAAAAGTGAAGGGATCTGAATACTTTCTGAATGCACTGTGCAAAGAAGAGAATAGCATTAGAAAAAAGATGGTGAACTGCTATCAAGAAAGAAGTCAAATAACCATAAAAAAAACTTTTTTTTTCTTTTCATCCAACTCCTTTTTATTAAGCTGAGATTGCAAATCTTAAACCTTTTAAATTCTCTAAAATGGATACAGGCAGTAAATGAGTTGTTTTGATCTCTAGTGACCTGAAGTCTGGCATTAATCTTTCATGTTCTGTAAAAGACTTGGCTGACAGGTGTGTGACATCTCCCTGATGAAGAAAAATACAGCTTTCCTGTTCCTTCTCACAACAACTGGCTGCTTCCTGACAAGTCCCTACACAAAACTAGAGGTCTAAGCAAACAGAGCGGTCCAATCATTTCGGGACATACAGCAGAATTTTTTTCTTCAAGATGTGTTGGTTTTCAATAACCAGTTGTAATCTGTGTTGATTAAAGTACATGAAATATTCAGTAAAACACACAAAATTACTTGTCAGTAGAACACCTTCAAGCTTTAAATTTTTTTTTTCAGTCTTCTGGTCTTACTCAGAAGATGTGTGTATTTTTGCATCTGCAGTACATCTGGGAGGCATCAGTCACAGGTGTATGCATAGTTCCTGCTCAGAGACTTCCAGCTCCAAAGTAATTTATTTCCCATAGTCCTCTGTTATCACTATTGTGTTTGCACTGAATGACCCCCCCCCTCCAAGACCCTTTCCTGCAAAACCCACATCCCCACCCCACCTACTCTCTCTTTGGACCCCAGCCTGGACAACCCCTGGTTCCCTTATGTAGTCCAGGAACAAATCTTGGCCATATAATGTTCTGCTGCTCTCATCAGGATCCTTGAGCTCGTCTTTTTATTATGTATGTTCTTCTTCACGTTTCTCCTTGTCAGTCTTTGGTAGCAAGAGTAAGAAGGTTGTCTTTGAGTATCCACTACGGAACACTGAAAAAGGTTTGCAACAGTTTCTGCCATCTTTTCATGTTATTCAGAAGATATTAATTAATATACCAAACTGATAAATATTCTCAATACAAATCTGCAGTCAGCGTTACAGAAAAATTGAAACAGAGATTAGAATTGTAGAAATTAGCACAAGGTTTTATTAGAAAATAAGGGAAAACATACTATGCAGCACGGTGTGTCCACTGCATTGTACAACATGATGATTTGAGGTTTGATACAGAACTTGAAGCCGACCTAAAACGATGACCTAATCCTCCTGCTTCTTCTTCTTGGTCTGTGGTGAGGTATTGTTGATTTTAGAGAAGTGATCAGACATGGCAGCCAGTGCCCGGTAGCGGTGAGAGATTGAATTCTTCACTTCTTTTGGCAATTCAGCATAGCTGCAGATGAGAGGGAAGCAATTAATAGCGAGCATAAATATGTTTTACATTCGGCATGAATGTGAAAAAACTTATATAAATTATCCCAGATGCACAGCATAGATTAAAAGATTATCACAATAATGCATTTTTTAGAAACTGTCTTTGAACTGCAGTTCAATCTATCTTCCAACAGACAGTGTGTTAACCTCTGGCTCCCTCTTGTTGTATGAACTTGGAATTTCAAGCACAGTCCTTGCTCACGTTTTATCATATCCCTCTGGCTGGAAACATGGATCCCATCCAAAGTCTCGAGGTCCTCGGGGTTCAACAATATGGCCCTAAAAACACAGAGAAAAAGATTAAATAGAAAAACAAAAACAAAAACAAGAACACACACACACACACACACATGAGAGAGACAGAATCTGACCTCTGTTTTCCCTCTGAAGAGCTGTACTGGTTCGTCTTTCCCGGCACAGAAAGCAAAAGTGCAGAGGGCCCAGGCTGATTTATCTTCAAACCCAGCTAGAAGCTTATACAGGCCTTAACAAAATGTTTAACAAGATTAGAGATGCTGGAAAACCTCACTGGACTTTTTTTTTTTTTAATTGAGCTTTTCAATATCTCTGCTGTAATGTCCCAGCAGTGTTTCATTTATACCATACTGACCTTCTGGCTTGAGTTTATCCAGGAACCATTTTCTACAAAAAAAAAGTTTAGTTGTAATTGTTACTGTTCATTACCAATATTACTGTTAAATGGCTCAACCGTTGAAAAAGTTCACCATCATACTAACATGTAAGGACCAGGCAAGCCTCCTAAAGCCTTGAAACACAAACAGGTGTCCTCTACTATAACTGGCCCATCAATCTGAAGGTAAAAAACAAAAATACATCTGTTTAAATAAAACAACACACATCCTTGCAGGATAGTACATTGTAAGATAGTTGAATTTACTGTACCTGCCGTGCTGCCTCCTTACACTTCTGTATGGAAATTTCATCTGGTTCTCCTTGGTACTCGGGCACTAGATGAAGAAACACTTAGATGAGCAATGATTGCATAAAAATATATATAGTACGGGTATTCTCTCTTTTAATACTCACAGTCAATCTTCTTTGACACTAGTTTGTAAGGAAACTTGTCTCCCAGGATCTGAATGACCTGTTAGGAGGTGAGCGATGGGGGGAGAGAAAAGCATGAATCTAGCAGGATTTATTTTTGTCGAGTGAAACAAGAGAGTTCTGGATTAGATTACAGCCCATGCTAAATGCCTATGTTTAGCGAGAGCGGCCACGAAAAGTACAAAGACAAAATATAAGATAAATATCCTCCCAAATACTCTATGTGTGACTCTAACCTCTTCGAGTTTTTTAGCATTTCCAGTCACGAAGACCACAGACCTTCCTGCTTGCGCTGCCATAATGAATGACACCCGGACGACTAACAGTACCGGACTCAAGATTTCCGGGGCAGCAGCGGCCAATGAAATCAGCTCTGAGAGCAGTAGCGAATCAGCAGGCAGCGTGTAGCTCCGCCCATAGAAATCCACCAATCAGCGAGCGGTACTGCTAGGAATGTTGTCCGGGTTGGAGGTGCGCAGTGCCATGTGGAGGGATGTATGTCGGTCGGTTGTGACAACGTAAACATTTTGAAGTAGTGTGTCAGCTTCAGTCGACAATGAGTCTTTTACCTCGCACCGCCGAGGAGTTCAGCTCCGCAGAGTACTGGGAGAGGTTTTTTAAGAAGCGCGGAGAGAAGGCGTTTGAGTGGTATGGAGACTACAACAAACTCTGCGGTGTCTTGCACAAATACATCAAATTGCAAGATCAGGTAAATATGTTGAGCAGGAGGTGTATAGGTACAGCGAAACGCGAAAGAGCTCTTTCACTTCGAGAAGTATGTAGACGGAGCACTACTAGATACATTTTACTACAGCATCAGGGATTAAGGTTTTTCTTAAGAATGATTGCACAAGAATTATACCAGTATTACTATATTAAGACTATTACTCCTAACATGTATGTCTGTAAGTGTTCGGAATGGAACTGTAAAATTACTGCATTGTCCAGTTAGGGTCGTCTGTCATATGTGTATGAAGTATTCATATACTTAAGAAACATTAGCAATACCAAAGTGTAGAAATACTCCATTACAGCAAAAAAGTCATGCGTTCAAGATTTCACTCGAGTAAAAGTAAAGTCGTCAGCATAAATGCACTTTTAAGTATTACAAGCACAATTACTCATCATGCTAAAATATCGCCACCGAGTATTATAATATTTTATGATAACGTATTGTTGAAATTACTTCACTGATGTGTAAGTAGCATTTTATTTTTCAAGATGTTTAATGTGAAGCCAATTTTATCTACCTTTTATACTGTTGGATTGTTAAATCTACACACATGAATAAAAAATAAATCATATTTCTGAGAAGTGCACCATAGGTTTTACTAATTAAATTGTATTTTGCAAAGTTACCAGCACCTTTAGTCATAAAGTAAATAAAATAGAGTCAAAAAAGTCCAATATTTTGCAAATACCTGTAGTGGAGTAGATGGAAATACTCAAATAAACTACAAGCACCTCTTAACTCTACCTATGCAAATCTGTTTAGCTACTTTCTACCCCTGCCAGTGACAATAACTGAATATAATTCTGTCCTTCAGGTATTGGTGGTCGGTTGTGGTAACTCTGAGCTGAGTGAACAGTTGTATGATGTTGGCTACCAACATCTGACTAATATTGACATCAGCGAAACAGTAGTGAACCATATGAGCCAGCGAAACGCTGAGCGCCGGCCAGGCCTGACCTTCCAGCAAGTGGATGCTACACAGACTCCATATAAGGATGGCAGCTACCAGGCTGCTCTAGATAAAGGCACACTGGACGCCATGGCATCTGAAGAGGAAGGAGCTCTGGCCCGAAACATGCTCACTGAGGTAATAAACCAATTAGCCAAGATCTGTATAGATTGTATTTCATCAGTGTACATCTTTGCAATATTCTTACAGCAGTTTACTTATATCTGCAGGTGGGCCGTGTGCTAAGTGTTGGTGGAAGGTATATCTGTGTGACGTTGGCTCAGGAGAATGTGATCAAGTTGGCAGTGGAGCACTTTGTACAGCTGGGGTGGGCTGTGAGGCTCCACTGCCTGCAGGAGGAAAGTGGAAATCAAGAGGATTCCTTTGCTTTGCCTGTCTTTGTTCTGGTCTGCACCAAGTTTCGTCAGCCTATGCCCACACCTATTCTGGAGATGTGTCTCGGGGAGGATGGAACCCCAACGCGTTTCACTGAGGCTTTAGAGTTGTTGTCGGCTGTGAGGGAGCATCAGGCCTACTCTGTCTTGAGAAAGAGGCTTCGCACAGGCACAGACGCCTGCTTGAACCTCTCGGTCACACTCTGCCATGCCAAGACTGGCCTTCCCAGATACACTCTGACAGTGCAAGATTGTTCCCCAGGGTCCAAGGTGCCAAGATCAAACCACTTTGCTATATTTATTGGTGAGCTCCCCTGTCATCCTATCATGTTTCTACTACGTTGTGTAGGTCACACTATTTGTATTC
Source organism: Istiophorus platypterus (assembly GCA_016859345.1). Taxonomy (NCBI): domain Eukaryota; kingdom Metazoa; phylum Chordata; class Actinopteri; order Istiophoriformes; family Istiophoridae; genus Istiophorus; species Istiophorus platypterus. Next base: position 8,381,361 of record CM029123.1, on the reverse strand, counting down.
AGTTGCTCTTTGATGATTTTTGTTGTTTGATTGTCTCTGCACTCTTCTTATACCCGTCAGTGCCTCAAGGCAGTGAGACAGCTTGGCTCTACAGCTCCAGCGAGGGGCGAAGGCAGCTGGCAGCCAGTGCTAACTTTCGACGCCTGCTTATTGTGGCAATGCACAGGAATCAGGAGTACACAGACATGCAGGCTGTCCAGTCAGAACTCTCACCAATGGTCATGGACCTGGCTCCTCGGGGTATGCCGGCCAACCAGCAGGTAAACATGCTTACATATTCCTTTTAGACATGCTCTTTTATACAATAAAACATTTCACCAAAATAATTGCATCAGTGTATTATTTTAAGCACTCTGTCCCCACTCAGGTGCCATTTCTGTCAGTAGGCGGTGACCTGGGTTGGCGAGAGGAGGTCAGCAGGGGTGTAAGTGAGCTAAGTGGAGAGTATTGTGTGGAGAATGTCAAAGGAGAAGATGGACAACTGTATCGTCGACTCGTTTTCCTTTCTAATGTTGCCCTTGTCCAATCGGAAAGCCGTCTTGTCTCCATAAACACCCGTATGTTCCTTTTCCTCCTTCTTTTCTTTCAGTTTTTACAACATAATTTTTACATGCGATCTACACTTAATGAACCAAATAAGCACTACCAACAACACTGACACATTTTATTTAAAATAATTTTTACAGTTTTCAAACAAAAAATACAAGCAAGTGAAGACAGAAACAGACCAAAAAAGACATCAACAAACAACCAAAAAAAAAGAACAGGAATAAACAATGAAATGAAAAAAAAAAATATTATAATGACTTTATTTAGGATGTAAATGGTTGAAATAAATTAATATTTGTGTCCCTACAGCCTCAAGTCACAAGAGGAAGAACAAAAAGAAGGCCAAGCCAGCAGCTCCTCCGCCAGCATCCTCAACCTCTCTGTCAGTGGATAGTGGCTTCCTCTGCTGTGCTCACCATGAAGTCATGGTAGCTGGCCTTGCCATGCTAGGGGTCAGCACACCAGAGAGCAATGGTCAGTTAGGGCCCATTTTGTACAGAAATGTCTATGTGGTGGAGGAGGAAGGAAAAAAGAGCCACAGACTAAAAAGCCACGTTTCCATCATCTTGCATAAAATGTCCCACTCGAACTTTACTTGTGAATTTTCTGTCCCTTCTATCACCCTTCTTAGTGTCAGTGCTGCTGGTGGGACTTGGTGGAGGAGGCCTGCCTCAGTTTCTGCGGGACTTTGTGCCAGGTGTTGCTGTTGAGGTTGTGGAGCTAGATCCTGTTGTGCTGGAAGTAGCAAAGGAATGGTTTGGGTTCAGACCAGATGATCGTTTGACTGTCACTCTTGGGGACGGCCTCGAACGCATCTGTGCTCTGGAGAGGGAAGGTTAGTGAAGGAGTCGGCGAGTCGGCGAGACGGCAATGAGAAGTAAAGATATACCAGTGAATGTGTTAACAACACCAAGAAGTGACTTTGTCTTTTTTTCCTCTGCAGGTGATTGTTTGTTTGATGTCATCATGTTTGATGTAGACAATAAGGATAGCACTGTGGGTATGAGCTGTCCCCCTGCTGCCTTTGTAGAAACATCAATCCTGCAGAAAGTCTGCAGCCTGTTAACCCCCAGAGGTACAGTATCAGTAGTATATTCTTTATTTATATTTTTCATCATAATTTTGTGTTTCATCTATACTAATTTTGCCCTTTTTATCCCTTCATACTACTCCAACCAGGTATATTCATACTGAACCTTGTCTGTCGTGACCTGGTCTTGAGGAAAAGCGTGCTGCAGCGAGTGAGGTCTGTGTTCCCCAGCATCCTCTCTCGAAAGATTGAAGGGGAGGTAAACGAAGTCCTTCTGTGTCCTCGTGGAGAAAATGAAACAGTGGATGCCACCCGCATCCTTCCATCCCTGAATCAGGGAGCCAAGAATCTGCAGGGCGCACTGTGCTCTAACAGGACTGGAACCAGCCGCAGCCCACATATAGACATTGTAGAGTTGTTAAAAGACCTGAAAGTAGAGTAAAGTGTGTTTGCAAGTGGGGGGATTGGATTTAATCATCTGTCAAGACTACTTGACAAAATATGGTGAAGATAATGAAATATGAGAATAAGTATTTTGACTTTGCCAATCATTGCATTGTAATGAAACGTAAAACATAACATGTTAAAACACGTAAAGAAAATTATATCTTGACATCTTCATACGGTGCTTCTATGAAAAATGAATTCCCAGTGCTGTTAGGTATTTGAACAGGCATTATTGGCATCCACACACAAAGCTGCATAGGCACCTGTGTTTCAACCATTTCTGATTCATCTTTGTCTGCCATTGGAGACTATGGCAGCCCCTAGAACCATATGGTGAAAGGCTGTGTAATTTTGCACACTGACTGGGGACAGTCCCCTGATTCTTTACACCAAGTTTCATGTATGTACCTTGAGCACTCTAGCTCTACCAATGGGTCAGAGTCGGAGGTACATTTACGCTCCTAACTTTTGAACAGCATATCTCACTTCCAAAAATCCGGTGCTGTTGGTTTCCTTGGATCAAGCTGAGTTCAACACAACCTATGACGTCAGTTTGCGCCATATCGGATTCAAAATATTGGATTTGATGGGAAAAGTCTAGAAGGTTTTCACAGGCAACAAATTATGTCCAGTCTTCACCACAACTGGCACAGATGATCTTCAGACCAAGCCTCACAAAGCAACCTTTCTGGCCTTTTGACTTTAGAAAGCGTTCACCCACAACAGCCAATCAAAACTGGTGGCAAAGCCGCCAAACAAAATGAGGTCATATCTCAGCCCATCTCTGCTCAACTTTCATGGAAGTCTCTGAGAGTGTTTACAGCCATACCCTTGACATAATGACAATATGTTTCCATGGCACCTAAGCCCTGATGGACTGCTCGGCCCCCACATATGTGCTTGCAGCTATATATTATTGATATTATAGTTTTTTATTTCGACATTAAGCGTTGCCTTTTGTTTCTCTTTCACTTGCCTGTAGTTGCCAGCGTACTACACGGCGCTCACTTGCTCCCTCACGGCCAAAGAATGCGGCGGCGTTATTTACAGTAGTTGAATCTCTGGCTCTCATTGCAGCGTTTATGGGGCTGCAGCGGAGCCCTGCCCAACCCTGGGTGTGTGGGATTTTAAATAGCCATCGCCGAGAGGAGCGAATACCTCGCCCGGTGTCTGATAAAGTCGGGTCACTATCAGAACCGACCGTGCTTCGTCTTTCTCCCGCATTAGGGGGCTGCAGTTGAAGAATCGCCGATTACCGCGCATGCGCACGGAAGTTGACTCCGTCCGCTGTCAAAAGTGGAAGGTTTTCCTCCCCGTCCATGGACCCGCTCGGCGCAGCTAGCTCCTGAAAAGTCTCCATAGTCTGAGGGAAACGACCCTCCGCGACCCCCGGGAGGGTTAAAACGTCGGAAAATACCCGCGGCGAGCTGCTTTTTGGAGACTCGAGGGCTGTGATCACAAAGCTGGACTCTATCGTCGTTCCCAGAAGGAGTAACGGTAACGTCCCAACGGCTGCTGAGGTTGCGGACCTTTACAAGTTGGCACAGTCCCTTCAAGAGGGGTATTGATTTTTTTTTTTTATTTTTTGTGGTTTAGTAAGTTTTAGACGATGACAAAGCACGATTACAGGTAAACATTCACTATGGCAGCTACTCGATCGACCGGCGTAGCCTAGAAGCTGAGAGGATCAGTAATCAGAGTAACCGAGCAGGTAATATCGGCCGCTCCGTTGCGATGGGCAACCGCGGGATGGAGGATCTGATCCCGCTGGTCAACCGCCTCCAGGATGCCCTGAGCAGCGTGGGGCAGAGCTGCAGCCTCCGCCTGCCGCAGATCGCCGTGGTGGGCGGCCAGAGCGCAGGGAAGAGCTCCGTCCTGGAAAACTTCGTGGGCAGGTAAGCCACGGACGGTGACCCCTGAATGAACTCTGCCGTGCGGCCCACGGGCCCCTCTGATTACGCCTGCTCCGACGGGAAAAGAGCTGGGTAATTCAGAAAGAAACAAACGGGTACCACTTTGTGATAAAGCAACCTCCGTGGATGTGGATGTCGATAATCCTCGACCAGCATCCATTAACGAACAGCGTATGCGATTTCAGATTTGGTTTGCCGTTAGAAAGTAAGAACACCGGTCGTTATGAATGGATTACCGACACGTGTAACTGCATTATTACGAAGTTCAAATTATAAACACCTTTCAAAAGCACTTTTCACGACCTGGCAACCTCAAAGTTGTTTTCATTGTTGACATAGAACTTATCTTAAAATCAAGTGACAGCACTGTTTGAAAGTAGTACCAAAAAGTCCATGATATAATTTGAATAGCCCTAGCTAATTGTAATCAAAGTATATCTATCTATCTATCTATCTATCTATCTATCTATCTATCTATCTATCTATCTATCTATCTATCTATCTATCTGCCTATCTATCTATCTATCTATCTATCTATCTATCTATCTATCTATCTATCTATCTATCTATCTATCTATCAGGGACATGCCTAATACACAGTGATCTCTGTACTCTTGAACTGAAACTAGGACAACCAGGACATTATGCAACTAGTTCAACAAATTATAATGAAATCTTGGAATCAGCTTGTTTCCATATAGTATATAAGATGGTGTCCACCAAGTACCAAAGATATGACTATATCCTTTAGACTGAAAGGGGGGTATGCCAGAGGTGGAAATGTCTGTGATTCAGTAGCCAGTACAACAGGTTATCTCACAGACAGGCTATGTAGGCGTTTATGAAGGGCTTGAGATTAACATGACTATCGGAAAGTAATGGAAGCAACACCCCATAAAAACCAGAGCCGAACAGAGATTTGTAGAGTCACATCTTATTCTGCCCTTTAGCAGATTTCATGGTCCTAAAAATAATGCAGCTCACTTATGAATAATATGATTGTTTGGGTGAAGTTTAAGGCAAGACATAATTGGTAAATAGGGTAAAAATCTAACTATTAGATACCACCTTGAAACCTCCCCAGTTGATCACTTACATTAAGACAATTATTTTTTCTATTACAATTTTGCTTACAACATATGCTCTAATATGCAAATGAAGCATTATCATTATCTTAAATATGCAGTAAGTTGCATACATAACCAGAACAGAAATCTGAACACTGGTTAAAACGAGGTTCAAAATTCTTGTTCCATTTTACTGAAATATTAGAGCCAAAGATTTTAGGGAGAGGAATTTCAATATCCCTTCCTATCACTTAATAAATCAGAAAATACTATCAACAGCCATTAAAAAAAAGAATTTTGAATATGTTTTCAGGAATAAAATGTTATATAAATCAGGCGATGAATGATATATGAAGATGCTTCTGTAAAAATCTTGAGTATAAAGACAGGAATAAAAACTGGAAAGTTTGGTGGATGTATGTGAGAAAATGGTCTTTAAAGATATGTACTGTTAAATTCCATACATTTTTATCAGAAGCCAGTATATACCATATTGTGGGCAATATAAAGGAAATTACCATATTTCGATCCAATAACATTGTACAGGAGGGAGTGCTTCACAACAATAGCTGTGATAATGATGTAAACAAGGTGTAGACAATGATAATGGTGCTTAATGTTGTGTTAGAATACTAACTTTTGTTAAATTTGGGAGAAAAATATGCTAATAGACAAAGTGTAGTAAAATTAACATCTAAATGTGTATTTTAGGCGTTTTCTTTCCACTAGTCTGAAAGAAGACATGTTATGGAAGCAAAAGAGCCCAAATCTCAAAATTTTCCAAATCATGAAAGACAGTAAATTTGCCTGTATAAGGAGGAGACAAAATATTTCCAACCAATCAGAGAGGAATGCTGCGAATAAGTCAGTAGTTTCCTAGTTTCTTACAACCATAGGCAAGACAATGAAACTCTGCAAACTGAAGGAGACTTATGTGTTGTCCAGAGCAGTAGGCCATCCAGGCCAGAATGTGAAGCATTTCATGTAACTGCAGATGGCTATTAATGCTCGCTTTCTTGAGTTTGTATTGGTATTTTCATCATACCTCAGTTCTTTGTTTCAGCAAGGACTAGGTTATGACACCCCTTTTGTTAAGGACTCTGCCATCTGTTTGATCTTGGACAGGATGTAGTAAAATAAACATCCTTAATCTGATTTTAATAGAAAAGAGGAGGATTATTTTTTACCCATTGCATTCCGATTCTTTGTGGTTAACATTAAATTAAGCTTTCAGACATTATATATGTGACAGGGCCGATCTTATGGAAAAAAATTCTTAGCCTTCCTGCTGATATTTTGTTTTTTTGGCAACTAAACTAAAACTAATGTACAGGTGACTGTTATTGTCTAAAATGCTTTATTGTGCCAGTGTCTGATAGAATATTATATTGTTTGCATGTAGTGGTCTTATCTGTGCATGTAGAATAAGTAAAGTAATTAAAATGGCGGCTGTGAAGCCAATGTTTCAGGCCAAGACTCTGGTATGCAGCAATATCAAATACCAGTGGCAGTTTGCCTAGGAGTGTGTGTCTGTGACTGTGTGTGTCTGTGACTGTGTCTGTGATTGTGTCTGTGACTGTGTCTGTGACTGTGTGTGGCTGTGTGTGACTGTGTGTGTCTGTGACTGTGTGTGACTGTGACTGTGTCTGTGACTGTGTGTGTCTGTGACTGTGGCTGTGATTGTGTCTGTGACTGTGTGTGGCTGTGTGTGACTGTGACAGTGTCTGTGACTGCGACAGTGTCTGTGACTGTGACTGTGTGTGTCTGTGACTGTGACTGTGTCTGTGACTGTGTGTGACTGTGACTGTGTCTGTGACTTTGACTATGTCTGTGACTGTGTCTGTGTCTGTGTCCTTGTTCAGTTCAGTGTTTCTTCTCCAACAGAGACTTCCTTCCACGGGGCTCAGGAATTGTCACTCGCAGACCTTTAATTCTCCAGCTGCTTAGTGCTGCTAACACAGGTGGGTAAAGCACAATCCCCTTCACTCATGTAGTTGATGTATTGTCATTCTGTTATTTAAAGCTGCCACCAGATGGCAGTATGATATTTCACCATGACTGAGCCTGACTGATGAGGCAGTGTTGGAATCGACATGTATTGTTCGAAGAAATAAGATTGTTGTGCTGTTTTGGGTTTTTTTGCCCTCTAGACCCTGTTGCACAGAAGCAAAGTAGCAGCATGTACAGCATTTCCATGATCTCAAATCTGTCTCAAGTGCCCTTTGGAAACTTGCTAGAAGAGTACAATTATAAATAAACTTTACTTAATTAAATGGCATTTGTATCCTATTCTGTTATACAGGGTTCTTATTGCCTGACCCACAAAACTTAAAAAAAGCAGCTTACATTTTTGTAAACTGTACAGGCTTGAAATTCAAAAGACTCCTTAAATTGTGATTATAGAATTGATTTATTGTTGTTCAACAGATGTTTTTAATTTTGCTTGTTGTGTTCCTTTCTAGAGTATGGTGAATTTCTCCACTGTAAGGGAAAGAAGTTCACAGACTTTGATGAAATCCGTAAAGAGATAGAGGCAGAAACATGCAGACTCACAGGATCTAATAAGGGCATTTCTCCGTTCCCCATCAACCTACGGATTCATTCACCACATGGTAACGCAGTGTGTATATTTATGTGTGTTCCATATATCCATTCTCATACAGTCTATTTCTCTCACACTATGACCAGTATTCATATTTGTCCTCTTCCGCATGTGAACATGTGTTTTTTCAGTGCTAAACCTGACTCTTGTGGACCTGCCCGGCATCACCAAGGTGCCTGTAGGAGACCAGCCACCAGACATAGAGTACCAGATACGAGACATGATCATGCAGTTCATTTGTAAGGAAAACTGTCTCATCCTGGCTGTCACACCAGCCAACACTGACCTGGCCAACTCCGATGCACTCAAACTGGCCAAAGATGTCGACCCCCAGGGTAATATCTGTGTATATTTGTGTGTGTGTGTTTGTGCTTGTGCTTGTGTTATATATTGTTCATACTCCTACAGGTTTGAAATCAAATTTTGAGACTACAAAATTTCATCTCTTTCTCATGTACCCTTTAGGCCAGCGCACAATTGGTGTTATTACTAAGTTGGACCTGATGGATGAAGGAACAGATGCACGAGAAATACTGGAGAACAGGTTGCTTCCTCTACGCAGAGGTGTGCCACTTGTTGGTGTGCATGAGTGTGTGTATATATGCTAGTGTACTCACTGTGTTGAGCCATCTAGCTGCAATCTAGTTGCACCTGAGGCTCTGTGGAGAAGGCTTGGCTTGGCTCTATGATTGTGTCTGTTATCACCAGTCTCAATCTCAGTCTCAGCCAAGCACAAAGATGGCTGTGCACTTTATATGACACCAGAGTAGGACCACTGTGTGTGTGTGTGTGTGTGTGTGTTTGTGGCTTTTGTTGTGCATTTTCTCTTGTGTGTATGTATACAAGAGATAAAGAGAAAGAGATATCATTGATGATGATATCATTGACTGTATTAGTTTGTGTAACATAATTGTGGAAGCGCGAAGGGTGACTAGTAAGTACCAGCTTGTCTAATGACTGATAAATGTTTGTACTTTGTGTGTGTGTGTGTATACTTGTACTTGTTTCTTTGTGAGGACCAGTTTGAGTTAGACATTCTGGGAAAGCGACGACATTTTGTCTGGTCCTCACTTCTTGACACACCTTCAAAAGGCTGTTTGCGGTTCTAAAAATTTTAGGGTTTATGTCAGGGTCTGGATAAGGGTTGGGGTTAGACATTCAGTTTTGATGGTTAAGGTTAAGGTTAAGGTTAAGGTTAGGGTTAGGAGCTGGGGAATGCATTATGTCAATGAGTGATCTCACAAAGATAGATCTACAAGTTTGTGTGTGTGTGTGTGTGTGTGTGTGTGTGTGTGTGAGTGAGTGTGAGTGTGAGAGAGAGAGAGAGAGAGAGAGAGAGAGAGAAGGAAAAAGGCGGGGAGGCAGCGAGCCCCCAGAACAGACGGGGTAAAGCACCACCAGGTGCTGGCTCCTTCATGCTTCTCTTACAGTACTAATGCATTCGCCATGGAAGCCCACTGAAAGAACTGCCTTAGTAGCAGCATAGAGCTAGAGTATTAGATATGGAGCCGGGTGCTATTACATCTATTACTATACTAAATAGGGGATTTTGCTTTCGCTTTATATTACACACTCATTTCCTGCTTGTATGGTATAGTTGTAAAGGAAACAAATGGTGGTCTGGGAAGAGTTCCAAAGGACACATCAGAGAATGCAAGTTGTAACTGCCCCACATCGGAGTCCTTGTTCCTTTTTCTTGTTGCACATTGTCCTCCTCACAATGATCTCATGCTCGTGATTTCCCTTCCTGTTTCCTCCTCCCCAGGTTACATAGGGGTAGTGAACCGGAGTCAGAAGGACATAGATGGGAAAAAGGATATTAAGGCAGCTCTGCTTGCAGAGAAGATGTTCTTCCTGTCTCATCCAGCCTATAAGCACATGGTTGAAAGCATGGGCACTCCATATTTACAAAGAATACTTAACCAGGTTAAAAATGAACACTCATACAAATACACAAACACACACATGGGGAGGTAAATACATTGTATTAATGTATGTATTTGTTTGCAGCAACTGACAAACCACATCCGGGATAATTTGCCAGCCTTCCGTAGTCATCTGCAGAGCCAGCTCCTGGCTTTGAACAAAGAGGCTGAAGAGTATAGACAATATAGTCCTGATGACGATGCACGCAGGACAAAGACACTGCTAAGGTCAGTTAGTTACTCATTCTGTGTATGTGTGTCTGCCTATTTAGTCTCTTTAACTCATTCGTATGTCAGTGTATCTCATGATTTGTCTGTTTCTTTCTTCCAGGTCAGTTCAGCGCTTGGCTGTTGACTTTGAGAAGCTAATCGAAGGCTCAGGCAACAAAGTAGACACTGTTAATCTGTCAGGAGGTGCAAGGATTAATCGAATCTTCCATGAGCATTTCCCCTATGAACTTGTAAAGGTATGTATGTATGTATGTGTGATTCTTAGTATAATTTTGAAAGATGATGCTTGTGCATATATAGCACTTGTCATAGTAGTGCCATGAATACTGTGTTTGCAATAATAACTGTGATGCTAAACTGTAAAGCTCCTCAGCCAACTCTGACTGGCAGAGTACTGTGTTTTTCCTTAGATTGAGTCTGATGAGAGGAAGCTTCGGCGGGAGATAAAGTTTGCCATCAGAAACATCCATGGTGTCAGGTATAGTATAACATTCTGAGCAAAGGTGTCAATTGCTGTCACATCATTCTGTATTTTTTGTTCGCTGCAGCCAATATGCCTTTTCTTTTTTTGTTTTCTTCTTTTCCTCCATCTGCCCCCCATAGGACAGGTTTGTTCACTCCTGACATGGCCTTTGAAGCCATAGTGAAGAAACAAATATCAGGGCTAAAGGGGCCATGCATTAAATTCATTGACATGGTCAGGCAAGAACTAATCACCACTGTGTACCAATGTATCAACAAGGTATAAAACTGTGTGTGTGTGTGTGTGTGTGTGTGTGTGTGTGTGTGTGTGTGTGTTTGTGTGTGTGTGTGTGTGTGTGTGTGTGTGTGTGTGTGTGTGTGTGTGTGTGTGTGTGTGTGTGTGTGTGTGTGTGCGCGCAATTTACTATGCATTTCAATGTGTCAAAACAACCTTTTAATTGTTTCCAGGTCTGTTTTCTCTCTACAGCTCAGTTCCTTTCCCAAACTGCGAGATGAGACAGAGAGAATGGTAACCACTGAAATCCATGAACAAGAGAGTAAATGCAGAGATCAGGTCAATCAAATCCCTCTGCATTTGGCATTTACAAATCATTTTCACATAACTCTACTGAATTATTAAGTTTTGTGGGGTTCTGATTCTCTAGTTAATGTATGTCTGCTTTGTTCAGGTCTTGTTGCTCATTGACATTCAGCTTGCCTACATAAATACCAAACACGAAGACTTCATTGGCTTCACTAAGTGTGTAACCCCATGATTTTTATACCTTTAATGAACTATACGATTGTAAAAACATTAAAAAAAGTAAATAAATGTACTCTTTCTCCCTCTCAGTGCCCAGCAGACATACAACCAAAGCATTAAGACTGGTTCTACAGGGATGGCAGGAAACCAGGTGAGACTTTCAATAGTACAGCTTTCATTAAAACTGATATGAGCGGTTTAGCCTTGAACATGCGGCAAGAAAATGTCTTTTTACAGCATTTTTAACCATGTTAACTAAGGGGAATTTAAGATGGCAATGCAACTGACAGTCAGTCAATCTGCTGATGAGTTGGAAAAGATACTGGCCCATCATTCTAATACTTTGTTCATAAAAAAAGAGCTAGACGACTTAAGATTCATGATCCCCAGAGGATGTATCCATGTGACTTTTGTGTCACCAGAAGGTTTAACTTCCAACTAAATAACCCAATTAAATCCCAAAATCTCATATCATACACACTTGCTTTAGCACCATCATCCTCAGGCCAAATAGTAAGGCTGGCTACACACTTTTAGCCTTCTCAAACCTGCGTCTTATTCAGAATTGTCTATGTCACTTTTCAGCGAACAAAACACATGTGCATATTTGTGCATGACTGTGTGCTCTTCTTAGATAATGATATATACAGGTCTAAACACTCCGAAAAAATATTTTGCTGCCAGTAGCTCTCTGCAGTGCCAAATTTGAGTGTGCATGGGTATGAACTAAACCTTTCCCATCCTTCTTGAATTTTATTTTTTTTTTTTTTATTTTTGTGACGTCACTGTCCCATGTGTTATGCATTAATCAGTATTAATCAGCATTCATAGCTGCAGATAAATGGGAGATTCTGTGTTGTTAATATTTTACTGAGGGGGATTTTGGGTCCAATCATGCAACCAGAGTTGATCTTGGCTTTTCACGGGAATGCAGTCAAGGAAAAATGAGTCATTTTTTTGTCTCAGTCTGATATGATTAATGTGTAACATAATATTTATGTGACATATTTGAAGGCAGGGATGATTAAAAGCACAATCCTGGTATAATTGTGTTTAGTCAGTAACCTACATATATGAAGATCATATTAGTAGAACAGCAGCAAATTTTAATCACAGAGACAATTAAAAAAAACCTACTGTGTATTACTTACACAATCTTACATGTTATTAAATGACTAGTTTCAGTGTCATCCCCTGAAAATGCATTACAAATCCTTAATATAATGAAAAAATGAACTCTTGACATCTTAATTTTACCCCTTCATCTCCTGTTTTTCTCCAGGGTGTGGCCCCTCCCTCAAGTATAATAGTAGGAGACCAATCTCTTTAAGCCTACTCACTCACTGCTGCCTCTACTGGAGATATGTGTGGGCAGGAGTAAAGTTTAAGGGTTGTGGTTTGGCATCCTACTGCTGGCAGCAAACATGCACTCTGGCTTGTTGTAGCTTTAATAATGACGTCTTTCATCATCTGCAACTGATACACTTCTAATGTTTGAAACTTTGTTCCTCTCAGTCGCAGTTTGCAGTATTCTGTGTCATGTCTTAGCCTAATAATCTTTACTTTCTGCACTTCCCCTGCTCCATAATTATGTGCAGATGCCATATTTTCTGAGTTTTCAGGATCTATATAAAATTTCTTAGCAGCTTTATATCATTTCATACCTTCTGTTTTCAAATTCAACTTATTCAATCACACATCTTTTTCCAGTCTTCCATCCTGTTTTTATCTCCAGTTGTGTTGGTTAATTTGTAGCTATACTTACTTTGTTTTCCAATACCTGTATCCACTCTTCTTCTACTTCTTGACCAATTATGTCCACTGGTTATCAGTTTTGGTGAAGGCCCTAAGGCTTCATAATCCATGTCACATATTTCACAAACATCAAACCTGCAAAAACCTTGTTTTTTCCTCCAGTGTCAACTTACTCTGTCTTGTGGTGTTATTTTTTATCTGCAAGGTCCCTGATTCTGTTAGACCTTCTCATACACCTTCATAGGAGTTATACTTGCTATCTAATTTTCCATAAATCTGTCTTCTCAATGCCATTGCTATCATGCAATCAGTCCTGTGATCTGAGCTCATGACCCTTGGCTCTTGTGCAGGTCATACGCAAGGGCTGGTTGACCATCACCAACATTGGCATAATGAAAGGTGGAGCCAAGGAGTACTGGTTTATTCTCACTGCAGAGAGCCTGTCGTGGTTCAAGGATGATGAGGTGAGGCACTGGTTTAATTCCCTTTCTTTCCCTTTAAAACAAATAGATTACACCAAGATGGGGTATAATGTTGACTCACATTTTATATCCTAAAAAGAAGATAGCAGGCAAAATTCAGAGGTACACTTGAGTTGTAACAAGTTTATTAACACATATTTCAGCTTGAAACACTATGTTAATCATGAAGTTGACAGACAGCTAAGTAGAAAGGAAATGATTTTGTGTGTTGCAGTAAAGCCCATGCAGTTCTGTTGAAATAAGTAAAAGTTGCCCTCTGTTCTGATGTCAGTGGGGCTGCCATCTGTCTGCCTGTCTGTGCCTGCTGTACAGGAGCAGAAGGTCTGCACAGCAAGTGTAGACAGGCAGACACACCACAACAGTCTTTTCCTGTCACAGCTGATGTCACTGGGGATCAAAGGGCAGAGTAGAATAAGTAAGATCAGAGGAGCAAAGCACACTGTATTTGTACATGGATACAAACAAATACCTGTAAACATTCACATCTGGATGAAAATGCTGTAGAAGATGCTGCTTTAGATGAAATTAAGTAACGTTTTGTTTGAAAGACATACATGAGTGCCTTCTCGACACAGTATGTAGAATGCTTTTACAAATAACTTATTAAAAGCTGCATTGTGGCTAAAACTAAACAGACAGACCCTGTCTTTATGGAAGCTATGTGACATATGACACCATTGAATGCGTAACTAAGAGAGCATCTTTAACCCTGTTTGTCTGTTTTCTTTGCAATTCTCTCCTGCCACCTGGACATGCAACAGGCTGTCCATTTCCCCCATTCATTCCTCTGACCACCCCCCCCATTCATCCCACTCTCCACTCACTCTTCCCCTTACTCCCCCTTTTCTTCCTCTTCTGGGAGTTCAGGCATTTGGAGCGGCTCACTCTGACACAGCTGGAGCTGCCCCAAGCCAAACTAAGACACACACACGCACACACCAACACACAGTGGACAGACTTGTATATACAGTATACAGTGCACATGTGGACTCTGATGTAAACAAACTGGCATGCAAATAGTGGAGAAAAATATACACTTACTCAGATGGACACATGGTCACTTTTCAGATAAACACTGGATTGCTTGAACACAGTGTTCCCAGACACAGCCCCAGGCATGCATATTGTATACCCACAGTGTTATAGGTTTCTCTCGCTATTATCCACTTACTAAGCATTTAAAAATCAACTCACAAAGAAGCACAGACTTAGCACATCTGTGAAGAATAATACAAGCACAGGCAGGCAAATATCTGGTGACCACATCAGAGCAACAAAATTTGGCTTTTTGTGGATCACAATTAGAAATGCACAGTAAGTTTCATTACAAGGATAAAGGCTAGTGTGAAAATCTTCATTCTTTCAGTTAATTTTAGTTCAGTTGGACTTGTCCTTCCAGCTCCATACTATCTTGGAAGATTTGTCAGCTGTTATGTGTTTGGAAGGCCTGAGTGCATTGTCAGTCACCCATATTATCGCGGAAGATCAGATCTACTGCCCTTCCACATGCATCTGTGTTTGTGCAAACACACACGCACACAGAGTCATACAAGCCAAGCTTCTGATTCTCTACTCTTGCAGTTCCCGCTCTGTCTCTCCCCGCCCACACCACCTCCACAGACATTTCTTTTTTCTTCGACTGCTGCCCTCCTCCCCTTTATTTTCTCTTTCTTTACCTCTGTTGCCTTTTCCTCCTCCTTTCAATCCCTTTCTCTGTCTGTTTCTTTCTTTCTCTCTCTCTCTATCTCCTCCTCTTTCTCTCTCTCTCTCTCCTTTTCTGTGGTTGGCAGTCTCCCTGGGACTGTGCACATTCCTGGCTGGAAAATCTGAAGCTTTGTCCAAACACCAGCTCCAAGATCTGCCCAGAGAAATCCCACATGGCTGTTTCTACACTGCAGACCTCCCCCTTTGACTCCCCCTCTCTCTTCTCTACTCCTCCACAGGCTCCCTCACAAATACCCCCCACCCCCCACTCCTCACCCCCATCAACTCCACTTCCAACCTCCTCTCTCCATCCTTGTGCGGACTGCTTCTATACACTACAATTTTTTAAAAAATCTTTAAGTCCATACAATACATTGACTTTCTATGTATTACAATATTTGTACCCTACATTGACCTCATATTGAGAGTGCAGCATAATAGTTCAGAGTTTAATCTCCACACCACACTGAAAAGACATACATTCCTTCACCCCTCAACTGCCAGGGCTCTACCAGGCAGCCTGAAGAAAAACAGACGGTTCATGCCTATACACTTGATCTACACGCTCCTCTGTGTGTGTTTCAGTGTGTGTGTGTGTGTGTGTGTGTTTGTGTTTGTGTGAGTGTGTGTGTGTCTGAGGCCTGTTCCATATCTCAAATCCATTAGTCTATAGGAAGAGGAGGCAGAGCTTCAGACACCACTGCTCTGATGTATGATACATAACGACCACCCTGACACTACTTGGAATACTACACATAAATGCACACAAGCGTGCGTGCGTGCGTGCGTGCGTGCGTGCGTGCGTGCGTGCACACAAACATGCATGTACAAATCAGTTCCATTATGTCTGTGAACACAAGAGTTATCATATTGTCACATAAATACAAATGGATTTCTGCATAAATAAAATATACTTCATGTGTGAGGCACACTGTGGAAAAAAAAATCTGTTAGTGTAGAGCCTTTTTACAGAGAATGTGTCTAAAGAAGCCCAGTTAATCAGTTAGTGTGTAGCTTTTCTGCCTTAAATATTAGTTAAACGACAGTCAGTCCCAAGTTATAGTTTATCCTGTATACTATATATAATCATCTTTGCCTTGAGCATATGTATCACCCACCATTAACGAAGAGACTTAATTCAAGCTGACAAATGCTACAAAATGGATGACACAATGCCTGACTTAGTATAGACTTGATAACGGTGTTTGAATAGATGAAAGCTGATGATAGTGTTTGCAGATTTAAAGATATTTGCACATTTGCAAGCAAGAAACATCAGAGAATACTAGACCCTATATTTGTCTCAGCATAGAATACATGCAGGTTTTCAGGTTGTCCTGAGTCTTGCTGAGGAAGCGCTTCCTTGCACAGTCTAACCAATGTGCAGACTACTGTACACCAGTAAGATCCTGAACAGGTAGTCTGAACACTGGGATGACGGAGCAGGACTCTTTCTCACTTTCTCTTCGGCCTCGCCTTTCCCATATCTGGCTCTTTGCTAGCAGTCCTGCCCATGGCGGAGGAAAGTCAGCAAAAGGTTTCCTCTGTTATTCTCTTCTTTCTTATCCTGTCTCAGTGCTGTGTCGCAGGGTGAGGGGGTCTCGCACATCAGACATCCACTCCTAGGGGTGTCCCTCCTCTGGAGATGTTCATGGATCTTGAGTCAGGCATCCACAGGGCTGTGTCCCGGCGTAGTATCCAGTCTTGACGTGGCACATTCACTCATTCAGCTGGGGATCTGCCTGTTCACTCGGGGAAGGCATAAGGAAATAAGGGGAGTGAGAGAAGGAGAGAGATTTAGGGAGGAACTAAGCAGCCATATATGGGTTGATGGGACCCATGGGGAATCAACTTTAGAGTGGTCTGCAGTTTCTCCCCATTTCTCCTGCACACTCCTGCTCTCTATGTTCCCCAGCCCTTCCCCATCTACTCTAGCAAAATTCACCTCCCTCTGTCCGTCTGTCCACCTCTATCCCTCCTCTTCCTCTCTTCCTCATCTCTACTTTCTATTTCTACCCCATCAGTGCACCCTATACTCTCTCCAGTCTCCTCCCCCCTCTGTCTAAAGCGATCCCAGATGTTGCTGTATGGGCGCCAATCGCGTTCTGTCATTTTTTTCAGCCTCTGTTACAGGAAGTGGGCCCCTTTGGAAAAAAGGAAAAAGGAACGAAGGAAGAGAGTCGTAGGGTTCAGGGGAGCACTGAGACAGGGAAATGTACGACCAGCAGATTCACATCTGATACCACATGTGTGCTCTAACACAGGCGCACACAAGCACATCAACGCACACAGTCACCATCCAGTACGTTTAAGAGGCCAACATCATTCTGGCAGGCCTGCTCTGTTCTTTTTTTCTGTGGAAGTCACCTTTCTTTTTCATCTTTTCCTTCTCTTTACCCCATCTATTGCTGTTCCTATAACCAACCTTTTGCGCCCCCCCCCACCGCCCTTCTCAAAGGTTAGAAAGAGGGAGCAGGCCAAGGAAAAGAGATGAGGGGGAAGGGCTTCAGTTTAGGAGAAATGTTGTGTTAGAGCTTGAGTCTGAGTAATGACTTTCACATGTGGGCCCAGCCTCTCTCCCTCTTTTTTCATACTCCTTCTCTCATTCCCTCCCTCCCTGCTTCATTTCTCTGTACCCTGCCTCCATACTGTCTGGGTCTCTTCACTCTGGCCACTCCACTCGCCAACTGTTCGCTGTCATTCATAAGTCCCCCTGGTGATGACAGACTATAGACTTATGGCATCTCTTTCCCCTTCTCTCTCCCTCTTCCACTGTCTCTCTTTCACTAGTTAGTGGGTTTGTGAGTCAGTCTGACAGACAGAGACAACATCTGATATGAACTCAAATGCTCTGCTAGCACAGTTATCCACATCTCCATTTCTTCACTGCCTGACACTTTTTTGCTGCAGTTCAAGTCTCTTGGCCCCTCTTTCCTCTCTAGACGCAGTCCGAAAAATATTTACTACCAGACATGCAACTATTTTAGCTAAAGCCCCCAAGTGAACTGTTTTCAGTCTCTGTTGTTTTTTGCTATCAACACCTGCGTTACCTCTGTGTGATGTCATATTTTACTCTGCATACTTCTGTCAAACTTTATCTCTCTGTGTTCAATCTTTTCCAGGAGAAAGAAAAGAAGTATATGCTTCCTTTGGACAACTTAAAGCTGAGAGATGTGGAGAAGGGCTTCATGTCCAGCAAATTTGTCTTTGCTGTCTTCAACACAGAGTTAAGGTTTGTGTGGCTGGATGCCTGTGTTTGTCTATGTGCATGTTTGGTGAGTGAGAGTGTGAGTCAGAAAAGGGAGTTCTGTTCTTGTCACCTGCTTGTAGTGATAGTTTACAAGGGTGGACACTTTTGGGAAGAAAGGGAGGAGATGTCAGAGTGGTGTTTTGCCCTTCCTTTGACCTCTTCCATTGAACTTTGCCACCGGAACTCAAAGGATATCCAGCGGGTACTGTAGCGGGTATAGTTTATTTGTCTCAGGGTATATGCCAGGCTTTTGAGGGCAGGGTTTGAGTTTGCTGGGTTTATGTGTGTGAAACAGATTGAGAAAGACAGAGAGAGACAAAGAGAGAGCATAAGCAAAAGAGAGAGAGAGAGAGAGAGAGAAGGAGAGTGTTTAGGAGCTGGAACGGACCCAAAGCCTGGCTGATTATACCAGAGCATGTGGGGTTTGTTTATAATTCTGTGCTATGCTGCATTCAGACACACAAACTGGATTTGTGTGTGCATTTGCGTGAGTGTACATGTGTATATGTGCCTTTGCCAATGTGTGTGCGTAGACCACAGCATACCGACGGCAGGCTCATTAAGCAGCTAATCAAAGCCAGAGAGCTTGGATCAGAGATGAGGCTGCTCTTGTTTGGAAAGAATTGCTCGACTCACCACAAAAAGGAGGGAGAGAAGAACTGGAAGGGTTGAGAGGAGAAATAAAGCGGGAGAGAGAGTATCAGAGCCATCGGCCAGGAATGTGTCAAAGTCTGTCCTATGGCGCCCCCCCCTTCTCTGCGCCCTAACTCTCTGTTTCTCTTTCTGTATTTGCCTGTGTGTGTGTGTTTGTGTGTGTGTGTGTGTGTGTGCATGCGTGTGTGTGCATGCGTGTGTGCGTGTGTGTTTGTGTGTGTCAGACATTGCAGTGGTTTTGTCCCTGTCTGACAGTAATCAAAAACCTCAGGAAACTCTTCAAATCTAAAGCAGTCAGGGCTCTGCAGAAATTCCTCAAGATGAGTGAAAAAACTCACATTGGCCATGAGATTGGGAGAGGATTGCAAAGGGGACAAGAAAAAAAACTGGCATAGAGAACAATTTTATTGTGTGCTCATTGGTGTATACAACTGTTGGTGTCCTGATCTTAGCGTAATAGCACTCTAGTATTGTCATCTTTGGCCTGGCTCGCTGTCTGTTAGCCACCACGCCCTGACTTATTAGCCTCACCCATCCTAGCCTGGCCATAAGCTCACAATCTGAGCTTGAGCCTATTTCTTGATCTTTCTGTACAGTTCTCTATTGCTCCAGCCTGTCTGTTTCCTCTCCCTGTTTCGCTTGTCTCCCATTCTCACACACACAAAGTTTTCACATATTTGAGGTTAATTGCTGTGTGTTCTGAATGTGAGAAGAGAACAACAAAAAGAGGAAAGAAACAACTGAGCGATTAAAGAAAAATGTTTAACAGATGGGCCACAGCCTGCTCCAGTTCCTTTGCTTGTCTCTCACTTTGCTGTGCTGCCTACACTGCCGAAGCACAGAGGTGGTATGATGGCGTAAAGAGGAAAGTGAGATAAATGGCAGAGGGAAAAAAGGGGCAGGGGAATAAATAACAGTGAGAGAATGGATGATGGAGATTGGGGGATTAGTTGCAGAGAGGAGGGTCATGTCAAGCACAGCAGTTGGGGAGAAATAAATGAAACAGGTTTAATTTGTGTGTGTGCTTGTTTGTCTGTAGGTACATGTATGTATGTATCTGCCTAGTTCTTTTTTTTACATTTCTTGGATCATATACCCTACTCATTATAAGAAGCTCCAACTCTTTTCTCCATCAAGGACCTGTTTTCAATATTTGATTTCCAACACAGGATGGACCCATGTGGGTTTGCACAAAGCCCAATGACCCGTGTCACCCCTGTATCAATTCATTTTCACAAGATGTGGGAGAAGGACACAGTTCATCCAGGGCCCCACTTAAATAGTTCTACATTTCTACATACAGTACATTAAGCTATTTTAGCCTTCCCCCCCATGAAGTTAAAGAGAATCTAAAAACCTAAATCAAACACAAACTTATCAACACAAAGAAGAAATGTTCTTTTAAAAAAAAAAAAAAAAAAGAGATAGTTTATGTACATTGCTCTATATTTAAAAACCGAACAAAGGGGTATGGAAATTAAGCTCTGAAAACCATTAATAAAATTACATTTTATTTTACATTTTATTTATAGTAATATTTATGCTTAATTATTATCACATGCAAATACAAGAAATGTTCTTATCAATGAGCAATTTTGAACATATGGGAATTTTTTTAAGGATATCTATTCATATCAGTAGTTTTGTGTGTAGGAGTACAGGTGAGATTTAGCTGTCTGGAGGCTTCTGAATCACACTGTGTCTAAGCCTGTAGCTAATAATTTGGTCAACTTAATGATACAGATTCACATGTAACTCATGAATACAACCTTGTTCCATTAACATTTGACTTGTGTACAAAGTGGATCAAGACCTGCATGAAGGATGGGCATTACAAAATTAGAACATGAACACTGAAATCATCAATGTGGACTTGGTACATTTTTTGCTCTGATGTCCTCTTTAAAATACATCACATACTAACTCATAATAGGCAGTTTGCATCATCTTAAAAATAACAGCTCACGTAGTAATTATATTGAATGATACATCATGTGGCTGAGTTTGACAGTTTTCTGCAGGACAGTACCACTGTCTTCTCACAAGATGTGCAGCAAGACTTGTTTTGTTCCCACTATAAATGCACACAGTAAGAAAGCCAAGCCTGCGTGCAGCTAAAAATTACTGAAAACATCATTGGTCAGCTGAAATCAACCCATGCAGTGTGACTAAAACTAGCGACATCACCTACACTAATAACATTACTAGAGGCCATTTTTCCTATTTTGGATAATGCTTGTCATACATGATCATTCAGCACTGTGGATGTTAGTGTTACAACCTTTGGATGATTTTAGTATGTGCTGTATGTTTGCATAAGTAGGGTAACCCATGGCTCAGACTCCCCACAACTTTGTGTATTTGTTAAAGTAGGTAAGGTTTTGTGTTTACTGCTCTGTGTTGCGGAAAGAGTGTTATTACTAGCTAGAGAGTGTAGTTTTTGTATTTGTCTGACAATATTGCAATGATATGCAGGAACGTGTATAAGGACTACAAATGCCTGGAGTTGGCCTGTAACTCTCAGGATGAGTTGGACAGCTGGAAGGCTTCTCTACTACGGGCTGGAGTCTACCCTGAGAAAGTCACTGTTAGTACTCTGACCCCTAATTCAACCTAATTAAACCCAACACTGACCTTAGCTGTGCGGAGCTGCACCTGTCTGTACTGTGCCTTTGTGTCTTATGCACTTTTTGTCTTTGCTAACCTTAAAGCCTGCTTATAACCCCTTACCCCGCTCTCTCCATGTTCCCCCTTCTCTTCCCCCACCAAAGTGAAAAAGCAAGTCCCCCACCCCTTCCATCTCGCTCTGTCGTTGGCTCTTCAGTACAGCATTCTTGGCCCATGATGTCACTACAATATGTGTGTATGTGTGTGTGCTCTAGTCTGTTTCTAATCAGCAGTTCCTCATCCCTCACCCACTCCCCCTTCTCTTTCTTCTGCCCACTCCTCCTTACCTCCCTCTTTCATATCCAGTTTGTTCTGCTCTCTATATGTTCCTATCACTATGGCTCTATATATCATGTCACCAGCACAGAATAAATGAAACGATATGGTGATACACATCACATCACTATCAGCTGTGTGAAGTGATCTTTACCGCTTCATGCAACTGTATTAGCATGAAATTACCAGCTGCGTTATCTCAGCAAGTCCCTGCCTCATTACACTACATTATTTATCACTAGTTACAAACAAATGGACAATCTGAAGAATGTATATTGTTGTTCCTCCCAATTCCGTGTTGTCTGTCTGTCACCCAGGTGGATGGACAGGGAAACGGAGCTCCTGAAAATTTCACAGACCCCCAGTTGGAGCGTCAGGTGGAAACCATTCGTAACCTGGTTGACTCCTATATGAGCATCATCTATAAGTCCATCAAGGACTTAATGCCAAAGACTGTTATGCACCTCATGATCAACAGTGTAAGATATCCAGACCACACTCTAAATGGTTTCATCATTTTCCCTTTCTGTCTATCTCTTAAATTTTTGTCTTTTATCTGTTACAAGCCAAAAGCTCCCTCACAGCCCAGCAAAACCCGCTTTCTCTGGTCTGGCTTTGTCTCCAAAACTTTTTGAAGGGACTTTGTTTAGCATTAATCTTTGTCATAACTTGGCCATTAGAACCAATATTCCTTTGTCTACCATACAAGTATTCTCCATTTGAAACACTACTTGAGCTTTTTCCAGTGATGTGAAAAAGAGAAAACGAAGGAAAGAAAATATGATTTTCAGCACCCCTTTAAGAACTTAGAGTCATAATCCCAATTCAGAGTAAAATATCACTTTACAAAGTCTAACATTTTGACTTGTCACAGCTGTTTATAATCCCCCTCTGTAGGTGAAGGAGTTCATTAGCTCGGAGCTCCTGGCCCAGCTCTACGCTCTGGGAGAATGCTCAGCGCTGATGGATGAGTCACCAGACCAGCAGCAGCACCGGGAGGAAGTACTTCGCAAACACACTGCCCTGAAGGAGGCGCTCACTGTCATTGGAGAGATCTCCACCTCTACCTGCAGCACCCCTCTGCCTGCACCTGTAGACTCCTCCTGGATTCAACCCTTCAGGTACAAAAGTGCACATACAGTTAGACTACAGCGATGCAGAGATGCATGCAGGAAATAAAACTGTGATTCCCATGTCAGTCACTTGAGGTTCTCTTCTCCACTCAGTCCAACAACCCCTAAAAATTCAGTGACTGGTGCCAATCCAATGATTCGTGGCCATGCCCCACCTGTTCCTCGGGTTCTTACTCCCACCGGACCCACTGCTTTCCCAAGCACTGATGGCCTTCAGCAGCTCACTGGCCAACCAAACCGAGCTCCTAGTGTGCCAAGGTGACTCTGAAAACACGCAAATAGGTCCTGAAATCTGAAATCTATATAATGATGACCTCCAGCCTGTTACACATACATACATTGGTATTTATGCACTCACAGACTCACATACACACAATCAAACCTTATGCTACAGAGGCACAGGGGTAGAGGGAACTGTTATTTGAGCTGGGTGGGGGTCTGCTGGAAAATGTGTTTCTCATATTCTCTTTCCCATCAGCCTCAGTAGACGGGACTTCTCTCTGTGCAGCTTTCTACTGGAGCCAGAGACAACAGGCTGAGCACTCTGTCAAGTTTTCATCTTTCTATCTGTCCTTCATCCCCCCTTTTCCCTTTTCTCCTAGCATGCATTTTGTTTTATTGCCTTCCCCAGTTTCCCTCATGCAAGAACCGTTATTTTTCCTTTTCCCCCTACTTCTTTTTCTTGTACATTTCTTCACTTCTCCACTTTTACTGGTTCCTCCCCTGCTTTTGGCCTGTCTCTCCTTTTTCTCTCTGCCTCATTTCCTCTGTGCTCTCCAATGGTTCTTTAGGTTCTTTCCCGCATACAGTCTCCTTTTTTCTTTTCCTGACTCTTTCCATCCAACCTTATTCTTCTTTTCTTTACTCACTCTCTCTCATATATATATATATATATATATATATATATATATATATATATGTGTATATATATATATATGTGTATATATGTATATATGTATATATATATATGTATATATATATATATATATATATATATATATATATGTATATATATATATATATATATATATATACACACATGTATAGTACATAGGGCAAGAGGGTATTTCTAAAAGTCTATTTCTTGTCTTCATTGCAAAGTCTATTGACAGATGGATGTAGGCCATGATTTGTAGCAATCAAAATATCAAATGAATAAAATCTGACCAAATAAAATTACAAAATAAATGTATACATTGAAATTTGTGAGCAGGGAAAAAATAGGAACCCACTACGTCATTTGGATTAGCTGTTCTTCTATATTGAACATTTTCTCCAAACTTTTGTGTTCTCTCATTAATCCTGCAGTAATCTCTAATAACCAATAATTTTTTTTTCTTACCCTTTTTCACCAGTTTCCCCTCTGTTCTGCCAAACCCATGTAATACACCATGTAATAGTTTTTGCAACTTTTCGCATCTTTCGTGGCAAGCTTCTAGTCCAGGGGTCAGCAGTTACTGTATGTTATGCCAGGAGTCTTTCTTTTTTCAAAACTATTCACCGAAGGGGCAACACAGTTTTGTAGCTGCAATGGAGACATAGGCCAGGGTTTTAAATACAATTTAAGAATAAAATGGACATATGAAACTGGAAATCTGAAATGTACATTTGAAACTTCAATTTTGATTGGTGTTGTAATTTAGAGTAGAACTATTTGCTATATAAACAGACTTGTAAATCATGATGATGAGGGATCACACATTATCTTGCTAATCGATCTGTTGGGTCTGTTATTAAGAAAGCTTCAGTTAAAGACTGCATCTGCAAATGAAATGCGTATAATCATTCCTTCTTGTGAAATATATTATTAAATGGTGGTAAATGGTAATTTTCTTAGTGATTTACACGACATTCTGTTTATATTGTTATGTTATATTGAACCATCTAGTAATATCATTGATCTAATCTTCTCTATAGGAGGCAACCTCCAGCTATCCCAAATCTGAAATAATGGGTCCCTTCTGCTCAGAACTTCATTACCCATCTGCCCCAGTGATCCTTCCAGCTGCAGCTGACTACTACCCAGAGACACCCATGACCTGTGTGATGTGTAATCCAGCTGAAGCACTATGCTGGGCTTCTCGCTGTCTCCTCTGGGGAGCTGCTGTCTGCAAAATTCACTCTGCCTTGAGCCTGTTTTGTACATAATATCACTGGCCATAAATGATGGAATGTGCTCGACTTTCTGCTTACTTTTCCCAAGTGCCTGAACTTGAAGTGCCTGAACCTGTGTAAATAATAAAAAAAACCCAAGAAAAAAAACCAACCATTTATGAGCTATTCTAATAAAAGAGAATACATATGCACTATTTTTTACTGTTTTGAATAAACAGGTGTTTTATTTTTGACCATGTGTCCTGATCATTCATTATTTTTGTCTGTATTGTTTCCAGGATTGAATTCTTATTCACTTGTAATATAAAGGGGCGTATAAACAGATTGCAAAGTGGGGTTCAGGGACGAATAAAGGACCTTAAAGACTTTTCAGTTCCAAGGGGAAAAAAGAGGACTACTCAGTTTTCGATAATAATTAATACACTGGGTCAGATCCCACCTTCAGCTGCAGATACAAAAAAAGAATTATTTTTGTTGAGTATCCAAAAAGTCACTATCGAGCTTTAACATGGGTCTTCTGGCCCCCAGGGCTCCCCGACGGAAACCCTGCTGCGTGCTTTATCAGCGCCATTAGCAGCATCTCTGCCCAATAGATTAACATTGTCCGACCGCACATGAAGACGAGCGCATCGGCCGCGCGGCCCGAGACGCACCGCGGAGACGCAGACAGCTCGACCGAATCTGGTGGCGAAAAGTTGGACTCGATCCGCCGGCAGCTCCAAGGCGCCACGGCAGCGGCGGTCGAAACCCGCTGCGAGGGCCGACGGCAGAGATCCTAGCAGGCCGGGGGAAACGGAGGTGGAGGGACGACACCTGGCGTCCGCTGCCCGCCGCTGAAAGCCGCGGCCCCCGGTCCTGCTCTGGGCCGCGGACGCACTCGTAACTCGGTTTAACGTCATTTGGAAACCGGTCACAGTCAATCCACAGTCGTCGTAGCTCTCAGCGACATAATTGGTTTCTGATGTTGCGCTGGAGGCAAGAACGGGAGAAGACAAGGCGTCGTAGTGTAATTGGTCTTTATTATATTCAAACAAAACTATAAATTAAAAATAAACAATTTCAGGGTCCTTCGCACTGAATTAACAAAAGGGAGGGTGAGTGGCATACAGTTAAACAAAGTACTCTAGTTAAGGGAATAAATTAGTTCTGTTCAAATTGCTCTCTGCAGGTTGTGGGTTTAGTGTACAGGCGGCAAAACGGGTTTTTTCATCAGCTGACAAAGCCCACACCGCCCGCCGCGCCATCACCGGCTTGGATGGGGTCGTGAACGCGACATGGCGGACAGTCCCCTGCCCTGGGGTCTTCTCTCGAGTTCACCTGCCTTATGTTACATAGTTAGAAAGCTTCAGTCAAGCTTATAAAAGGTAAAAATCTAATAAAAGCTCCTGTTACCGTACTTAATTGCTGACAACTAAACTCGCACTCCATACAAAATACAACGTGAAAACTCGGGTGTTCTTCTAAATCGTTGTAATGAACATCATGTGTGTCTGGCAGTAAAAATTGAGGATATCGTTTCATTATGGTTTTATTACACTTGCACTGTAGTCCAGGTAAAAATAAACTTATGTTAGAAAAGGAAAGATATGTTATCTCTTAAAGAAATTATTGAAATCCTTAAATTATACAATTAATATTTTACTTAGCCATACAGTATTTTGCATGGAAAAAGAGCCCTTGTTCACAATCAAGCCATCATGTTAAATACTACATATCCATCCATTCACACAGGACACTGGAAACATACTATACACAACCATTAACCAACAGCTTTTACAGATTATTAAAACATCACTGATAGCAAATTGCTCAATAGCCTTGGAGTATGCCTGGTAACGTAAGTCAGCTTTGCACATTAGTTGATTCCTTGATACAAATTCTGTGTTCAACACTTAAAAGACAGCAGCAGCTTGAACATTAAAAACATCTTTATACTCTCTACAAGAGAATAAAAAGTCGTCACGACTGTCCAAACAGATGTGGATCAATGATAGAAAGGTTGGCATCTTAATAAGTTTAGCTGTACAGCACCAACATAATACTTAGAGTGACAGTACTTTAATTTATATAAAATTGTAAGATGACTTACACCTTTAATGTATGTTTGGTCAGGTGCACTGCTCTGTCTATTAGTTAAGGAAGCGGCTGAGGTCCTCATGAATCTCAGCCTCATCCCAAGGTCCGTGGATGTTGTCCTTGTGCCTCTGCAGCTTAACTAGTAGTAAGGGACAGAGTAATGTAACGCTTCCTAGGGCCAGGGCCAAAAGCACAGCTCCACCAAGCGACTGGGAGCCCAGGCCTCCTACTCCTCCAATACACATTCCCACACACACCCCTGTAAAATGGTTGGGGGCGTTCTCCCTCAACCTCTGCAGCAGACATGGCCACAGGGCAAACACCAGCAGGGCACAGCTGAGCATGGCAAAGGTGTGCAGAGCCCCAGGCAACCTTGAGGCTAAACACACAGAGGCAAACAAAGCTGCATTTAGGGAGAGGCTGCCCGGGGGTGAGGGTTGGGCATAAGGGAACGAAACCAGGTGGGCCAGCAACATCACAGCAGACATGGCATACACCGTGTCCGTACTCACGGACTCCGTTAGAGTCTTTAGAATCGGCGAGAAGCCAAAGGTGAAGGACAGAAAAATAGTGGCACTCTGTAAGTCAGCCAGTCGGGTACGGGGCTCACAGCCTGTTTCAACCTGAGATGTTAGGGCTCGGTGAAGTCCATAACCCAGCAGGGCACAAACAAGGCTGGTCGTCAGTAGTGTCTCAGGGGAGAGAAGACCCTTCAAAGAAAGCAGAGAGGTGGGTTAATTATACATGTTGTGTGCACCATTCTATACAGTAAAGGCATGATGTGCTCTATGAGGGCCGTAGATGTTCTAAAGCTTTACCTGCTCCATGTAGAGCCAGAGCGTGATGAAAATGGCCACACAGGACAGCTGTTGACCCACAAAGCCTGCTTCCTTCACTACAGCCCAGTAGCAGTACTGCCGGAGGCCTTCATTCCTCCGTAATTCCTCGAGGAACCTCTGGTCCACATAGTTATCAGGGAATGGCTGGCGCTCCCACAGCACCTTCTGCCAGGGCACAGCCGGACCTGGGGCACTGTCTGGCCCCATCACCCTGACCACATAAGTACACAGAGAGACATTTGTGAGC
This sequence comes from Istiophorus platypterus, assembly GCA_016859345.1. Taxonomy (NCBI): domain Eukaryota; kingdom Metazoa; phylum Chordata; class Actinopteri; order Istiophoriformes; family Istiophoridae; genus Istiophorus; species Istiophorus platypterus. Next base: position 8,353,174 of record CM029123.1, on the reverse strand, counting down.
ATGCATGTTTAAAAGTAACTGTCGGAGTTCAAAGATCTACATTTACCATTATTTTACCAAACACTTAACTTTATGGATAATGCTGATCTTTTCTGTTTAGAATATCCAATATGAAAACAAAATGATCAACTGCCAAAGGTCATTAGATGGACAGTGATTTATTACTTGAGTTTACATGTTACAGATTCCCAAGTTTACTTAGTTCTACTTAGGTTTACTTAAGATTCCCACCCAGGAGATCATGGGGTCAAATATTATTACAGCACTGAAAAACTACACACATTAAACAGAGTGTGAGGAAACCTAATAGTTATTATTTAAAAAAAAAGAAAAGAAAAGAAAAGAAATTATGTTTTATCAAGGGTTTGCCGTCATTATTACTGAGACCAGTCAGACGTGAAAATGCATTGTTTCGATTGCTTCAAGCTATCGAAAACTCGGTAGCTTAGAACTTTCGATGGCTCGGAGCTAACGAGCTATCGACGATGCGATGGGAGTCAACGCGTTAACGATTCAGTCGATAGCTCTAATCGTTCCTAACAGTTGTTGGGCTCGAATCCCACCCGGAGCGGAGCGTTTGCGGTCAGGTGAGCGGATCTACTCCGAGCCGGGTTCGCAGCATTTTGGCGGTCGGGTTAAAACAGCTGACAACTGCTTTGACTTGACGAGAGGACCGGACACGTACACGTACACGTGTGCGGATGGACATTAAGGTGCTGACGGTCAACTGACCTGTCTCCCTCTCGTATCCCGGGGATCGTCCACCCACCTGAGCTGGGGTCGTGTTCGGCGCCTTCTTACGATCTCATGTCACTATCCCGGAAGTGAAGCTCCCGACCAGAGCTCACAGCGCCCCCTGGTGTCGGACCCTTATAAATGCACGTCGTCTGCTCTGTCGAATGAATGCTCATCACTGCATCTTTTACTTTTCTCAAGATGTCTGTGTTGAACATTCGTGGCCCCTACTCTGCTGAGATTATAGGACCGGTCAACATGCCCTACCACAAGATAACCTGATATTCCACACTTAAAATATTCTCACAATGCTTGCAGTTTGTATCACTTTCTAAAAGAGGTTTATCATTCCGACTGTGATGCTTACCAATAACCTTTTCTTAATTCTTTTGAATAGCAGTGTGCCAGTGTGTAGACCACAGCCTCCTGACTCCCGCGTGACAGCTCATTCAACCGGTAAACCCGTCATCTCCGGCAGAGGGAAAGCAATCGCTAATGCCAACCACTAAGGTCATTTCTACCAACGCACAAAAAAAGGAAAAGAAAGAGAAAACCTCTTGGGAATTGAATTTGAGATCTTGTATTTACACTTACAAGAGAATATTTACACTAACAATCACAAAATTCTTGACAAGAGTACTGTATTAATCTCTTGACCAGTCTGCATATAGTATTTACATTTTTAGTTATTTAATGATTAGGTATCTCTTTGATGTAGCCTGTCTTTTAACTCTAGTTGCAGATAGTATCATGTCTTGACAAAGACATTGTTTCCAGAAGCTCCAGCTCATCCACAAAGTGTCTGATAGGCCAGTAAGTATAATGAATAAGAGTAACACTGCAAGGATGGTGTCAAAGATGATGATGAGGGTGACCAAAACATATAAGGCCAATTACCAACCTCTTTCCTTCCAGCTCTCCTGGGCTACGTCTGCTGTGGTGAGCAGGGGGTCTCTGGTTCTGCACTGAGGGAGTAATCATCAGAGGTCTGCATCTGATCCAGAGGACAACACCAATTGGCCCAGCAGCTGTATGATTTAGTCACTGCTATTTCATCTAAGCTGCTGCATGCTTGACGAATCCCAGTTTTCCTGTAGGTATCTGCATAACTGTTTGATAATCTGTCTCCATATACAGTAAAATAAACATACATATATGTTTTTGTTCAATAGGAACACAAAACACAGAGGTCAGAAAAACACATGACTGTTTAATTTACACATTTACAACTACAGAACATTAGTTGAATAAATACCATATAACTTCACATTCACTCTTCCCCACGTCTCCATCAGGGTAGCAAAAAACTATTTTCAAAGACTGTGGCTGTTTTATCAGAAACCTTAACACCCTCTTACTCAGTAACATAGAAACACATTTAAAAGTGTTAGTCTTTAAACTCATATTTTTGTAAAACTCTAAAGCACTTCAAAATGAATCAGAAACCAGTTTCAACTGTAACTTTATATTACTAATCATCAACATACAGAACTTCAATTAAACGGTGAATAACACAGTGAGACTAGGTGGGCAGAGGAATAAAAGATGGTAATAAGCAAACTGAGGCAGAGAATGACCATTTCTTTCAATCACACATCCTGTGTGTTATTGCAAGCAGCCTCAATACTCAGTTTGATATAAACACACATATTGTATGGAAAAACTGTTTAATATTAGCACAGTTAAGACTGCTTAAAGTTTAGTTTTACACCACATTCGGCATAAGGCTGTTAAAATTTTAAACAGCCTTATGCTTTAACAGCCTTATGCTCTCTGTCCAAAAGCACAGGAAAAATTCAGAATTTGGCAACATGGTTCTTCTAGCCAGACTAATGAGCAACCTGATTTCATCTGTGGAGCTCAGTTAATAACAATAAAAGAAATACTCTCAGCAACCATAATCACAAGTCACCATAGCATCTTAATAGTATACTAACAACTAATGAGATAAAAACCTCTTGAACACTGCTCTTTCACCCACATATAAAGATAAGTTATGGACCCGTTTTTGGTGGACCCCGATTATCTGATATAAACCTCAGGGCCCAAAATGTTAAATTATGTTCTAGGAATATGAAAACAAAAATAGAAATATGTTGTTCTGTGGCATCAGACTTAGTGCAAATGATCAGATGTTAATTTGTAATGTTGGCTAAAATAAGTGAAAACCAGATGAAACACACAGACACTGGCATTTAAAATGAATGCTGACGCAGCCAAGGCAGTGAATGGCTTGTGCATATTAAGCTGAGCAGTGCACCCGAGTGGTAGTAGCAATGACCTTGCAGGTGTCACTAAGATAGAAATAGACCTCTGTCACCACAGAGACAGGCAGGCTCAACATCTTCACACAGTAGATGGCTGTAAGCAGACACCCGCCAACAGCCATGAGGTTTCACAGCGGAGGGTAGCGGAGCTGGCAGCCATTTAGGCCACAGATCCACAAGTTATGGCAGAAGAGAACAGGGCAGAAGTCCTATGTTCGGCTAGAGATTTGTTTCTCGTTCTACATGGTCCAAAGGGTGCTAAAGAGCAGCATTAGCAAAGTGGCTCTACCTAAAGACTTGACTTTTCAGTATTGGCATAAAAGGTAAAGTGTGACTGATTTTCTGTTAACAACATAAATGTTCATGACAGTGGGAGAAATATTCAAAGGCCTCACAGACTGTCAGAGGACTGGCAGCCAAATACAAACCACTAAGGCATCTTAGTGACATACAAATTTACATTTTGAGAGTAGCTAATGAATTGGAAGACATGCTGACAGACTGGGTGCACTTCACACTCCTGTTTGGCAGAAATCAAATTCCTCAGAAACCATACCCTTTCTTCATTTAGTACAACTTAACACTCAAATAAAAACATGTCCAAAGAAAAAAAGGACCTTTTTGCATTGCCCTTGTAACTTTAGGCTCTGTTAGAAAAATAGTCATATCATAAATGTGCCAGTTACGTCACTTTCTTTAAAGATTTACAGTAGCGAGGAGGGACTATAAAACAATGTACAAGTTTTAAAGAGAGAAGAGACTTTCCTGTAATAAAGAGACTGAGGTTACAAAGTAGAGGGGCTCACAGGCATAAGTTCCTGCTCCAAATCAGGGACTCCTGCTGTCCCTTAACTCCAGTGGACTGAAGACCAGAGCAACAATTATGGCAAATTTGTTATTTAGAATCTCAATATGTCTGTGTTTGTGTGCATGCATTCATATGTATATAGACAACATCTTTTGTTAAGAGTCACATGCCAGGGGATCAGCTTAAAAAATCCCATGGGTATCTGTGGGCGAGTGTGTTCCTTCATTTTGGGTTTTGTTATGTACGAATTTTCCTTTTATCTTCAAACAGGGAGCGGACTAAGTAGACCTGAACCGCCGATACCAACATCATAACAATGAGATTAATTACCGACCAAAAGTTCACCCTGTCAAAGTTACTCTCCTGAAGATTTCTGTCACGAGCCTCAAATGCCCGCAGCACTGTCTGGATCTGTACACTCTTGCCCAGCCGAGCCTTCACACTGTTGATGGTGTCCTGAAGGAGAGGAGACACACAGGCAAAATAAGGACTTTCAACTAGATAATTCCTCTTATGGAATTACACAAAGCTAACCAAAAGCATTATTTATAGAACACAGTGATTAAAATAAGAATATAGTCAGGTCACTCAGGGCAGTTTTGAGGTTACAAACAAAGCAAGGATCAAAAAAAAAAAAAAACACTGAGAAAACCGCTTCCTAAACAGCTGGAAGATACATATCCTGTATTTTAAGTGACGCCCATGTGACTTCCGACACAAATTCAGATTGCTCCTAGTGAAGGGGTGGTGCAGGGTACTGTGGTGCAAGCTGAAACAATTGGCTGCCCTCAGCCAATAGGTGAGAGTTCATGACATTGTCTATTTTTGTGACACTGTTTGACTTTGCCTGTATGTGTTTGATTGCAAGGCGTTTTTTGGCCGTCTGTTTTCTGGGTTGTTTTGCACATCCTGTGTCACCCCGTGAGCATTAGTGGCAGAGTGACAAATGTCTCAACAGCACATGAGAGGGTCAAAGTCTAAAACACCCAGTATGACGAAATAAAACCACTTTTTTTCAAATTTCTTGCCAGTGTCAAACAGGGTCAAAGGTTATCACACAAACACACCTATTAAGAACTAACTTCGGATTGTGTCGGGGGTCAGATATCATCTCTTCTATCTTAGACTGGCTGCACCCTCACCATAATGTCTTCCAGCTTCATGTCCAGCATGTCTGTTCCATGAACATATTCCTTCCAGTCATCTGGGTCTTCAGCTGTATCCATGTTGTCTAGTATCAACTCAAAGAAGATGATCTTCTCAGAAACGGCACTGAATGTGTTGTCAAAGCAGAACATGTAGTCTCCATCCTCAGTTTCAACACTGCAGGAAAGCACAGGCAGTAAATGATTGCACATGGCTTTACATTTCATTAATGTCTTGCAGATAGACGACCGATGTCTGGCATATGTGTAGAAATGATGGTGAGCCTGAAACCGAATCTATCTTACTTACGTGTGCACCCCGTCTGACTTGCGGTAATCACTGAACACCACCTCACCAGAGGGAGAAGAGATGAAGAAATCTACATCAAGACCTGCACCATCTAATACCTGCGGACAAAAGAGGAGAAGGAGACAGACACACACACACAAACACACATACACACATACACACACAAGATTTAAATGGCACTAAGAAAATATTAGAAAACAATAAGACTTTGAAACAATACTGCATTTTTTGGGGGGTTGATAGTTCGTTACTGGAATTATTCATTTCATATATTTAATGTGAGGAAAGCTGTATTTTTTTGTCATGGTCTCCCTCATTCTCCTTTGTTAGTGATAAGCGTGGATACCTCGTCCTCCAGGGTAGACACTACAACAGATATGTACAACAGATATGACATCGTCCTACTTCTAGACACACCACGGTTTGCAGCTCGGAGATTCATTCAGTGCTGAAGGATTACCTGGGTAACAGGTTTCCAACAATATGAAAATCAGGGTGTGAGCCACATGACCTGCCGGTTCTCTTGCAAAACTGATTATTCGATTAAACATTACAGTACAACGGTGTGGTTTCTATGTATACTCCATGTAAACGAAAACCTCAACATGTAGAAAATGTGAACAGTAACCGACATAAAAGGAATAATCCGTGAGTATAACGGGTTTAATGCTATGACAAAGCAGCCTCTCGCCTGAGGGTTGTTTTGCTCATCCAACGATAATATTTAACACACGATTTTCCCCAGTTAAGCGAGTCTTTATGACCTGATATTCAATCTCCAGCGAGGCGTCTTTCTTCATGCTCTGGTAGAAACACTCCTTCCGACCGGCGGGCAGGGTGAATGTGAAGTCGCTGTCCAGAGACTGAGAGAAGGAAGCCAGCACCACAAAACTGTCCGAGACCAGAGCCACAAACACGGACAGCACACACAGAAACGATCGGTCTACCTCCATAGTCAAGGCTGCGGGCCTAAAAGTCCGAAAGAGCCCAAAACGGGGTGAGAGCAGCCCGCCTCTGTAGTTAGAAAGCGGCCGTGAAGGGGCTAGCTGCACTTCACCAAACTTCTCTCATCAGTTGAAATGTTCTCACTCACTACTGAGGTCTATCGGAAGTCCAGGACCCCGCCGGTTTAAAACAACAGCACGTTGTTTTGAATAATTGGGGCGATATAGGATAAATCGACACACTCTATTTAAAGTCGTGCTAGTTTGAGTTATTTTTTTATGTCGTAGTAATCATCCGATACACGTGAGATACGATTAAAAAAAAAACGGTACAGGCATATTTTTTACCGACTTTCTCGAGGTTGGGATATGTAGGGATATGGGATATGTAGTTCTTTCTCAGCCTATGCGTGGTAGGGTAATAGAGAAAACCGTAGTGTGTATTAAATATTCCTTAATAACAAAATTGGAATGAACCAACACAATTACCAAACTTTAAAGAAGGGAGACGTATTTTACAACATACAAGTTTATAAAGATCTGTTGTGAGGGGAAGGATTGGTCAATTCTATAATTACCACCAGTCTAAAATATATAATGGGAACATAATGACATTTTATTTTCAATAATAACTGTTGGACATGCTACAACAATGTGCCCCGTTTAATTAAAACAAGGTAAAAAACGACAGACATTGTGACAGAAAGGAATATTATTAAAATTGAGTTGCACTGAATTTGGAGCTTTTACAACGAATAAATATTTCGAAATATCTTATCGGGATTTTTTTCTCAATGTACATTTTTCATACTGTTTGAAGGTTTTTTTTTTTTTTAGAAACGTCGAAGAAAAAAAAAAGTACAGAATGTTCAGATTCCTCTCAAGCACCCACCCAACACCTCGCCAACTGATTTGAACTTCCACGTAAGTGCTTTCATAAGGCCGACCGTATTAAGGTTAGTCACTTTTATTGAAACGCTCGACATCAGACACCATCAGATAATTGTGCAACTACTTTAAATATCACATGCTTTGGTGTTTTCCTTTATCAAGATGTAGGTGACGCGTCCTGCTCCACGGCCACCAACTCACCGTGGGTCCGAGGGGGCGGGGGTTTCCGCTCGGGGGTTACGAGACGTGCCCTGCGATTGGTCGAAAAAACACCCTCCGTCGCGTTTTGATTGGTCGGACGCGCGGCGTGGGACGAACCCACCGAGAGTCGAGCGCCCATCAACAGCAAATGCGTCTGAGGCTGAGGAAGAGGCGGACGCCCGTCAGCACAATGAAGATTAGCACGGCCACAGTATAGGTCTCATCCCGAGAATACAGCTGTGTGTCCGTTTACAGTCAACGCGGGCCACGGGTTTGTCCACCGCGTATCGTGTAGCCGCGAGAGATTAGAGAGAAAACAAAAAAATAAACCCCCAAAAGAGCGAGGATGTTGGTCCCCGCGGGAAGATAATGAAGAGGCTGCGCGTTTTGTTGGTGTGCCTCGTCGTAGCTCTCCTGTGCTGGTAAGCTTCCCCACCCCCCTAAAACCATCCCCCGGACATCCGCACCTCCGTTCACACCGTCGGCGACACATCGGACGAGTGATCGGACGAGATTAGGAGACGGAGGTTTCATGATAATCTGTCCGTCGGTCACGCCGCTGCCGCCGGTCGCCAGCGAACCGTGCTACAGAGCTAACGTTACCAGCTCGTCAGCGTGTGTGTGGTGGGATGTTTAGTTGACCTCTAAATTACAAGAAGAGCATCGAGGTGTTTTTTTTTTTAAATCCTTAAATAGCACAACTGGTTGATAAACTATAAAGTTAAAAGTATTTTGAAGGGTTAACAGATTAGCCGTGCTCATCTTTCGAATAGCAACATAGCTAGCTAACCTGAACCAGTGAAGTTGGGCTGTTGTGGCAAACGTTACTAAACTAGTGGCTGGTAACATAAATGTTGACTGAGAAATACTGAAAGTGACCCGTGACAATCTTCTTTCTCTACAAGATTTATAATGCTATAATTTTAAAACCTACTTTTGTCTATATACTACTTGGATCCTCAACTAAAAATTATTTCATTATGGTGTTTTTTTTTCAATTAATTGAATTATCCAACTCGAGAAATGTCAAAAAATCCTGCCAAATCCACATTCACTGCTAGTAAAGGCAAAACTGACGGCCAAAAATGTTCAGTTAGTCTGGGCAACAGATATAAACTAAGAATGACCGTATTCATGCATGAGAAATAAAGAAAAGCATGAATTTTTTTGCATTTAGGAAAATGCATTGCTCATGTAATTAATAGATTACCAACATGAATAATCAGTTGTGGTTAAAATTAAAATGGATTAAACTAATGTCAGATGACCAATAAGTAAAGATACATATCAGATGATACCTCTGCATATCACCAATAAACCTTAGGTTACAGTCCATGAAAAAAAAAGGAAAGACAAACAGTGTAAAATCATAAACATCATTATACTTGTACAGACGTAACAGATCTGTCATCACATTCTACAGTGTTGCCTTAATAAAAATATGATTTCAGTTTTTTCAGCAATGCACGTGCACACAGGGGTGACATCCGGAAGATTAACAAAATTCATGAATTTGTGTAATCTTAGAAGCACGGAGCAGGTAACAATGCACAGGGTTTGAGAAATGGGATTAACAGGCCAGCTAACAGGCCTTTCTTATCCAGATTGAATCAGGAGCAGTTAACTATCCAATGCTCAGCCCACAAACCATACAGGTCTTTTTCCAGTAGTTGTAACAACCATTTTTTTTTTCCAACAACTGAGCTCTTTCAGATAACATGCCCAAGTTATATGTATAGTCAGTTGTTTCATTATAATATATACAAGAAATGCAAACCTAATACCTGTGCTAGCAATTTAGAGCCAACATTAGTTTCATGGACGTAATGCGGGGCATAATTATCATATCCATTTCATTCAGACTTGAGGTCCCTGATCCTTATAGTCTAAAACTAGTAGTGTATTTCCTCATCACTGCTTCCTTATAGCATTGGAAACAGATATCAGTGCTCATGTTTATTTTATTATTATTATAAACTTTAGCATTATGTAAAGTCCTCATCTATAAGTAAAACTGCCACAGTCTGCTGTATTTACTTCTAAGTATTGATGATTTACAAAAAACAGGTAAACTGACATAAAATTTTATAAGTGTAAATATTTGGTCAGACTGAAAAGAGGAATAGCAGCTCAGTCATTGTTGAATTGCAAACTGATCATGAATCCACTTCTTTGTCTGTAACCCTTGCACCTTTTTCTTCTTAAGAATCATCACATTCCCACAGGTAAGATTATTTTTGAGGGGTTCAGATATTGCTCAGATAGGATTTAAGATACCCTTTTTGTCAGTGTAGCAGGCAAACAAAGAAGGAAGAGAGGAGGAGAACATAAAAACACAACAGCAAGACAGAACAGGGTGCTGCTCTCTGCTCCCTAAAGGCCTGTGAAACAGAAATATGACCGAGCAATCAAGATATCCATAGTTACTCATTTAAATTCAATAGAAGTTCAAAAAGGAATATTGAATAACAAATTAAACAGTTGAGACAGCCTTCAATCCTTGGTAACAATTATATTTGATTACAGCTCTGCAGGTCAGGCTTTTGCTTGCTTAAACATTGGTGGACCTTTTCACTTTCCTACACAACTATATGTTGACCATCCAACCACATGCATAGACTTCATTACTAATGCAAACACTCTGTAGCGTGTTGCTGTTGGCTTCTCGCTTCTTTGTGCCAACTCTCACACATCCCAGTGGCAACAGAGAAACATGGAATGCAGCCCTTGCAGAAATCCAAAGGTTTCCAAGGCAGCAGTGATTTTAGTCATAGCAAGAGGCTCAGTATTAGGAGACTGGTGGCAAAGACTGTGAGGGGCTTCATTCTGTCTTTTTGCTTCAACTCTAGCTTTTTTTTTCCTAACCCTGTGCTGTTTTGAAATGGCTAGCCTACTGTTGAGATTTCAGATTGAGGTTCTATTCTTTTTGGTTTCTTGTAAATATGCCTTTGTGAAGTCTTGTTATTCTCTATATGACTTTTAGTCTGCTGTTTCTGCCCAGCAAGGGATCTTTATGCTGCAGTGCTAAGAGACGCACAGCAGAATGCATTCTGTGTGTGTCATGCTGCCCCTTTGCTCACAAAGTCAGCAACAGGGATCTTACTGTGTTATGCTACGTTATGCTAGCTCAGGCTGTTGACATCAGCATCACTGGATAAAGTGTGTGCATGTGCGCTTGAGAATTTTTATGTGCGAGTGCGCATTTTCAGCCAGGCTGATTGTCAGTAATGATAGCTCACCACAGACACCCAATTTTCTCTCCAGTAATATTTAAATCCAGTGCTGAGATGTTGGCTGAGTGTAGTGTGTTAGCACTCGCTGTAGTAACAACTTTCTTGTAGGTTACAAACTGATAGAACTTGATGTTGTTTATCTCCAGCAGTTGACATCTTTCTACTAATGATATATTCTGTAAAACAGCCCAAGAGACAAAATAAACATTTGGATCTTGATCACTGCATTTGTACGGGAGCATGCTCAAGAGAAATAAGCGCAAGTATTTTCATCTTTTCATTCTGTGGCGCTTTCATATGATTATTGCTTTCGCAGCCATTTGAAGATTCTTATTATGATGTAATATGATTAGCACTCATGAGATAATGCTGCAGCCAAATGACCAGCAGGGGATTTTCATAATGTATTCCCTTAGACAGCAGAAATTCTTTAATCTGTCATAACATAACAATTAGAAAGCGTTACAATTTTCTGAGCATATGCAGGTACAATAAAGTTGTCTGCCAGTGCTTATTAAGAGTTTGTGCCATTGATTAATCCAAATGTAATGAATTGACTTTGAGTTTAAGTGGCTTCAGGGATCATAATATGTTTCTTGCTTCTGCTTATTATACTAAAAGAGGTGTTCTGATGTTTGCGGTGCGTGTTTTGACACAGACCCAGTGAGAAAGCACCACAGGGTTCTTTTGTCCAACCTCTCTCTGAGATCTATGGGATGAGATGGTCTATATGAGTTTTCACTTGCCCTCTGCTGCCAGATCAGGGGTTCCCAACTCACATTTCCAGTTCTTAAGCAATCCTTTCAACCTCTGTTTGGTAACACAAACATTCTGGCTGTAAAAATACCCCACGGAAAGGTCACAGTGAGTTGGATGCAAATGGAGTATATCAAATCAGGTAAATTCCCTCTGTCCAAAGAAAAAAAATTCTGACTGTGGGCTCCTCTGTCTGAACCGTTACATGTACAAAGAAGAAAGCCAGGGTATAGCTAGAGGACCCTCTCTTTAAAAAGAACTATGTGTTCAGCCCACATTGTAAAAGTTCCCCTTTTGGAGCAGTTGTTGCATAAGTAGACCTTCCTTGTGTAACCCCTGTGCATCAATGGCTCAGGAGCCTGTTGATATCATCGATAGTACGGCTTGTATTTCCAACAATCATTATTTGGCACTGAGAGCAAATGACAAAGAAACAAAGAAAGCTCAGTGATTTAATTATGTTTTGTTTTTTGGAGGGGCGTTGGAACATAAAAGTTCAATTTGAAGGGTTTTTCCTGAAGCTCATTGACCCCCAGCTTGTCATTTCATCCAGCTACCTCGTTTTAACATTTATAGTCCTGTTTTGCCATGTGGCTGCTGCGATTTACAGCATGTGTGTCCATACATGTGACTAGTTTTTCTCTCCTGATAGCTCTGCCTTCATTAGACAACCCCTTTGTTGTTCTTGTTGTTCTGATGTTGTCCTTCTATAAACCTTGGGCTTTGAGAATGATGTCACTGATGAAAAGATGAAGGAATAATTGAAATCTAGAGACTTAGTTTTATCTCACTGTATAAAAGTATCTCATTTAGAAAATAAAGTTAGCCCGCATATATACAGTGAAGAGCTTGCAGTGTAACAATGTTCTGGTTATGTTACTTAGAGGAGTTATGCTTTGTTTGTTTTCTTATCCTTTTTTAACTTTCCTTTCTGAACAGAGGCATGGCATATCTCATCTCTGTGTATTATATCTGAGGTACTCTTTCTCAAAAAGCAGTAAACAGATTAACTTTCATATAATGAAAGCATATATTGTATGTTTCTAAAGCAAAACAGAAAAAAGTCACACGGTTATCTGTCATAGCAAACATGACATTTGACCTACAGGTAAAAAAAAAAAGAAAGAAAACGTCAGAATCTTTCACTTTAAAGAGCAAACCAGACACATTCTATGTGTTCATGGTTGAAGTTGTTTGTGGCCTTTTTTCCGTATTCAATCAAAGCTTACCAGATGACATGTCTCATGTTTCTGTCCGCATTTCAGAATTCAATTTTAAAAACAGATTAGTGCTGAAATGATTAACTAATCAGCTTAGTCAACAGAAAATGGACCTTTTTACATCAATTATTTGATAATAAGGTCAAACATTTGCAGATCTCAAGTTTGCTATTTATTTATTTATTTAATTTTTAACAGAATTGTTATAAAATTTTTTGTTTCTTTGTTTTTTGACTCGCAGGAAAATTTAGCAGTTTGAAGATATCCCTTTGGGTTTTGGGAACTAAAATTAAAAAAAAAATAAATTATCGTCTAATCATCATCATAATAATATTATTAATAAAAATTTAGGAGAAAATAACTGCATACCTAAATCAGTATTCAGTTTGCCTTTGAAGATGGTTGGCTGGCTAAATATGTTAAATGTACACATATGTTGTAAAAAATACTTGAATTAGTCAAACTGTGAGACTGGGTCTAATCAGCTGCCATAGATGCTCTATACATTTTAAATCCCTACCCTAAAATTTAGTAATCAATGTTCCTTTTCCTTGACTTTTGGCATAAGACTACAGGCTCAGTAACTCAGAGCCGATCTTTCTCTTGTTGTTGTAGCAGGCCACAGTTTAGCACTGAAGTCTGGCAGCTCTAGTTTTTTGTGAGGAGTCAGAGCTGGACTGAAACTCAGAGCACACTATTGTTCCTGCCCACTGGCCATGGAGACTGATGAGCACACTTGCCTGCAGTTTTGTCTGCTGGCCTTCCTGTCTCCGAGCTGCACGACTTTGTGATTAATGCTTTATACTGGTACCTTTTTATAATGTGAGTAATGAGAAATAACCGACACCTTAGGTAGATCCGGTGTTAAGTGAAACAAGTACACCTGAGCATCAACAGCGAGAGCTTAGTGGTAAGGCTGGGTGATCAGTAAAATTTCCCCAGATAATGATAATGCACATGGGATGTCTGTAGTGACTATGGTTTATGTGGTAATAATCCAGTCAATCCACCATTAGTTTATACAATATACAGAGGGGTCCCTAAATTTTTGGACTGGGGGCATGAAAAAAACCCCATCTTGTTGCCATTTTTTGCCTTAAATGAAACCAAAGTTTATGCCAAAAGAGATTATCCTCACTTTCAGTTTTGTGTTAGTCCATCTTGTCTCTCACTTCCTTTGCTCAACAGTGTGTTTAGAAGGCACTGTTGATGCTCGACGTCTCAATCTATATCTTCTAAGTATTGAATCCTGAAGCAGTACTTGCAGATTTCTTAGTTTATTTTAGTTGTGTCAAGGCCTTTTTGCTAAAAAGAGCAAGACATTGATTATATAAAAAACTTGCACAGCATAATTTGGCATAGAGATTCAGTTATGATAATCCTTTCTTTATTTTCTGGCAACAGGAACTTCTTTGCAGAATCCTGTTGCTCACATAATCTTTTTCTGGGAAAGGGGTAGGCCTGCAGTGAGAGCTGAATGCAGGCCAATTACCTGAGGCTCTGTCAGTGGTTAGAAAGAAAAAGCCATTGTTTTATCAACCCTGTTCCCTTTGCCATGCCCTCTTCTCATATATGAAAAACACGTCTATTTATCTATCTATCAATTTATTTATTTGTACTTTTTGTGGTTACATAGCAAACATATCTTTGGAATAAATAAGAGTGCAAGAGGCTCTTTAATTTTTTGAGTCGAAAACAATTCAAGGCATAAAAATTTTCTATCTTAAGTTGTTTAATGCATCAAGGTGTTTGTGATAGCTGGATACTGTAGTGACTTGTGGGTAGCTCACTACACCACAACCAGACGTTGCTTTGCTTTTTCCTGCCCAGCTAGAGAGAGAGGTACCATTCTTGGTGCTCTGGTTTCCTCTTCTCCCCTCCCCCTCTCTTGCTCGCTGCTCTTTACTGTTTACCTTTTGCACCTACTGAGTGGCTCTAGACCTCGTACCATGTGTGGGTCTATTTCTCCCTTTCTCTTTGTTGATGATTTATACATGTACGCAGTAAGTTCATGTCTGCCCGTGTGTACGTCTGCCTTTTTAACTGTGTGGATGAGTGCAGTTCTGCCTCCAGAAAGAGGCCATGCCCATATTTGACACACACACACGGCCACTAAAGAACATTGTGTACTAAAGCTAATGAGGACCTGTTTTGTTTAAGCTTGCACATAAACACATACCGGTACCATCAAATTTATTGTCATCAAGCTGCCCCCTAAATTCAAGATCCTATTATCTTAAAGGCCTAAATAATTATATATTTAATGAATATTTTGAATTAAATGGACAATATGGGCTCATTGTTTCAGTTTTGCCAAATATGCCACTGTATGAATATGATGAATCATTTGAAGTCAAAATATCACAATTTTCATGTCAATTTCCAGTGTTTGTAAAACATGGTTGTTTCTTGCTTGCTTTGAGGCAACTGTTAGCATTGGAGTACATATGGTAGATGCAAGTGTTTACCATGCAGCAGCACGTTGGTACACTGTGTACTGAGGTGAATGTTTGATGAGTTTTTGTTCTCCTGCCGGGCTTGCTGATGCACACATTATGACTAAGAATGCATGTGTATTGTTACATCCACATCCACCCATGCCAACCCACACTGGAAAAATGGCTTTTCCTATCAGATTACATTACATCACATGACTGCGTCCTTCAGTCCCATTGTCCTGAGCCAGTGTTCCTGATGTCACATTCCCAAGCCTCTTTGATCCCTGTCTGACTGGGACTACTGTGATGCTTCGCACTATCACAGCCTCACTGTTGCCACCATAATGTGTCTGTAAGTGTTTTGTCTGGCGTGGTATTGTGTCTGCTTAATTTCACTGCTGATAAATATAGTATTATGCAGGTATTTAACAGACTGATACATGATATGATTCTGAATACAGCAGAAAGAGATGTCAAGTCCACCTCTTTGTATGGTTTCCATCGTCAACTTATTTATTTAATTTATTATTTAGCCAGTAACTTAGATAAATGTAGAAGAGAAGATGGACATATTTATATGTTACTCATCCCTGATAATAATGTTCAATATGAGTTAGATTTGTTTGACCAATATGTTGGTTTTTTGTTTATATATTTTGTTCCGATCAGTTTTACTCTTTTAGTGGAGTAGTGTACTTCCTTCACTACTAACCTAACCTTCATTTAGGGTTGGTCTTGTCACTGCATTTGTGTGACAGCTGATTCATTGTGTTTGTGGTCAGGCCCTCTCTGCCAGACAGGTTCTATTTCCACTTGAACATTGCAGTGCTTTATGTATGTGACATGGGTCTATTGCTGTCATTTATAAGTTTAGGTGCTATTTAGTTTGTCATCTTTATTGTTGCACTTCTAATTGTTGTTTGAACAATATGCAGCTCTTTATAACCAATGAGATAACCAATATATCTCATTGTAGGAGGCACAGCAGGTGAATGTAATCTTCTAGGAGTGCCTGCCTTTCTTCCACCTGGTGACTTGCCCTACTTGGTTCCACAGGCTAATTTCCAAATAGAGACATGTCTGTTCATTCACACACCCAATCCTTCACACACACAATTCTTGAGAGAGGTTCTTGTGTAAAGTGTTTATGTGCGTCATGGAGTCATTGTAGTCAAGGAGGGATACTTGTAGACCAGAGAAAAAAAGGCCTTACCAATAACTTAAACTAGTGTGTAAGTGTTTATGGCCTTTTGCTGTATAAAATTAACGTAAGTGGTTTTATCCGATTTTCATTATATAGCTTTGAAGAGAAACAGGATGAAGTGGTGTCATTCTGCTGAGAACTACTGGGCCTGTGTCAGCATGTTTTTAGCATAGTATTTTCACAAGAATGAATATAATTAACCCTTTTGCTTTAATTTGATATTCAGTATAATGTTTTATTTGAGTATCTATGAGTGTCAAGGCTCATGTTTGAGCATGTGTATTTATTTAACTTTGAATTTAAACACCAAGGGATCTAAGAGATGTCTTAGTTCTCTTTTTAAAAACTTGCCTGATCACAGCAATTCTGGATCAGCTGGTTTCTCTCCAAAGAAAAAGATCATAGACATATCTTGAAATGAAATGACTGTTGAACGTATTTTAAAAGCCATAGTTATATTTAGCAAATTTTGACTTCAACTTTGAGTGTCATTACCCATTTCTTTGATCCATGATTTCACAAAATGTAAAATTCCCATCAATGGCAAATTGTCAACAAAATTGTTGCCTGGCTACAAACACAATCAATCATTTACTGACTGCATGTCTCAATTTTGGTTTGAAGTAGAACTTGAGATTAGCATACTGTGGTTGTGTTGCCTTGTTTTTAAGTGAGCTTAAATTTAGAAACCTGTTTTCTGTGGTGCTGCCTCACTTTTGTATATGAAGCGATTATTACCTGGACATGGGCAAAACTATTAAAAAGAATTATGAATGTAATCCATTTGTTTGAAGACACAATTGTTTTATATCAAACATTGTTCATATTTCAACACCTCCTTGGGGTTGTGCACTCATTTTTGACCTCTGATTATCCACCTGCTGGGAACTACGTTCATGGTAGGACAGCTCTGTAGCTTTCTGAAAT
Organism: Istiophorus platypterus; assembly: GCA_016859345.1. Taxonomy (NCBI): domain Eukaryota; kingdom Metazoa; phylum Chordata; class Actinopteri; order Istiophoriformes; family Istiophoridae; genus Istiophorus; species Istiophorus platypterus. The sequence continues at coordinate 8,336,095 of CM029123.1, read as the reverse complement.
CTAGAGGAGAGAGATTAAAAAAGTTAGAATCCTTCATCATTTCCTGCTTTGAGATACATAATAAGTACAGAGCCAGATTCTGGCACCAGGGAAAAGCCTGAGTTATAATTCTTTGGTAGGTTTGTAGTGTGTGAGGTATGCCTGTATTCCTCCAACAAAATTAAATCACTTAGGAAAATGAGTCTTCCCCTCGGACCCCATTCACCAAAGCTACTCTTCTTCTCCATGTAGAAGAAGAGTAGCAAATAAACAAACGTGTCAGCAGCAGGAATGCTTTAACTGTGAACATCCATTCTCCGAATTCTTTCACTGTTGGGGAAATTCCTGATAGTGGAGTCTCTGCTGCACTTCTTTTCTGTGCCCTTATCTCATCTTGACCAGTCCAAAATAAAAAAGGTCCAGTAAATGGATTCAGAAAAGTGGTCAGTTGTGGTCAGTTAGAACCATTGAAACAAAAGACAGAAGTCTGAGCATTTGCTGTCCCAAAGAATATCCCGTGTTACCCCATGCTTGCTTGTGAATTTACATAGGTGGAGGACATTAGGGAAAGCAGAGAGCTGCAATTTCACTGCTGGGGTCTCTACTTAACAACCATGTTCCAGTAAGTCTTAAGAATATGATTACTAGGCCAGTGCATCATTATAGCACCACAATGCTTCATTTATAATAGTATGTCGTGACACACTTGCACTTGACCATAACTGCAATTTTGATAGTATTTTGGTTAATTGTTTAGCCCTAATTCAGGATGGGATGTAAATGGGAACAAATCTGAGGAAAACAATCTTCCAGTCACTAATAAGGCCTTTGGATTCCTGTCTCAGGATGGCAAAGGTAACCTCGGTGAGGTGATTATGAGTAGGTCCTGGTTCATGAATGTGTATATGTGATAGTGGGATCGTGGGATAGTGACAGTGCTATCGGCAGTTCAGCCACAACGTCCCTGCTGCCACTGAGGATGCACCAGTGAAGAGGATTATGGAGGATCAGCAGGCTTTAGAACAAACTGCTGCTCTACATCATCCCATGCTTCGATGTGGAGGAAAATTAGAACGCCCATGCAAACTTCCTCACACAAACATGCTCAGTCCTCTAAGGCTGGGCTGTTAGGCCCTGTCCCTACCCTCCTTTCCACCAAACAGTGATGACATGTTTTTGTTTGCCTGGCAGATGCATTGGCCTACTTTTATTGGCAAGCCCTGGCACATCTCCCTGCCCCACAATCCACCTCTGCCCACGTGGCTCCTGGATTCTCTCTCCTGTGCTCTCCCTCTTGGGATTGTTTTTCTTTCTGTCAGCTCGCCGGATGTAAAGCAGAGTCTTTTAGTTGAATATGGTTCCATTGTCTTTTTGAAGGATTTATTCTCGGAGCTTTGGCTCTGGGGGAAAACAGCTGGATTTGTTTGGCCTTTTATTACGTGTGCATGTGTGTCTTTGCTCTCCCCAAGCATGTGATTAGGCTTTGATGAGTTGACAGTCCACTTTAAAAGGAACCTTAAAGCAACTCACTATGTCACCACGCTTGTCTTCATATGCCTTTCTTGCACCCCATGTCCTATATCAAGAATCATCTGAACTTCAGTGGAAAACATCACAAGACTACTTTGCCTGAGGGCAGGGGAGACAGATGTACTATTCACATTCCAGTTAAATTAATAATCAAGACCTAATATAACAATCTCCCAGTGATGTTTGTATGTTATCTCTTTTTTACTCTTTTTATCAACACAGTGACACAGTTTCTTCATTTAAGACAATCATGGAAGGGAAGGACTTAGTGCATATCACGTGCTGTTGGTAAGTTAAAGACATTGTGACAGCAACAAGCTGGTAAGACATTTAGGCCAGGTGAGGGAAAGGCAGCAACCAATCTGTCCTGGCTCAGGTTGTATACTTGGTGTGTTGCAGTGTCATTTTGTAACAAGATAAGTGTGTATGAGAGGGCAGAATGATAAAGACAAACCGCTGTGAATCAAAAAACAAAATAATTTATGGAAAAAAAACATCAAAACAGTAAAACATGAATGGACAATTTTGAAAACTTTTAGTAACCAGGCAAACAACCTGCCTGAGAAGATAAAAGTTCCTCTGCAGTTATGTTAACCCAGTTGGTTGATACAGTACAATACAATTGATTCAGTGGAGTTATATCCATGTCCCCTGAGCCTCGTCCTAAAGCCAACAGGAAATATCAGGGGATTTAGCTGCTCGGAACGGGTACAGACAGTATATTTGGAAATATAGCCTGTATGTCTGTGTGCATTTGTCCGAAGCTGGTAATGTCTACTTCAGCTCTTACAAGAGTATTACAAAATGATTCAACAGTTTCTTAGTCATTAGAGAGGAATTTAAAGGACAGAAAGACTTCTTTAAAATCCCCTGGGGCTTCTGAAGTGGGACAGGAAGAAGGGATAGAGAGAGAATGAGTGTATTTGCAGGCTGCTGACTCATTAGTCTTGCCTCAAGCTCTTCCTTCATTAGCTTGGCACTGACCTACTACTGATATGTAATGCACAGAGCTCACTTAAACATGCAGTCTTTCAGTGGTCTGTGTTTCTCTCTATTTGTGGGTCATAAGCCCCCCCCCCCACTGTTGCATAACCATTTAAATGGAAAAAGTAGGTCACAGTGCACCCCCAATACAGATCCTGTCAGAGCAGCCACTTCCTCCCCTTTTTTTTCCTTTCTCCACCTGCTTTCCCTTTTTTTAATCTTAGAAGGAATGTCAACATTCAAGTCTTTCCATTCATTCATGAAGATGATGCAGGGTGGGGGTGGGCATACACCCTTGTTTCACTGCTGGGCCTTGGTTTTTACATGTTGCTCAGTGGGTACCAGGCATTTGTGGCCATGATTTCCTCCATATATTTTAATCTCTGTATTTGAATTATTATTTGAAGAGTGACTTGTGACTTGGCAGTTTATAATCAAACATTGGCTCAGTGAATTTCATTGCCGAAGTCGGTCAGATTTGCATTAACCGTTGCGTAAGTTTATACAGGATTGTGTTCATCTAAACCTGTACTGTGGTGTTTCATCTGTTTGTCATCCATGTGTATTTACACAAGTGTTCTCTCATAAGAGTGATTGTAAGCCCTTTAACAAGTGATAATAACACACAATGTTTAAGACTACAAATGAGTTTTAATGTAATGATTTATTTAAGTCAGTTTTGACAATTGGATATTTAAATTATTGAATTACATGTGTAGTTAAGTAACTTTTTAAGTAAAACACAACAGGTCTTTACTTGAGAGTAGACTGTAAAAGTACTAGTGGAACATCCTAGTTTTGCATGAACTAGGAGACCAGCGTATAAAATAAGCATATAACCACTTAACAAAGTAGTCAAGCCATATCCAACCATGTGAGACTCAAAGTTTTAAAGCAACTCTACAGCTTTGTGGCATCCTGCCCAAAGACACCAGTAGCGATATTCTGAAGGCTTTTAGGAACCAGATAATGCAATTTCTAAACAGAAATTCAAGGAAAGCACTAATAATGCTCTTTGTACAGCTGCAAAGTTCTGACCAAAGAAGGGGGAATTTTAGCATCTAGGGTCTTGTGTGGAAAACCATAGTTCAAAGTAAAAATGTCTGCTAGTTATTGAGGATTACTCAGTTGGAATACAATAAAAAAAAAATTTTCTGCGTATGAATAGTGATCCATGGATTCTGACAGACCCTGCCCTGTTACCAAACTTAAAGAAGGAGGCATAAATGAAATATTTATTACCTGCATATAAGTATACACATATTTGTATTTTCTTGGTCTGTCTCTGTATCCCTGAATTTAAGTTCAAAGTCCTCCAACTTCTTGTATCTTCTATCTCTCTACCATCTTCAAGTGGATATATGTATATTTTATGTGAAGTTATTCATACTTTTAAAATAGCTCAGGGTTTTATAGACTACAGTTTTTAACATTGTGAGATAAAGCGTCAGAGGGAATGGAAGGAATCTGAGAGCTGCGGTTGTTACTACACCAAGGAATCTGAAAGTTTTTATTTATTGATTTTTATTTTATTAATTTTTTTACATTATGAAATGTTTTCACTTTTACTAGTTTTTAAGAATTTGAGTTTAAAAAAAGAGTTTAAATTTGAGTTTAAATTTGAGTTTAAAAAAATCAAAGTCATTAATGCTCATGTTTTCTCTGCAGGAACTGCATGTTGTCCATGTAATTTGATGGCATTTCATTTTTACAGGAGACTGTTATATAACTTTGTGGCATCTTCAGTGAAATATGTACAAGACTTCTTCCCTCCCAGTATTTAAGTGGTTGAGACAGGAGAGGGACACAGGAGACATTTGAAACGCAACACAACATAGTTTCAGCTATAGCTCCAAGTTTAGTCTGGAGCCTATATTAGCTCATGGTTCATATTTACTAGCATCTGTACACTCCTGGGCTCTTAAGTGTCCCTCACTGGCTTTTGTGCATATATTATGAGGTTTTAACGTATATAGGAACATGCGTACATTTCACCATCAGCAGGGATCCAAAACAACAACAGTAAATATCACTTCTTTATGTCAGAGTCAGCTGTCCCTCAGAACTGACAAACAAGGGCTTTGTCCTTGACAAGACATTTTGCAACATTTTGTAACAGGATTCTGACTTGCACAGATGGTTGTCTCTTTGTGGCTGTGAGTGTGTGTGTGCTCACTGCTAATCGTTCTCCTCTTGACAGGCCGCTAACATGATTGTCCATGTGTCCTGCTCTTTCCTGACATTGATATTTGACCACTCATGGGGAACCACTCCAGTTTCAGAATCACATGGTGTTTTTTCTGTGCTGTGTCTGTGTCTTTCGATCTTAAAGTCACTGATGCAAGGTGTTTTAGTGCTTTCAGTCTGGCTTTGCATCTTGTATTGTCATTATGTAAACAGGCTTTCGGGTTTAAGCAAAGGTACAATGTACATGTTGGTTTTTGTAGTTTCCTTTAACAGAACGCACATAAAGCTGTTACGTGGGTCTTTAACACTGTGTGACACTGATAAAGTAATTGAATCTGTTTGAGTGTCCAGTTTTGGCCTTGTTTGCCTAACTAGGGGCCAGGGTGTGAAGAGGTCTCGAGGTCTTGGTTTGATTATGGCGCCTTACAGTTTAACTCAGTCTGTGTATTATGAGTTAGCCTAATAGCTCCAAAGCAGACTTCTGACTGACTTCTTATATTTCAAAGAAGCCATGGTGTAGTTTGTGGGTGAGTTAGCATCGAAGCAGAGGGAACATGTTTAGACAGACCTCTTCATTTTAGCTTTGCTCTCCACTGGTTTCATTCTTCAGTTCACCTCTGCAGATAAGGAAATCAACTGAGAACCAGCTGTTTCTCTCTTTCTGTCTGTTTTTCTGTCATCTATATCTGTTCTGACTTCTTTTCACTCTCTCACCCTTTCTGCCTTATTTCGCTGATTGTTTTTATGCATTCCATCTGTTTATTTTTCACACTGACTTGTCATCTATTATTCAATTTCTTTTATTTCAGAACTTCGACGCTCATATGCTAAATATTTTTTTTTTCTTCAAAGGACAGTAGACTCCTTATTAACATAGATACAAAAGCACCAGTTCTCATGTTATTGACTCCAGGCCCAGTTGGATTTGACCACACTGTAGGTAAAGAGCATCTATGTCTTGCCGCTTTTCTTTACTTTACATTATGCTTGGCAGCAGTTGAACATAACTGAGTCGACAGGGAACCAGGCACTGGGTATGCAAAACATGGAGAATGAAATGAAACCTAGATAAGGCTATAGAAGTCGATAGTTTGGAGTTAGAGGCAGCTACAAGAGTTCCAGCAATATCAGGCGTTCTGCTCAGCCTTATAGGCCAAAAGAAACGAAGGAGAGAAACAAGAGAGGATAGAGAAGGCTGATTCAAAGACTGCAGTTTGCCTTTCCTGGCTTAAAGGATTACAAAGATAACAAGAGTGGCATGTGTTTACATGGTATATTTCACATTAGTTCATTTACATTTTTCCTTTCTCTTGCACTCTGCCTCTTATCGACCTAGTTTTAATTTCTCTTCTGGTTTTTAATGTCTCCCTTTGTATCTCTGAGTTTGCTCATGCTTATACAGACTCCTTGGCTCTCCTCCACTCACCGTGCTTTCATTTTCTATGCCCAAAGAGCTCTTTCAGTGCATCATCATTATAATGTTTTATACCCTCAACATCATGTTGAAGTGAAGACAAGGTGTTTTTTATTGTTTTTTCTGTTACTTGTTCAGTAACTTGTGTTTATAGCCCACCAACATTAGTTATATGTCCCTCTTGTATTATGATGATTTTGCATTTCACTAAGACGTTTCCCCCCATTTGTGTTTCAGGTACCCCAGTCAACATGTGTTTTGTTCAGAGCAGAGCTTGTCTGGCCCAGGTCAGTCTGCCGGGGACAACAGCCCTGATGACCACGAACAGGAGCAGGACTCCACACAACACAAGGTGTGTAGAAAACAGCTGTAATACACTATTGTTTATAATAAAATTCTATCCAATGACAGTCCTTGTAATCACCTAATGTCTAAATATTCCAACCACTCCACCTAGAATCTATTAGCTATATATAGATTAGAAACAAATTAACAATTTAGTGTGGATAACATTGCCAGTTCTTGTTTTCGGCTGGCTGTGCTATGGTGAGTAGTATTATCAGACTCACTGGTCACAACGAAATGTATGAGTTAGCAGATTATGGGGGGGGTTGACCGACTAACCCTGGTGTAAAGTAGACGGCTTGGAAAGAGGAGTAGTAGCTATAAAAAAATTGGTGTGAATGGTCAGGGAGGTCCTGGATTATGGAAGCATGGCCATGAGTAGTGGGAGGGTGAGGGTATTACATAAGTCTTTTTACCTCCCACCAAGACAGGAGTTCTTGAAGAAAGAAGAAAAGAAAACAGGTCAATCGCTTGTCCTTATCTTTGTCACATTAAAAACAGTAATGTTGTTGTGTAATCTTCATGTATGGTTAGAACTGTGTCGGAAACACTCGCAATGAGTGAAAATGATGCTCAGAACATGAAGATTAGAGCCACTTAGCTAGATAGTGATTAAGAAAGTAGCCCAGCTTTAAGTTGTCAGGAACATCAGGTTGTCTCTAAAATAAGTCACAGAGATGGTGGTAACATAGTTGAGACCAGCCCTGTGGGGTTCCAATTCAGAGGATACAGAGCTCCCCCAATTCCCAGCCATTTTGTTCTTTCTGCAACCTTTGTTTCTGAGTACTGTAACAGACTAAGCCATCTTAAGTTCATCAGTTGATGTCATTCTCTCCATTCATAGTGGAGAATAGAGCAGGTTTTTTGAGGAAACTTTGCCTGAGGTGGGCTGATACTGGCTCAGAGCAGGGTCTGGGTTAAATACAGTATTTGTTAACCTTGGGGCATCCAAACGGGCCCTCAAAGTTTGTGTGTGTGTGTGAGTGAGTTGTTTTGTTTTGGTTTTTTTTCAGAGGTCTGCATCAGGATCAGAATGAATGAATGAAACTGGTGAAGTGAGTGTGTAATGCATGTGTGAGCAAAAAAGAAGGGGAATCATTGTTTGTGCTCCACCAACAAACAGGCTTGCCAAGGCAGTTCAACAGGCCTGGCAGTCTGTCATTTGCCTTATAACAGTCTTTGTCTGTCCACAAAAGGCTTTTCAAAACCTGAGATGCAAAGAGCTTTTGCATCTGACATTTTCACACAAAATATGCATTTGTTAGAATTAACACAATCCACTAACGTCTTGTTAACCATTCATATTGTTGTGCTGCAAGTTTGGCTTCATTGTCAGGCAGTGATCTTTCTTATACTGTTGAGTGCTTTTTTTAAAATCTTTTTCCTCTTCAACGTGACTAGAAAAAAATACCTCTTCAAAAATGTGGAGTGTTTGGTGAGTAAGTTTTTAAATTTCTGTTTTGTTTCCTCACCTAGGTGGTGGAAGAATGGACAACACACACATCATACAATATGGGACTAGAGACAGAGAGAGCAGAACTAGAGAAGCTGGCAACACACAACAACATACAACAAGAACAGGTAACACCATATGTTTGTCCATTGTTAAAATTTGGACAACCCCGATGAGTTCAAAATTTACGGAAGAACTGAGAGGCTGCTGTGGTGGCTAAAGGAAGCAGTACAAGCAGTGACTAAAGGAGAGTCTGGGGCACTGTAAAGCTTTTTTTGAAAGATAAGCAGGAATCATTGTGTTTCAACTTGCAAATATGCATTTCTTAATTTATCAGAGACTGCTGTTCTATTTATAAGGGATGTGATTTTGATTAACAAAGCACACAAAAACAGGCTTGGGGGGGCAATGATGAAAAACGCTCATCTATTGTTGTTGTCACAGTGACTTTTAATCTTATTTTTGCCTCCAAAGTACCTAAAATAGATGCAAATAATGCTGATATATTTGAGGATGGCTATTTGTGAACTCAAAGACATTTGATTATAAAAAATTTTGAAATTATCATTAGTAATATGGATATGGTGACAAAAACAAATGTAATTTCTTTCAGCCCCATCTATGCTACATTTAGAATTACTCTCAATTTTAACCTCATACCTTATTGTATTTTTCAAAACCCTTTTGTTTAGTGTTTTTTTAAATGCACTTGATGAATTAACTTAAACTGGTTAAGGTTGTAAACAAGTATGGACTAATGCATTAGAAAAGTAATCAAACTAAATGTGTATGGATGTTAAGAGATAAATTGGACTCATTTTGTTAAGCTGTTGTTGGATCATGTTTTATATGTGAATGTTTTTGTGTTTTCTTTCTCCAGACTGTGAATCCTCAGGAAGTTGAGGTGGAGGAGACAAAGCTTGACCAGGAGTCTGATACTGTACCTCTTGCTCCTGAGCCAGAGCCCAGTCCAGACCCCGAGACTGATTTGGACCTGCAGACTGACACCAACGACCATAACCAAGAAGACCCAGTGTTCTCCTTTCCCGAACCAGTTCCAGCACAGGGCCAGTTGTCAACAGAAACCCCAGCCAAAGCAGAAATCTACAGTGATGTCCCTGCTGCACATCCCAGTCTGGACTCAAACCAAGCCAAGTCCTCAGATGAAGCTGAAAACACACCTACCTCACAGAGTGCTCGCCCATCCCACACAGGGTAAGCTTAGATTCTGTTCCTCATTACAGGGACCTGGTCTCTAGCATTAGAAATTGGCTATAACCACAGAACAGACCTAGTGGATTCTAAATTAGAAAATATCTGTCTGTCATATGATGGTTAAAGCCTATTTCAACTAAATCAAAGTACAATATAGATCACTGATTCTCAAACATTGCAAATTTTCTGTGATATTGTTTTTTTTAACTTTTGTTCCCTTCAGTTGTTTTATTTATTTTTTTATTTATTTATTTTTAATTTCAATTCAATTTTGTTATCTAATTTAACCACTGTAAATGACTGGTTACACACTAAAAGAGAAGGCCTACGGAGAGTTGGTTTGACATCCCGGATATTTCGAAGTCATTTTTCATGGACCTGGTGGCCAGCGCTGTGAAGTTGCATGGAAATGCTCACACGTGAATTTTTTTTCCAATGGAAGGCTGTGGAAATTGAGGAAAATCAGCTGTATGGACATAGAACTTTGACCAAGATCAGTTTAGAGGAGAAGATGTTCATCTCATGGCAACTTCTTTATTCAGCTCCTTTCTCAAAGTGACTGTCAACATCAGGACATGCACATCAACTTCCCCACCAGCAAGCAACCTCTCCATCCCTTTTGTCCATCCATTTCTCCCTTTAATCTCTCTTTCCCTTACCCTTTCTTTCCCTCTCCTGCTTTGTGTGGTTTATCTCCTCCTCTTGTCACCTTCCCTTCCTCTCTCCCAACCCCACCCTCCTCTCTCTGCCCTCCCCTCTACCCTCCCCTGTGTGCGGAGGTGTGGTAAACGCCATGTCCTTTCTTTCCCTCAGTGCAGTGTGGGTTGCCAGTGCAGGAGATGAACTCCCAGCAGACAACTTTGTCTTTGCTGAGTACTCTGATTCACAGTGCGGGGTCATTCCCCCCGAACTGGCAACCTGTGAAAACTCCCCTTTTGGCAGCCCTCTCCTCAGGTGAGTTTCTATACCCCAGAAGCCAAGCAAAGCACAGAGACAGGTAATCAAGATACAAGCTACACCTCTCTGCTGTGCGCAACCGTCGACCGCTGGCCTTGCTCTCCACTTACTTCTTCTTTTTTTATTTTTTTATTTTCTTTTTCCATCGTTTTGCCTGCTCACAACCAAGGACTGTCAAATAATGTCAAACTGAATATTGTTTTGTTTGAATCATGTGTCCAGCACTGCTCTGTACTCATTTGTCCTCTTTGCCTTTCTTCATCCTCATTCCTCCCTCTCTGTTACCTTTCCACCCTCCAACTCCTCCTCCCTCTCAACCTTCATTGGCCCCATGTCTGTACTGTAGTGCGGATGAGGTTGGCATAGATGACCAGCAATCAGCCCAGAGCCTCAGCTCTGGTCTGGAAACAGAGGTCCAGTCTACTTCAGGTCATGTGGACCAGGAACAGCAGCAGCAGCAGCAGCAGCAGCAGCAGCAGCAGCAGCAGCAAGAGGTGGAGGATGGGCTGTCTGATTTGGACCGGGAGGGCAACACCTCCCACCACCACCAAGAACAGCAGGTCAATAGCTTGCAGTTCCCAATATATCTAACCCATATCGGTGCATTTCAAATTCAAGGAAGAGAGTTTTTTGTTTAGGAAATTACAGCATCTAGAGTTTCATAGTAAATAACAAATGCAAACAATCAATGAAGTCCTAAAAAGTAGAAGCTTTCTTCCAAAGAAGCAATAATATAGAGCTCTAGAAAATTGCAGGACTTCCAAGGTTTTTATGAGTCCCAGTGCAATTTTGAGCAGATTGTATATCTTTCAGAAGCCATGGGCAGAGACTTTACAGTGCTGCAGGTATCATGATCGAGGATTTGACTGTTGGACCAGACATAAACATTGACAGGGGTGGGGAAAAAAATTGCTGTCAGGTTCCTCTGCAACTTGTCTGTATTTTTTTTGAACAAGACACAAGCAGCGTACATAATAGGTTGATATGTGCATCCTCATAAAGACAGCCGCCAAAGACACACACTAACACTTCAGTAAGACAAGAGTGTGATAGTGGTCTAAGGATGCTATTGGTTAGTAGCTCAGCTCATCTGTCCACAGGTTTTTCCCAGTCTACTACTGCATACACTCAAAACTGCTGGCTAGATAGCCGTGAAAGTTCTGAATATTCAATGCCTGTGCTGATGTTCAAGCAAGGGGCAGCTTTTGAATGTTCGTAGGGGGGAAATGCTGAGTCAGCTTGCTTTTAGTTGCTTTTTTTCAAGGCCGAAGGATGATTAACGACAAGTGTGTCTGGGGTACTATGCCTATTCTCAAGAGGACTGTGTCAATTTTGCATTAGTACTTTATTTTGGAGCTTAGATCTATATGTGGCTGGCAAATGCCTCATGTCGGACCATTGAGATGTTTACGTAAGAGGCCGTCTGATTTGGAAGATTTTTAGGTACAGGCTCTCTTGTGAGGTCCAGAAAGAGCGCTTACATAATCCATCAAAACATTATTCACAGCTCAGTGCTTTTCAATGCTTTTAGTGGCCAGGGGCTAGCTGACTACCATGGACAGGGGATGGGAGTCTCTTGAATCTCCCTTAGTGGTCATAACATGCAATTCACGTAGTGGCTTGCAGATGTCATCCATATAAATTTTAGTCATATTTAGCAAATAGTTAATTTGCAAAATTAATTGAATTCAAATATGTCAACAAATTTTTTTTTCTCTCCTGTAATAGGCAGTAATGTTAGTTATAAAATGTATTTTCCCATGTGATTGCTGGCTGTCAGGAGACATTTTGTACCCTTACACTGAAAGTGGGATTGTTGTGACAGTGGATTGTGCTACAGGAGGCTGTTTAATCCTTTTTGTGGAGCTTCAGTCGGTGGCAGACCTTTCGACAACCATTGTCAATACTTCTAGCAACAGTAACCAGGAAGTTCTTTGTCTCATTGGCAAGTGTCAGCTTCAACAAAAACTTAAATGAACTTAAATAAATTAAAAAATCTTTAACTAGTGTTTCCATCTATCCATTTTCTGCCACATAAATTGAATTGCTGCTTTAACTATACTCAATTAATCTGAGTATATTGTTAGAAGTTTTTTATGTACTGCTGGAAAGTACTGAAAATATGTGATGATAATAATAAATCATGCTTTCATACTGTGGTCATTGAGGTATTTAAACAGTCTTAAATTTATCCTGGTGAACCCTGCAGAGACCATGTAAATAAATTTTCTCTGTGCCTTGCATGTCAGGCAATAAGCCATATTAGGATGGTAATGTTAGGTTTTCAGTTCCACTGTCATTATGTGTCTGTTTGCATGATACACCTGTCGGTGTGTTTCAGACAAGGGATGCCAGTATTGCCAGAGACACTGATCCCTCAGTGCCCAGCAAAGAAGACATCCCCACATTTGACGAGTGGAAGAAACAAGTCATGGAGGTGGAGAAGGAGAAGAGTAAGTGCATACATTATTAAAACAGATACATGTGCACAAATGGAAGGAGAGACAGCGCATCAACAACTAAGTGCAGTGTCCCATCATGATCTGTTTTCCAATGGACTACTTCAAGGGTTTTGGTAACTTGAAGCTGGATAACTCAAAGATAGCTTGATGATATGAATCTCATTTGGTGACATAGGCCAAGGTGCAGACTGCAGCTTTGCATCTGTAGACAAAGCAGAGCTGCAAATGAAAGTTTTAATTTATGTCTCATCTTGTTGCTTCTTTGTCCTTCAAACTGCTAGTTTTTTTTTAGCATTGTCTACATCTGCCTGTCTCTTTAGCTCCATCTTCTTGTTCAATTCATGTCTCTCTCACACCATCCCCCTCTCCGCTGTCTTTCTCCCTGGGCACGCCATGTGCAGTGGTCAGCGGAGCATGCGTTTATGTGTGTTGTATAACGTCTCTACTTGTTCCTCTCAGGTCACCGCTCTTTTACCAGTGTCTCTAATGGTACACTCCCTTTGTCCAGGTCAGTCTCTCCATACTTCAACCAGCGGCAGCCCCCATCCAGTGAAGAAGGTCCAGAAAAACTTCAAGAATAACTACGCATCTGTGGAGTGTGGTGCCAAGATACTCTCTGCCAACAATGAGGCCAAGGTTAAACACACATCACCCCTGTCCCTTGTCGCCTACACACAAACACATGCACTCAAACAGCAAAGGATTCAGATGCTATGCTGACAGGTTGTATCAGCTGATGGATGAGACACACTTTTTTTACATTTAAGTTAAGCATTCAATTTATTCAGGGATGTTAGTTGTTAAATAGCTAAATAGACAACTAAATAAATGAAATCAAAACTTCACATGATCATCGATCTTAATCCACTCACTCGCTCATTCTTCTGTCTCATTCTTTAGAGCACTTCGGCTATTCTCATGGAAAACATGGACCTTTACATGCTAAATCCTTGCAGCAACAAAATCTGGTGAGTAGAGTGACAGAAACTACTGGTGTATAGTCTGTATATGACATAGCAAACTTTTAGATTCGCAAGTTTCATGAGTTTCTTTTAATAAACCCTCTATATTAATGAACCTCTCTCCAGGTTTGTGATAGAGCTCTGTGAGCCCATTCAAGTCAAGCAGCTGGATATCGCTAACTTTGAGCTCTTCTCATCTACACCGAAAGACTTTCTAGTTTCCATCAGTGACAGGTACACTCCCTCGGTTTCTTCCATTTGCACACAATCCCACATTGGCTGGAAGTATATTTTTAAAAAAACTGAAATTGGCATGTTCTCATAAATTAACCACCTCCTCAAATTACATCACTACATGCTAAAACCAGTGTCTCCCTCCTGCATTTAACAGCTCTAACTTTGACGCGCTCAGAACTGATGTTGTCTTGTCTCGGATTTTACCGTCAGGATCTATTTCTATCATCATCTCGCACCACAACTTGTAAATTCCACCATCTAGCATGGGAGGACAGACCTCTAGTCATATTGAGTACAGTGGCATTTTCACCGGGCCTTTGAGAACATGCCAAATTTCTTTGTAAGCACGGAGCGGCCCTCAGACACACACGTCTTACTTTTCATTTGGTCTGTTTGCAGATATCCCACCAACAAGTGGGTAAAGCTAGGTACCTTCCATGCCCGTGATGAGCGCATAGTTCAGAGCTTCCCGCTGGATGAACAGCTTTATGCTAAATATGTGAAGGTACTGCCTCTTTTCTCTTATTGCTAGAACAGTACATGCATGTCTCAAGGAGAGGAATGATAAAAAATTAATTTATTCATTCTCAGTTTTATATCACAGCTTAGTAGATAAATATATACTCAAAAATACATTCATACACATGGGTTGAAGCTGCATTTAAGCTCAGGGGACCTTCTTATGACATGGTACATAAGCCCTGCCTGTAAGGGTGTGTGCTCATGACAGAGGTGCATTTGTAAGACCTAAAGGGCAGACATGCATTATAATTCGGGTGCCACGAGTGATCGGGCCAGGTTTCACTTAGCCGGATGTAATCTGGGCAAGTTCTTATGAGATATAAGTAGATTAAATGATACAGTAACTGACCTCAAGGATTTAGATTTTTAGACATTTGATTTTTAACTCTAAATGCTTGACAATTATTTTTACAAGCAGGAAAAAAGTGTGTTGTACCATGAATGAGGAATTATTATTATATAATCCAGTTCCCCCGGGTTTAATCTAATACTCATCCTCTCCTATAAAGTTACCAGCTCTGACTGCAGAGTTTACAGTCATTGCTGTTTGCATCTCTCCATCCACAGTTTCACCCAAGTTAGTCTCCTTTCATCTAATGCTGCAGCGTCAATGTTTGTACATGGACATCCATTTCTCTTTTTGTTCAGTCACAGGTTGCCTCCACCTTGCTGAGAATGTTCTTAACTGTATTTCTAAGTTATTCAGTGTATTCTCCATGCTGACTGGCTAAGGACTAAAACAGTAATGTCTCAGTGAAAATAAATTATATGTTGGGTGTGAGTTTTCACACACAAAAGAAATGTAATTGTCCACAGGACAACGCTAGACAACAATCATGGGAATAAGTGTCGATGTAATTAGTGCAATGCCTCTGTTTATCTTAGCCGCCTCACTCCTCACACTTCTACCTGAAATGTTGCTCACTAGAATTTCAGTGTGTAGACCTGTTCAACAGTTGATGTATGATCAGATGATTATCCTTTTTATGTGGTGACTGTGGGTGTCCTGTGTGGGTGTTTACTGTGATTCATGTGTTCTAATATGAAATGATTGTGTTTTTATTACATAAGCTGTTTTTGTCTAGAAAGTTTCAGGATGATCTGCTTCAGTTATCAATTTTTATTAAGCAGTTTAAAACTCTTCTGATGTTTTGCAGTTGTCCTCAGTTGCTCTTTTCTGTCTGTCCCTCTGTCTTGCTTGTTCTCCCTTTTATCTGCTTGTTAGAGACATCTCTCTAATATCTTGCCTGTGGACTTTTATAAAACAATGATCCAAAACATGTCAGCAATGCGTTTGTCTAATGAAAGCCAAACTGTAAGCAGATGCTTGACTTGCTTGTAGCTTGAATCAGTCTTTACTGATTTCTTTTTCTTGTTTTATTTCTCTCTCCTTCTGTCCTCCTCCTGTCTTCCTCTTGCATCAGATGTTCATCAAGTACATAAAGGTTAGCACTCTTCTCTCTCTGTAAGAGGTTATGATGCGCTTTGAAACTCACTCTTGTAATGCTCATATACTTTTAATAGGTGAGCTTTGGCAGAGCATGTTTAATGCATGTGAAAGATATTACACAAGTAGAACATGCACGCATACTATTTTGTCAACGCTTGGTAATTTAGTATTTATTTTCATGTGTTTGGTGGATTGTGGCTTTATGGAGTGGGAATGGCACTGTTGTAAAAGTTGTGGATGATGTTTTCAATTTAAGACTTTTCATTTTCACTACAGGTTGAACTTCTCTCGCACTTTGGATCAGAACACTTTTGTCCTCTCAGTCTCATCAGGTAAAATAGAAAATAGCTTTTCCCTATCCTATTTCTCTTAATGGGCCTGTCTTGTTAATTTACAGAATCTAAATTAGAATTAAATATTACAAAGTGAAAGATCTTGTACACTTAAAACTTTTTCTGTGTTGGTATCTAACTCACTGTTACTATGTTTTGGGTGAAGGAAGAAAGTGTTATATCTTTCAGAAGTATAGTTCCACTGCAGAGCAACTTACTATGAGAGCTAGCCAGGTTACTGCTCTTTAGCCTTAAGGAAATAAAAAAACACTGAAGAACAGGAAATTGGATGCATCTGTACTTCAAACCACACACTGCTTTATTCAACCAGAACCAGTTTTCAAGAATTCATTTGACTTTGATTTTTTTTTACTGGTGAAAATGTCTTTTACACAAGGTCTTCTTATAATAATAATAATAATAATAATACTAATAATAATAATACTAATAATAATACCGATGACTGTGCCTCAATTCATCCTATATTGTATTATAATGCCAAGAACTATGCAGTATTTTGAGAAATAGGTCACTCTTATATTACACAGTAATTTTTGTCTATCTTTTGTTCACTGTCTCATTCTCTACTTCTCTTAGTGGTGGTTGGCTGCCTATGCATATCAAATCTAGTAAATAGTTACTATCTTTTATCTTTTTACGTATACATTTGTTCCAAAGTTGGAGTTTCTCTAACATACACCTGGAACCAGAGATAAAGCGGCAGTCAGATTGAGTGAGACGACAAAGTAGAAATTCTTTGGTACTTCGTTGTATGTTTGTAATGTTAGTGAAGTGTGAGGTTTACTGCACCGAGTTTTAGGCATGAAGTAACTTTTGTTATTCCGGCCAGATGCATGTTCCTACTTGCCTGTCCAAGGTCAGTAGGGTCATCAGGGTCTTGTTCTGCTGTAGGAGGTTGAAGGAGCTGGAAGAATTATTTCACTTTTTACAAGAGGGTCAAAGTTGATTTGCTCCAGGTCTTTTGAGGGAAGAAACCTCAGAAACTTTAACACAGCATTGATTATATCAACTTTTTACATATTGAGCCGGTTAGGCTCTTAAAAAGAGTTCATAAAACACCCTCCCAGCCAGTGCTTAAATTACTTTAGCTGATTGTTTTCATCACATTACATTACAATCTGATTACAGCATTTTTTAAAGAGCTTCCTTTCCTCTGGAAAAAAAGTCACCACCTCCTCTTGCTTCGTGATAATAACAATTCTTAACCTTTTCTGTAAGTAAGTTTGTTTATGTAACTCAGCTTTTGTGTGTGTGCGTTTGTGTAGGGTGTTTGGTACCAGCATGGTGGAGGAGTATGAGGAGATAGCAGATTCCCAGTACCCCTCAGAGAGATTGGAGTACTTGGATGAAGACTATGGTGAGTTGTTGATATGTTGTGTAACTACTTCTTCAACATTGGTTGCAGATCTAAACTCTTTACTCAGCTAACAAAAGAAGATGAATTAACCCAACGATAGATATAAAATACTTTTAAAAACTGCCTCACCTGGCAGAATAAAACATGCTTTGCACATCCCTACCCTACAGAGGCCCTTCCATATTAGTGACCAAACTCCTTTGACTGAAGTCAACTATTAATGTCAGCTGGCCTTTTGCTGCTTAGTTATCGGTGGAGGTACATATTTTGGTAGAAATAACCTGCTTTGTCTTTGTCTACAGACTATCCTCCTGGTTACCAGCCATCGGAAGACAAGGCCTCTAAGAACCTGCTTGGCTCAGCAACCAGTATGTATATACACTTTTACACACACACACACACACACACACACACACACACACACACACACACACACACACACATGCACATGCACACACAAAAATGTTATGTGTGTACATAAACAAAGACTAAATGACAGAAAATATGCCTTTACAATACAGCTGTAACAAGATGAGGGATAATTAAGAAATGCTTCACTTGGGATTTTGAAGGGGCAGATGTGGAAAACATTTCTAAGGACCTTTACTTTAACAAAGCCTAGCAGTGAATACTTCTTCATTCTGTAGCAGCTTGTGGTGACAGTCTACAGTTTGGAGACTTCAAACCCTTGAAATGTTGATTAAAATTGTTTGGTGGTTCTGATATAGTAGGTGAACAAAATCATTTACCCTGTGCAAGGGTGTGAAGTTTTCCATGTCATTTGGGCTCCACATAGATGATGGTGCAGGAAAAAGAAAACACCAGTGCCTTTTACAGGCTCAGTCAAATATATATTTAATCCCAGAGGGACACCATGAATGTTTCCTCAGTTTTTTAACCCACTTGGCCTCATGTAAACATGGATGTAAACTGGAGTTTGGGTTGTAGAAATTTCGCTGCATGCCCTAGACCTTTTTTTTTTTTTTTTTTTGAACCACTAATACATGTGCAAACACAATGATGCCCCTCTGTCTCTTCTTCTGTGTCCCAACATATTTTCACATGGGTAGGCTCAGCTGAAAGTTAGACAAGAAGGTTCTTGACAGAAAAGTAGATGCCAGAGCCTGTGGCTTCATTGAAATGTAACTGGCCTCAGACATTCCCCCAGGGTTTTTTTTGGGGGGTTCAACCCATGAACCTAATTCCTTTGAAAATAACTGAATTGTGTGTATGTGTGTGTTATTTTCCTTTTAGATGCCATCCTAAACATGGTAAACAACATTGCTGCAAATGTGCTGGGTGGCAAGCCAGAGCTGGAGGGTGGAGCAGAAACAGGAGGTACATTTCCCAGAAACACTAGTTCCTTATTTTCCCTCCTGCTTCACCTTTACATCCTCATCTTAAATGTCAGCTTTGCTGGTTTATGGGAACACAAAAGTCTAAAATAAACATTAAAACTGTTGTGTGTGTCTCCAGAGCAGCGTGTTGTGGGATGCTGCATTTAACGCCGTTCCTGACTCATTAGTGCGATACTGATTAAAAACCATCATTTTACTACAACAATTATAAGTTGTTTGGTTAAGACAGCGAGCTTTGGTTATCAATTTTATACCAAATGTAACTTTAAAAAAAAAAAGTAAACGTAAGGTATGGCCTCTAAGAATTTCTTTGCCACCAATTGCCACAGCTAACTCTGACTCTCAGTTCCTGTCACCTGTTATGATGAATGTTTTTTCATCTTTTCTCCATCTTTGTGTCTTCATGCTGAAATAAATACATTACTGAACTGCAGTCTGCATGAGAAATTTTGACATGCTGGGTTAACTAAGCAACTTAACCATACCTACATTTTGTTCTATGGATGAAGTGAAGTTTGGCTTGCAAACTACTTACACGACTG
Source organism: Istiophorus platypterus (assembly GCA_016859345.1). Lineage (NCBI taxonomy): Eukaryota > Metazoa > Chordata > Actinopteri > Istiophoriformes > Istiophoridae > Istiophorus > Istiophorus platypterus. The sequence goes on along the minus strand of CM029123.1, from coordinate 8,316,788 downwards.
TAGATTCCAGAGATGCTTAATACATGCTTACAGGCTCAATTATAGTTAAAGAAATTAAACTGATCCAGATCCATTATTATCTTACTGACTCAGCCTCTCTACATATTCTCTTTTATTATAAAAGCAACATCTTTGCATGTATTTGCTTTTAGTCTCTTTGATCTGCCACACCTTTCACAGGGCAGTTTGAAGTACAACTGGTTTGTCCATTGTTAGCAAACAGTCATTCCAAGATTGCCGTCATTAAAAAGCTCAAGCTAAAACTGTTTAGCATGAGTCAACCATTCACCTCAATCACACGACGTACTTATTCCTGAGGGCATCTGATTGATTCGGTCACAGTTCTGGTTTGTAGGTATTAGAAAGTATTTTTCCATTCATCTATTTTTGTTCACACTTCACTCTTGAGCATGTAAGCCTCAAAGAAACTGTCAGGACCATCATTTTTATACTTGGTGGAGGTGAAAAAATTAATCAATAGTAAGAAAATGAGAGAGAGAAACAGATGAAAACATCTCCTGTGGATGCAATATCAGTGTCTCACATGTCTGTCAAAAAATAGAGACTCAAAAGAATGGCTAATGTCTGTTCCAAAGTTTTTAAGAACAGAAGAGAGGAAGCACATTTATTCATTACAAAATTCTTTTTTGGGGGGAAATTTACAGAACACTAGTTGATTAAAACATGTTTATTCTACAGTCGTATGGAAGAATTCAAGACTTTCCCTTTTCTCCTGCACACTGGTCATACTCACACTTTTACACGGACAGTTTTCTCCCCTTGTGTCTAACCACTGGCCTGCCTGCCTTCCCACATATTGTTTAGATTAACTGCTTCTTAAACTGGGTCACTTCATATCCTTCTTTAAAGAGTGAGCTTTTGCATAGCCTGAATGTTGATGTGTTTATGTACTGAGAGAGCCAGATGTTTATTCGGCTGTTGGCAGGGGGTCTGCGGCAGCGTTTCAGCAGAACTTTGACTATCTGTGTTTTACTTCTTGGCAGAGACCTCCGATGAATTAGAGCCATGACATCAAGCTTTTTCCTCACTCAGTTTACCTCACAGCAAGTTAAAAAAAAAAAGACTTGCTTACTAAGCTTTTCCCCAATGGCATCAAACTAAAGGGAAAAGCCTGCCTGAGCAAAGTTTTTACGTAGTTCTCTTACACAAGTAACTGGTTATGCTCTTACCCCATTTCTTTTTAAATTTGTACTTCTCTCCTCAAACGCTTGTTCAGGAAGGGGTTATTTGTTTTAATTTGAACTGCCACAAAAATTAAGTTAACCTATTTAAATTAGAGTCCACAAAGTTAGCTTTCAAAATATTGTACAATGTGTCTCTTTTATTGCTGGCTCTCCACAGTTACAGTTCTGCTTCCCGTTTACACCCACAGAGTAAGAGAGATTGTGTTGGAGGGAGCTCAGTTCTAACTGGAATAAACTGGTTCACTTTATTTCTGACTTTCCTAAACATGGGCTTTCCAGCTACTCTGTGCAGGTCTCTGTTCTTCACTGTGCCTCATACAGCCTCAGAGGATTGGGAAGACATTTGCCACTGCAAAGTGTGTCTGTGCTGCCTGTAACAGCAGGGAAGTGTTACCAAAGTCATCTGAGTTTGTTAATTGTTGTTTTTTTAATCCAAATGACAGGTAACACAACAACAGAGACGAATGAAAAGAAGGGGAGCACAGAAGTTCACGTGAAACCAGATGAAACACCTCACGACACTGCAGGGTAAGAACAGTCAATGACAAATGAGCTGCTATGAAGTGAATTGATTTATATATCACACAAGGATGAGTAAAGGTAGAATACAAAGAAGTTTAGTGTTGTTTCACATCACTTTTCTTCTATAAGCCTCCAAAAAACTAAAACAATCAAGTTCTCTATATATGGTTCAACATTTGTATTCATGTCTTCCCTTTAGAATGGAGCCTGCAGAACCAGAACACCCTGCTACCCAAGAGGACTCTAATGTCTCCAGTGACTCCACATCTTCTCCCTCCTCATCTGACTCCCATGAGGACAGACAGATTGTCACTCTGGTAGAGGAGGAGGACGACGAAGAGCCCAGGCAGTCGACTGTCACCCTGATGGAGGAGGAAGGAGAGGAGGAGGAAGAGAAGAGTGAGGATGAGACGAGAAAGGAGGCGGACAGGAACCAGTGGGAGAGCCAGACATACTGTCCTTTCTCCTCCTTCTCCTCCCTCTCTCTGTCCTGCATGGCCACCCTGCCGGAGCTGCTCCACCGCTGGTGCTCTGCTCGGCTGGCCAGGGAGAGACTCCGCAGCCTTAGGCGGAGGCAGCTGAGCACTCAAACGCAGACACAGCCTGATGCAAACATACCTGTCCTCACACACACACCGCCACAAGTCCCTGTCCCTGTCCCCACACCTCCAGAAGATGCCCTTCCCCTCACAGAAAAAGCTGCGGAGCCTGAGGTGTCTGTCAAGGGCCAGAATGACGGCAAATCTCTGGGCGAGGTGCACACCTCCCGCACACATCTGAACACCCACACACCTAATGTACACACTCCAGAGCTCAACCTCCTCCTAGAGCCTAGTAGAACCTCCATCATCCCCCCTCACAGTTTCTCAGACATCCACAGTTCTCTGACACGGCCAACCCCCACCTATGAGGAAAAGCTGCTACCACCCATCAAAGACGCAGCCCTGGACCCAGTCCCAACTCCACCCCTTCAAGTAGTCTCCATCCCAGAGACGCAACAGGCCAGCAGTGCTGCCCCCACCCTTACTGTCAGCTCTCCCCCACAGCCTGTGTCCTCTGAGACAGCATCTCTTGGTGTTGTGGTTCCTCCTGTCAAGGAGCAGCCTGTTCAGCCTCTTCCCACTGCGTCAAGGCCGGAAGACCTTATCCCCCCTCCCACTGAACTGCCAACAGCTATCCCACTGACAGACACTCACACAGACACAATAAAGTCAGCCGCAGACAGTGGGGACTCACAGAGACGCAGTGTCCAGGCTTTACAGACTCACGGGGAACAGGGGGACTCTGTTACTCAGACTGGGGAGCCCCATCGGGTGGACGACACAGTGGACGAAGACCTATTAAGCACTAATGGGAATGGCAATGTCCACCGGACAGCTACGGACTTCTATGCAGAGCTACAGAATGGGGGTGATTATAATGGTGGGGCAGTGAACGGGAATGTTGTGTTATTGAATGGGGGAGCGGTGCACGGCTCCAGCCAGAAGGAGAGTGTGTTCATGAGGCTGAACAACAGGATCAAAGCTCTGGAGATGAACATGAGTCTGTCAAGCAGATACCTGGAGGAGCTCAGCCAGAGGTGATACACTGGACACAATGAGATTTATGTAGTAATAACACCTGCTTGTCACTTTTTTTAAACAAAGCTTCATTTTGCTTAGTAGAGTCATATGACCATTTTTTCAAAATATTAAACAGTGGAAAAGTTGCTTACAGGTTGTGGCTTTTGCACTTGTCCTGTTCAGATACCGTAAACAGATGGAAGAGATGCAGAGAGCGTTCAATAAGACCATCATCAAACTGCAGAACACCTCCCGCATTGCTGAAGAGCAGGTCAGTTTGTATGAACTCAAAAATTGGACCCCCCCCCCAAAAAAAAAAAAAAAAAAAAAAAAATGAAATAAAAAGGATGGTTAATACCTTTGAGCATTTGATAGTATTGTCAGCTTAGTAACTGTTGTCCTTGCCTCCTCTGTTTATATTTTCAGGACCAGAAGCAGACAGATTCCATCCAGGTCCTGCAGAGCCAGCTGGAGAATGTCACTAAACTGATGTTGAATCTCACTGCCGCAGTCAGCCAGCTGCAGAGAGAGGTAACTTACACATACTGTTGATCGCTACTGTCCTGCCTACTGCATGTGAACAGTGTGTCTGTTTATCATATTAGATTTGACGGGTAACAAAAAAAAAACATTTGTGTACAATATTCAATTGAGCAATTTCATTTTTTGAGTAAAGTGATAGTCTGCAGTGAATTTCTTCACACCAGTGTTTGTTTGGAGCACAACATTCCTCAGCAGACAGGCCCTCTTTTTCTATGTTGATTTTTTTTTTGGAAGTTTTAGCCTAACCCAAGCCCAAAACGAACCAGTCAGAATGTTGTTTGATTTTCTGCTAGGAATGCATAACTAACCGGGCAGCAAGGTGTGTTTGGCTGTACAGCACAGTGGGGAGGTTGGAACAGAAACATACTGAAAGAACATGTACAAATTATACTAATTATGCGAATAATGTGGCACATATTTATAATATTTGAAGCTCCTCCAGCAAACCATTAACTTGGACATGAGACTAAACTGTTTGTTCAGAAGCAGTTCTTTGGCAGTTGTAGAGTTTGATGATGAGGGAGAGGTCACTTGGCCATGTACATGCATAAATTGCATGACCATATTCACTGAATTCAACTCTAAAACAACATGTTGTATAAAGCTGGTGCTTCAGAGGATGAAACTGGACAGTGTTCGTATGCTGTTTGGTGGCATCTATGCAGTAAGATCACACATTAGTACAAAGGGTAGAATGCGCAGTATGCTATTAGCATAATTAATACTTGCTTCATTCTTTCTCATCCTAATCAGGGGAAAGGCTTTAATACATAATGTATGTTCACAACATTGTAATTTTTCAGATATATTGGATTTTTTTTCAGCTTTTTGATTTTGGCTGTGGATCTTTTTCTGTGCAGGTATCTGATCGTCAGAGCTACCTTGTAGTTGCTCTGGTTCTGTGTCTGTCCCTGGGCTTCCTGCTGTGTCTGCAGTGCTGCCGCAGCTCCTCTCCCAACCCCAACACCACTGCTGCTGCCCTCCCCAAGAGCAACCACTACCCCAGTCCTAAAAGGTTTGTAACACCTATAAACACTCCTCCTTGTGGACTTTTTAGCTTTTGATTCATTGATTTATTTATAAGGGTCTTGTTCTACCATTCTCAGATGTCTCAATGATCTCCATTATTTATGATTCTACTTTTGAATAGAATATATTGTATCACTTCCAGATTTAGGGTATTATCTTCTTGCATACTGTCATCACTCCTGCGTGCCTGCGTGCCTGCGTGCCTGCGTGCCTGCGTGCCTGCGTGCCTGCGTGCCTGCGTGCCTGCGTGCCTGCGTGCCTGCGTGCCTGCGTGCCTGCGTGCCTGCGTGCCTGCGTGCCTGCGTGCCTGCGTGCCTGCGTGCCTGCGTGCCTGCGTGCCTGCGTGCCTGCGTGCCTGCGTGCCTGCGTGCCTGCGTGCCTGCGTGCCTGCGTGCCTGCGTGCCTGCGTGCCTGCGTGCCTGCGTGCCTGCGTGCCTGCGTGCCTGCGTGCCTGCGTGCCTGCGTGCCTGCGTGCCTGCGTGCCTGCGTGCCTGCGTGCCTGCGTGCCTGCGTGCCTGCGTGCCTGCGTGCCTGCGTGCCTGCGTGCCTGCGTGCCTGCGTGCCTGCGTGCCTGCGTGCCTGCGTGCCTGCGTGCCTGCGTGCCTGCGTGCCTGCGTGCCTGCGTGCCTGCGTGCCTGCGTGCCTGCGTGCCTGCGTGCCTGCGTGCCTGCGTGCCTGCGTGCCTGCGTGCCTGCGTGCCTGCGTGCCTGCGTGCCTGCGTGCCTGCGTGCCTGCGTGCCTGCGTGCCTGCGTGCCTGCGTGCCTGCGTGCCTGCGTGCCTGCGTGCCTGCGTGCCTGCGTGCCTGCGTGCCTGCGTGCCTGCGTGCCTGCGTGCCTGCGTGCCTGCGTGCCTGCGTGCCTGCGTGCCTGCGTGCCTGCGTGCCTGCGTGCCTGCGTGCCTGCGTGCCTGCGTGCCTGCGTGCCTGCGTGCCTGCGTGCCTGCGTGCCTGCGTGCCTGCGTGCCTGCGTGCCTGCGTGCCTGCGTGCCTGCGTGCCTGCGTGCCTGCGTGCCTGCGTGCCTGCGTGCCTGCGTGCCTGCGTGCCTGCGTGCCTGCGTGCCTGCGTGCCTGCGTGCCTGCGTGCCTGCGTGCCTGCGTGCCTGCGTGCCTGCGTGCCTGCGTGCCTGCGTGCCTGCGTGCCTGCGTGCCTGCGTGCCTGCGTGCCTGCGTGCCTGCGTGCCTGCGTGCCTGCGTGCCTGCGTGCCTGCGTGCCTGCGTGCCTGCGTGCCTGCGTGCCTGCGTGCCTGCGTGCCTGCGTGCCTGCGTGCCTGCGTGCCTGCGTGCCTGCGTGCCTGCGTGCCTGCGTGCCTGCGTGCCTGCGTGCCTGCGTGCCTGCGTGCCTGCGTGCCTGCGTGCCTGCGTGCCTGCGTGCCTGCGTGCCTGCGTGCCTGCGTGCCTGCGTGCCTGCGTGCCTGCGTGCCTGCGTGCCTGCGTGCCTGCGTGCCTGCGTGCCTGCGTGCCTGCGTGCCTGCGTGCCTGCGTGCCTGCGTGCCTGCGTGCCTGCGTGCCTGCGTGCCTGCGTGCCTGCGTGCCTGCGTGCCTGCGTGCCTGCGTGCCTGCGTGCCTGCGTGCCTGCGTGCCTGCGTGCCTGCGTGCCTGCGTGCCTGCGTGCCTGCGTGCCTGCGTGCCTGCGTGCCTGCGTGCCTGCGTGCCTGCGTGCCTGCGTGCCTGCGTGCCTGCGTGCCTGCGTGCCTGCGTGCCTGCGTGCCTGCGTGCCTGCGTGCCTGCGTGCCTGCGTGCCTGCGTGCCTGCGTGCCTGCGTGCCTGCGTGCCTGCGTGCCTGCGTGCCTGCGTGCCTGCGTGCCTGCGTGCCTGCGTGCCTGCGTGCCTGCGTGCCTGCGTGCCTGCGTGCCTGCGTGCCTGCGTGCCTGCGTGCCTGCGTGCCTGCGTGCCTGCGTGCCTGCGTGCCTGCGTGCCTGCGTGCCTGCGTGCCTGCGTGCCTGCGTGCCTGCGTGCCTGCGTGCCTGCGTGCCTGCGTGCCTGCGTGCCTGCGTGCCTGCGTGCCTGCGTGCCTGCGTGCCTGCGTGCCTGCGTGCCTGCGTGCCTGCGTGCCTGCGTGCCTGCGTGCCTGCGTGCCTGCGTGCCTGCGTGCCTGCGTGCCTGCGTGCCTGCGTGCCTGCGTGCCTGCGTGCCTGCGTGCCTGCGTGCCTGCGTGCCTGCGTGCCTGCGTGCCTGCGTGCCTGCGTGCCTGCGTGCCTGCGTGCCTGCGTGCCTGCGTGCCTGCGTGCCTGCGTGCCTGCGTGCCTGCGTGCCTGCGTGCCTGCGTGCCTGCGTGCCTGCGGGACTGCGTGCGTGCGTGCGTGCGTGCGTGCGTGCGTGCGTGCCTGCGTGCCTGCGTGCCTGCGTGCCTGCGTGCGTGTGCGCGTGCGTGCCCTTGAGGCTGCGAGGGGCTGTCATTGCCAGCTTGTGTCCACATGCCGGCTTGAGGAGTGTAATAATAGAGCACGATGCTTTGCTGGCTCATGGTAGACATTTGCAAGTAGTAATTAATAATAAAATAATACATGCTTTTCTATGACTTTAGCTTAATTCTAGTTTCTTTTAGTCCAATTATTTGTGCTAGCTTCTGTGCAGACTTCAGGCCATGATTTATTTATTAAAACTACTTGCAAGGTCACGTCATGCTTGTTACATGTATGTTTTCCTGTTTCCCATTCCATCATTAACCTGGCCCCTCTCTCCCCTCCCCAGTAGGTCCAGATGACTTGTACATTGTAGAACCTCTAAGGTTTTCTCCAGAGAAAAAGGTACAGTGTCTGTTCCGACTGCTGCTGTTGGCTATGACGGCCACCTTACTTTAAGTGCTGTGTTGTTTTCTAGTGTCAGTCAGTCTGTACAATAAGTGCATTGAAGAGCTGAGGGGTGTTCAGGCCACTCCACATACCTGTTATGTCTGTTAACCACTTCTTTGCTGACACCGTGGACTTATTTTAGTCCAGACTAATATCACAGCACAGCACTGGGGTCAGCTTAAAATTATTTGTTTAGATGAGTAGTTCCAGCAATATTAATTTCCTTTCTTCTGTTTCTAGATTCCATCATTCTCCTTATCAAACTTTCCTTCCCTTACCTGATCCGTTTTTGTGACCTCAGTGTCAAGCACAAAAGTGGTTAATATGGCCTCACATTATTAGATGTATCTCGGCTTTCTTTAAATGTTTTTTAATCATTTTCTTCTTCTCTATTATGTTTTTTTTTTCTGTAGAAAAAACGCTGCAAGACAAAGTCACTGGACAAGGTTGAGACTCTGAAGGCATCTGATCCCTCTGCTTCTCTCACAAACGGGGGTCTCAAGTGTAATGGCTTCCACCCATGCCTCCCTGCGCCACCCCCTGCCCTACCCCTTCCTCCTCCTCCTCTTCCTCTTCCTCTTCCCCCACTGCTTCCTCCCCCTCCTTCCACAGACGAGGTGTCATCATTGCCCACTTGCACCTCTAAGGATTTCCCCTCAGAGACCAGCAGCTGCAGCTCATCCACCCACTCTGAGGAGTCCTACACAAGCCGCCTCCCCCCTCCTTCTCCCATCTTCCCTGCCGCTGGCCTGTGCAACGGCGACAGCCTGAGTTTCCCCCTCCAGCATCCCCACACCAGGTCCCGTCAGGAAAAACGCTCCATGAAGCGGCGGAAGTTGCGGCAGACGGAGCTGCGGTTCCCGCACATGCCGGGGGGGGGCGTCGGTTCTCTGCCCAGCCTGCAGCAGCTTATGAAGGGAAACAAGGAGATCACTGTCGGGACCATTGGGGTGACAGCTGTCACTGGACATGTCTGAGATACTCACAATTCAATTTTATGCAACTTTCTATTCACAACCACACACACACACACACACACACACACACACACACACACACACACACACACACACACACACACACACACACACACACACACAGTATGGTAGCAGACTAGAGAGGAGGTGAGGTCTTGCTGCATCCCAAAGAACCACATTTCCCATGAGCACCCAGGCGCACCGTGGAACTGAAGTGGCTATGGCAGCAGTAGCTCAACATCTTCTGGTCCTTATCCACTCCTGTCAAAGACCTGTTTACGGTTACGTGCCTTTATATCTGTTCTAGACCTTTTAATGCTAAAAACCTGAGATTTAAAGAACTGTTGGTGTGGGCAGAGAGACACTGTGGTGGAGAGTGAAACATTAGTACAAGTCAAATTCATTGAAGTGTGTTCAAGATGTTTTTTCTAACGGATAAGCACATTGTCCCATTACAGTTGAGCTACCAGTGAGCCTCCAACCCACCGGAGCACAGTGAGCAGAGGTGCTGGCCACAACTCTACATTACTTCACCTACATGGAGCATAAAGAAGTGTTAGGCTGCTCTTCTGGGATGAAATGTGTCATTATGAGCATGACAAACTACTTCTCTTCTCCTTATTTCATTTCTCTCTTCCATTGCCTTCATTTCATCTTATCCATTCTGTCTTAGTATTGCATCCTAACATGACTTCAGGTGTTTGTATGGGACCAGTGTTGAACAATCATGTGCACCAGAGTCTCTCTGTTCATCTTCCTCTGTCTCTGTCAGTCTGCTCCAAACAGTTCAGAGCTAAATGAAGAAATAATCTTGCATGTGGTGAAACTGTCTGATTGTGGTGGTCCTTTCACATAAGTGTCCCACTAAACCTTGTGTTACAATTACAGTAGCAGCAGTCTGTGGATCCTACAAGTTCACAGTGGAATGTTCTGTGAGCTGCACCTACTCGGCTAGATTGGGCTGGGCCCGCAAAGCTTGCTCACACACCAAATGAAAAGAAACTGTGCTGTTGTGTTAGATATTGTGAATTTGAGGCTGGTAAATATTGCAGTGGCTTCTGACAGACCAGATCCAAGCTTTATTTAAATCCTTTTTTTTCCTCTAAGATTTTAGAATTTTCTTTATCCATAACTGAGCCATGCTCCTCTCTTATTGTTTCTCTTGTGGTTTGTTTGAATTATTCTGGCTAATTTTTTCCTTTTGAGGGCAAAGTCTTCTGTGAAAGCACACTGGGTAGCAGAGTTAAATGTTTACATTTTCGTCACAACCACACACCCTACTGGGACCCTGCAGTCAAGTCTGACAGACCAGTTTTATTTATCTATTTATTTATTTAAATTACTACAGATTTTTCTAACATAGGCACTGGCTTGCCAGTCTCCTAATCCTGCAGTGTCACAGTAGTTTATCCATGTGAGTATGTTACCTAGAAATATCAAACTGAAATTTACTCAACAGTACTGACAAACATGGTCAGGGTGCATGGCTCATCATCTGACATTAATATAGCCCCTAATTCTGTTATAGCTCCAGCCTGAAATGTCGCATGTCCTACATCGGCCTATGTATCCAACAAGATAACTGAGTATTGAATTAGAGGACTACATGGGTTTAATGGGATCATCACACTGCTGCTTTTGTATATGTTCAGGGCTCCTGGGTGGTTGGAAACAGTGGAAGGGGCTAAACTTGGTGTTTGTTTGCCATTGTTTTGTTGTTTGTGTGCACGTTTCAGCATCTTTGTTGGATGAACTAACTGATTTTTACTCATCTTGTTCACGATTTCACGACTGACCTACAATAGCATTCAGTTTAATATTTAAATCTAGTAGGGTGTTCAGATGTGAAAAAGAGGTATTCATTTTTTTTGATAATAAAACTTAAGGTATCTTTTTCTTTTATGTATGCAGTTTCTGACTGGCTCTGTGTGGTTGGACTTGTGCACATTTTGACAGAGACAGAGAGCTCTCCTAACTTTGCCATTAGAGCCTCATTACTTCCTCTGATCAATTTCGACCTTCTCTGTGACTGTGAAGAAAAGTTTTTACTATGCCTGCTATTGTTAAGCACTCCAACACGTTCCCATTAGCAGCCTGAAATGCTTTATCTGTCTATATGCCTGCTTCACTGACTAGCTTATCTTTCTTTGCATCCTCACTCTCACTGTGCACTCGCTCAGTCCTTTATTTCACTTGTCACTGCTCTTTCATTTCATTCATTTGCCCCACATTGAATGATAAATGTGGTCTGTGAAGACAAGGACACGAATTGTTGTTATATAAAGGGAAGGCAGTAAAGATCGGTATGATTTGGAACACTATTAATGTGATTCTGTATGTTCCACAAGCTGAGCAAATCATCAGGCTTTTTTGTTTGGTTACCCATTTTGAATGTGTATCATCTTATGTTTGTCTGTGTGTGTAAACTTGTATGCCTGTGGGAACTTTTTTGTTGTTGATCTCATGTATGTGTGAGTGTCCGTGTTATGAGAAACTACTTTGAATCTACTTATCCCCATAACACAGTGACTAGGGAAGAAAGCCCGTGGTGAGAAATTCTAGGAGCTCAGTGTGCACTTTGTATGACTCCTCATGCCTTTTTTTTTTCTACCTTATATGTCAAGTGCTATCTTTTAATTTTTTTCTCTCCCTCTGTTTATCTCTGTGAGTACTCTGAAGAGCTGCACAGTATTTTTTGAGCAGGAGTGAGTTACTACAAAAACTGTAGTGCCATTAGAAACTGTGAATTTCTAAATAAAACCTTTTTTGTCATCTTATACTTTTATTTTGTGTGGGTTCATTTTTCGTCCTCAAGTGATTTGTTGTAGCTATGGTTTCAACAGTTCAACAATTTGAACAACTTGATAAGGTCAAAAACTATATTTTCTGTAGTTTTAAATTAAATATAAGATGATTAAGATACCAAAATCTAACTTTTGGGGTAGAAGAATATGAAAGACACAGGATATTGAATTATAAAACAGTAACTGCATATCTAATATATTTGTAAAAGATTAACTGATAACCTGTGGAGCAGTGGATTATGAGACTTATGAGACCCCTGGGCACCTATGCATCAAAGACCCCCTTCTAGAAAGCACCATGCACGTGTATTATGAAGGAAAAAAATATTAGATGTAGTACTGACAAATGACTTGGATCGGCATCGGATGCAAAACACTAATCAAGAAATCTCTACTTTTTACAGAGCTTCATAGTTTCCTAACAAGAACTATTAATAGCAATATGCTATTTTAGAAATACGAGTAATTAGAAACCAGTTTAAAAAATAGCAATCAAATGTGGAGGCTGTGTGTTGGGCAGCGACCAGCTGTTCGCTTCTCCTGAGGGAACTGGACGATTCGGCGGGTCCAGACCAGAAGGGGCAGTAAAGCAGCGAATGCAGTTCCTACTCCAGGCCACAAGGGGTCTCTGTGGGCGAAGGGGGGCAGAGGCCGCGGCCGCCGGTCGCTCTCTCGCTCCTCTTCTGTTGACGTTTGGCCATCAACATGGAGGACGAGGTGGATGTTGATATCGAGGGAGACGACGCCGAAAGCAGTATGAGGTAAACATCCCCGGCCGCACCGGCGACCTAACGTTAATATGGAGACGGTGGGCTCCAGCCCACGCTACTTAGTAGGTAGCTGCTCGGTGTTAGCGGCCGCACAGTGCGAGCTAAGAGCGGCGCGACTGTCCGGGTCTCCTCGCCTGTCGCCGTGTTGTGTTCACAGACCAGCTTCTTTTCGTTCTTCTGCAGTGAGCTGGACGGAGGAGGTTTGGTTCGGGAGCAGTTCGCGCAGTCCGCATGGTCGAGCAGCGCCGGGATACTGGTAAGCTCAGTCATTCAGCCGGCTCCGGTGTGACTGTGGGTGTCTCTGTCTCACAGACTCTCTCCGTCTCTGTTGTGCAGCCGTGGGAGCTGGACAACTCCATCAGCCCAGAGAACAGAGAGGTGATCGAGAGAATGCTGCTGGAGGAGCAGTATCCTTCCACTGACCCTGAATGCACCACGTAGCTTTGGGTATCATATTGTCATGATGGCTCTGCAGCCTCAAGTAGCTTTGGTGGGAACTGCAGACCTGAGCCACAGGGGTGTGTCTGTTGGGTAAAAACTGAGCTGAGCACATTTGCAATTCGTGTATATAGTTTGTCTCGACCAGATTCTGTGGCTTGTAATGAATTTTAGATGAACCTAATGCTCATGAGCATAGAACATGTTAGGATGCGGAGGAGGCAAATGCCTCGACAAATATGCTGACTTAAAAGAAATCCTCACTGAAACTACTAATTACAGAAATTAAAGACATGAAAATGAAATGAGAAGACCCTGCAAAGGGAGAAGTGGTGCGGAGAGTTCCAAAAATCAATATAAAAATAGATTTTTATATGAATCATTTATCAAGTAACATTAACAGACCGTTGCCTGTTAAAGTTTATAAAATAGTTGGATTGGCCTTTATTAATGTTGTTTTCTTTTTCATGTCATTGTCGGTTGAACAGTACTGCACAGTATATTCATTCAGATACATAGTTGGGATAACATTCACTACTATTTTTGGTGGTCCTGAACTGTACTTGTAGATACTATCTGATAGGCAAGGAAATTCCTAATCATATCTGGTCAAATGATGCTAACAAAAAGCCCAAAGGACAGAAGTAAGTCAGTTCTTCATTCAGCATTTACATGAGCAAAGTACAGCCATTCCTCATGTTGTTTGCATTTATGTCACACTCCCTTCTGTTGTGTTCTGTTCAGTTCTCCATCTAAGACTTCGGCTACAGCCTTGGGATCCTCTTCTCGTTGGTCCAAACAGGAGAAAGACCTGTTTGAAGAAGGACTGGTAAGCTCCTCTCTTTCTCCAACAACCATTACTTTTTTAATATTATTTTCATGATGCCTCAGTCTTTGTGGACACATCGAAGTGCTCATCTCTGTATACATATGAATAACCTGTTCAACTTGAAGTACATCTGATTGTGTTATTAAAATTAATGTGGGGTTGTTTTTCTACAGGCTAAGTTTGGTCGAAGGTGGACTAAGATTGCCAAGTTGGTGGACAGCCGTACTGTTCTTCAGGTTAAAAGCTATGCCAGACACTATTTTAAACACAAGGTGTGACTTCTCTTTATATTATCCTCATATGATGCTGCTACTTAAGTAGAACGCAGGTCTATACAATGTTCTCAGCTTGCTGATACAAGCATAATTGTAGGTGTCTCTTTCAACAAGTGTTTTTTGACACAGCTAAATGTGTTTTCCCAATTAATCTTTCACAACCAGTGTGAATTCCTTAGGAAGGTTTTTGAAGTATTAATGAAAGACAACCAAAAATATTCATCATTTGCTCATTTTTCCAGGCTAAATTAGAACCCAGATCTGCAGCTTCCTCTGCAGGGTCTGTGCTGCACCCCCCTGAACCTACATCCAGTCATGCTTCTGCTCTGGCCAACACTGTCCGTATAGAGAAGCTTTCTGATGATGAGGATGAGGATGTAGACATCACAGATGACCAGAGTGAGGAAGGAGACAGTGGTGATAAATGGCAGACTCTACTCAAAGCTGAATCTTGTGAACAAGAGCAGCTAACAGGCACCGAGGTCCAAAGTGCAACAGGAGAGCAGAAAGAGGCAGGGCAGGCTGAGCTAGAGAGCACCCCAGAGACAAAGGGCCGACACAGCGACATCTCTCTATCTCCACCAAGTCAGCAACCCTCATCTTCAGTCCCTTGCTCAGAAGAGCATGTTGTCACTAAGCTAGACAAGAAAATGCAGCCTCTTCTTAAAAGCCCTTGGACTGGAACTCAGACAGACTCAAAGCAAATGAATAATGTGCACGAGGACCAGAGCTCTCACTCTGAGAGCTCAGGACAGGCTGGTCAACTGGAAGAAGCCCAAAGTGATGGGATGGGTAATTCACACTTGCTATGATCCTGTCCATGCTTTTCTCTTGCGATAACCATACATTGTGAATCTTATGAAAACTCTTTATGTTTTGCCCTCTAGATTCTGCTGATAAAACTGAGCAGATTCCAAATCAGAGAGTAGAAGAAGACCCTGAGGAGGTGGAGGCAGAGGAGGATGAGGATGAGGATGAGGGAGAGGAGGAGCTCAAGGTACCTGAGCAGGAAATTATGATGGACAAGGAGACCATAACTGAGGATGAGAAACAAGCTATCCCAGAGTTCTTTGAGGGACGACCTTCCAAGACCCCTGAAAGATATCTGAAGATCAGAAACTACATTCTGGATCAGTGGTATACAAGATGTTTGTTGATTTCTCAATCACGCCACAACTGTGAAGGAGAGGTGTTTTTTTAATGTCTTTGTCAACCAGGTTGAAGAGCAAGCCCAAGTACCTGAACAAGACATGTGTTCGCCCGGGCCTGAAGAACTGTGGCGATGTCAACTGCATTGGGAGAATACACACCTACCTGGAACTCATTGGAGCGATCAACTTCAGCTGTGGTAACCCACCCTGCTGAGCTTTTAGCAGAATTCACTTTTATTATTTGCTTCTATTCTGTTTCATTTCAAAATTTGCTTCCCTTTTCACATTGTCTCTTCTCTCATAGAGCAAGCAATTTATAATCGCCCAAAGGTGTTGGACCGCTCAAAGCACAAGGAGGGCAAGGATGTACTTGAGGCCTATCAGCTCGCCCAGCGACTGCAGAGCATGGTAGGTACTCATATACTCTGACATCTCACCTCAAGCATCTAAATCATAAGCTTGCTGGACCTTGAGCTAAGTGCTGATCGATTGTAGCGGACTAGGAAGCGCCGTGTGAGGGACGTATGGGGAAACTGGTGTGACGCTAAAGACCTAGAGGGACAGACATATGAGGTTTGGACACTGTCAGACACACACACAAATATACACATACATACACATACATACCCATACCCATACCAGTATTAATCAATGGGTGATGCCCATCAGCATGTTCACTGATCCTGTGTTGCTGGTCTTCCAATCAGCATCTCAGTGCTGAGGAACTCGCTCAGCGGAGAGAGGAGATGAAGAAGCAGGCTAAACCCTGCAAGATGTCCAGATACAGAGGGTGAGCATCGTGGATTGATATCACATTTACTGTATTCCTCATAGTCTCGTATTTTTAGATGTAGAAATACTTATGTTCTTACTCTTTCTTCCAGGTCTTTTGATCCCTTCCAGCTGATTCCCTGCAGGTCTTTTGGAGAGGATGTACAGGTCAGTGGCCATCTCTCATAACATTCTGTCCTTTAAATCAGAATTTAAAGGACCATCATAAAAAATGAAACTTTTTTTATGACATCTTTCTATGAAGGATGCATTCATTGAACCTTCTTGTATTTATGCTATGTACAACTTTATCAACAGCATAGACCCAACTATATATTAACAGCTCTCATCTTTAGTCATCATTTTTCATTAATCTCTTTTTTTCTGCTCTCCAAGGAACCGTTCCAGGTCATTGTGTGTGCAGAGACTCTTCTTATCATGGACATGGTATGCTACACATCGAACCACACATGCTGAAGGTGGTCTTTGTGAGAAATTAGCCTGTCATCTTCAGAGAGTGCTCTTAAAATTAGTCGCATTTGCTTTATTATGCACTTATTCATTTACCCCCCCTTCTCTATTTAATATGGTTTAAAAACTTTTATTGTGCTGTCTATAATTATACTGTATCCTGTATATTTTCTATTATAATTTAATATTTTGTATTAATTCACTCATAAGTAGCTATGTGTTCTATATGATAAAACACAGTGAAAAATAGTCTTAAAATGTGTTAGTAAGCTGGGAGAAGGTTATTTCAATGTGCTGTATGCACCATGAGCTAATTAACTTTTGTTTTCCTGTAAGGCATGAGGCTACTTACAATATGACTAATTCTCTTTCTTTTGTTATATTTCGTTGTAGAATTATTGTCTCTTTAACTTGTTTATAAATGGATAAAATGTGCTGTGATCCTCAGCATGCCCATGTGTCGCGGGGAGAAGTCATTGGTCTACTAGGTGGGAATTTTAATGAGGAAGAGAAAGTATTGAAGGTAGGGGGTCTAAAACAACATGTGGAAGATGACAATAGATAATTTATTGACTATATGGTGTTAGGTTTGTGTTTGCTGACAAACTGTTCCATGTGTTTGTGTGTAGATCTGTGCAGCAGAGCCATGTAACAGTGTAAGTACTGGCTTGCAGTGTGAGATGGACCCGGTCTCTCAGACGCAGGCCTGTGATGTGCTCTCGTCCCTGGGCTTGAGTGTGGTGGGCTGGTACCACTCACATCCCTCCTTCCATCCCAACCCTTCAGTACGGGACATAAACACACAGGACCAGTTTCAGGTAAAAAAATGAATGAGAGAGGCCGTGAACAAGTTAGTTTGTGTGTATCTGGAGTCTGATTTCCTGTGTTGTGATTGGTTCAGAGTTACTTCTCACGTGGTGGAGCCCCCTTCATCGGTATGATAGTGAGCCCATATGACCCAGCAAATCCATCTCCTCACTCCCAAACCACCTGCTTGTTGGTGAAAGAGAGCCGAGAGCCCTCAAGCACCCAGAGTATGTCTAACACACACACACACACACACACATATATATATTTGAAATCAAGTTGACAATGTAGGTTAGTGATTTCTGTACACAGTACCACAATTAATCCTCTGGCTGTGTGTCTCTCCATTCCTTCACAGAGCTTCCCTACAGATTTGACTTCCTGTCATCACAAGACATTCCAGATTGGGAACAGACGATGAGGAGAGCTCAGTGGATCATCCACAAATACTCACAAACACCTGGGTGAGTGAGACACAAGTCTGTAGTTGCCATTCTGTCCCGTGTGGTCTAATGCTGATCCCATCTTTTTATGATACAAGCAATTTTTGTTGAGTGTCTAAACGGTTTCCTATTCTTTTTGTTCAGGAGTGTGCAGTTGGACAGATTTTTCCGGAAAGACTCTCACCTCACCTGTTTGGAGAAGGTCAGTCTAGCTTGTCACTACTGCTGATTTGTACATCCCAATATATAACGTGTTTTTTTAACTGATTTACCTCTGCTTTAACTATTTGCTTGTCTCTGCCTCATTTGACTCTTCCTCCCTATAGATGCTGTCATCTCTCGCCAGGTATCTGGAGCCCCTGCCAGATGATGAGGGAGACCCCTTCCTCACCCAGATCCAGGTCCTTTTCCAGTCAGACTTTATTGCCAAGCAGCAACAGGAGGAGGGAGACTCTTTAAATACCTCATCCAGGCCGGTGGACTCAGATGACCTTGCTTTCGACCAGCTCATCAGCCAGGAGGGGCCCCAGGAAGGAGGAGGAGACTCTGATCAGGATTGTGGGAGAGTTGCAGGCAACAGTGTACAGCCCACCACAGACACAACCTCAGAGGAGAACACCAACACAGTGTTACATCTGGGCTCAGTGTTATCGACCGAACATGACTATTTACTGTGATGGACCAAACATCTCTTGCTTGTAGTATCCTAGTTATTCAACTCATACAAGTCTTAACTTTTATGTTAATACTACAAGGCTTGGTATCAGTATTACAGACATTCTTATGAACTTTTTAAATTATATTTTATTGTTAGAATCAGATTTAGTTCCTATTAAAGTTCTTTAACCAAAAACCCACGGCTGACTCCATCGTGGGGGGTTGCGCGTGTTGGTGTGTGTAAGAGAGTGTGTTACGGTGAGAGTGTTCATAAAAATAAAATTGTATTTTCATACTATTTGGTATTGTTTCATCTTGTTTTCGTTTAATGTATTTTTATTACTTTATGGTTCTGTCGCTTCCTTATCGACGAGGTTAATTTTGTTAAACGTGCCCGCTGGGATTCATAACTACTAAATGTTGAGTTTAACTCTAGATCTCTAACAGTGCGCCCGGAACTGTTGGCGCGGCTCCGTTTCTGGGGGGAATCATTTTGGAGGTGGGAACGCTGAAACGCCTTAACAACCGAAGTCCCGTTCAGGTCGATGTTAAAAGTAAATACGTCTCCTTTAACGAAACTAAGTGTTTCAGCCTGTGCGTGGAGTTGGTAAATACATAAAAAAGCCTCGGGAACAGATACAAACGTTTCAGTTCTTCGACGGCTGGACAGTCGTAACCGAGGTTAGTCGTAGCTGGCGTCCACCGGCAGAAATGACATTGACCGCTGTAAACATTTGACTGACAAACACAACTGTCAAATTAACAAGCTGAAAGAAGGTTGACGTCCTATGACAGTCCCCTCTGCGTTATAATGAGGAAATTCATAACGCTCTGCGTCGTCTGCGGCAGCTGTTTGGCCAGTCTTCGGTAGAGGATCAGGAAGAGTTGTTGCACAAGCACAAGGACAATGTTTATTCTCTCTGTTAACCTTTTGAGGAACAGGCGCTTCTGTTCTCTCTCTGCAAACCTGATGCGAAACGTCCAGGTCTATGCACAAGCTGCATATTCTCTGAAGAAGGCGCATCTTTTTTGCTCTCAGGTCAGCTTTAAAGGAGCAACACACTCTTTCCACTTCAGGGCCACTCCGACTGGACCACCTCTGCTCCTCGGTGGGAATGGACCGACAGCGTGTTTCCAGTTTAGTCCCAGAACCACCTCCCTCCTGCACTCTGATCCTGTGCAAACACAGTGCGGACAACACTTCCACACCTCAGCCCCCCTGAGGGCCCTACCTGCTCCTCTCATATGGATGGTGTTGAAACCCCTGCAGAAGCTCATGGCTATAATACTGGGCAGGTAGGAGACATGCCGGAGCTGTACAATGCTGCCTTGTGCTATAGACTTGGCTAACCAGCATTGATCCATCACAACATGAATAAAAATATACACTCACTGAGCACTTTATTAGGTTCACCAATCTAATACTTTGTAGGGCCTCCTATTTCTCTCAAAACATCCTCAATTTTGTGGCATGAATTCTACAAGATGGTCAGAACATTTCTTTGGGATTGTGGTCCATCTTGACATGTCTACATCACATAATTTCTGCAAAATTTGTCAGCGGCACATTTATGCTGCCAGTCTCCTGCTCTACCACATCCCAAAGGTGACCAGGGAGGTCACTAAAAATTCACTGAACTCATTGTCATGGTAATGTAACCAGTTTATGAAACCAGTTAGGCCATCGCAAGTAGCCTAAACTACTGACACAAAACAGATTGCGTCCATTGATTCATGCTGTTGACACCAAATTCTGCCTCAAGGTTGGACCTGTTTTGTTTTCTGAGATGCATCCCTGCTCACCACAGTTGTAAAGAATGATTATCTGAGTTACCACAGCCTTTCTGTCAGCTCCAACCAGATTTGCCATTCTCCTCTGACCTCTCCCATCAACAAGGCGTTTTAATCCACTGAGCTACTTTTGACCATTCTGAGTGAAAACTCTATAGACTTTTTTTTTTTTTTTTTATGAAAATCCAAGGAGATTAGCAGTTTCAGAAATGCTTAAACCAGCCTGTCTGGCACAAACAACCATGCCACAGTGATCACATATTTTACAATTTTAATGTTTGATCTTAACGTTAACCAAGGCGCTGGACCTGTATCTGGATATGATGCATTGCACTGCTGTTACATGATTGGCTGACTAGATGATTGCATGAATAAGCAGGTGCACAGGTGCACAGGTGTTGCTAATAAAGTGCTTGATAACTGTATACACTTTAATATAATACATTGAAAATCTTTAATGTTTATGTTCAATACATAAATATAGAAAGATGATTACGTGTAAGTGTTCTGAATACTTTTTATCAGTTGATTATCTTCAAGTGCAAATAGAAAAGCAGGCTGATTCTTTGCAACCATTTTATAGTCTGCAAATGTATTCAGTGCTTACGGCACAATATTATTTAATTACACTTAACGAATTGTGTTCATTAAACAGTGAACACTTTCCTAATTATTTTAACAACGATTGTATTAGTTGTGTCATTTAAATAAGAACAAATAAATTGCTTTATGTGTTTTTTCCTTGTTTCTTCCAATTAATTGGTTTTAATTAACTGCTAAATGCGAACCACTGAAGTAGAGTTGTATGATAGCATCATTTGCCACACATGAGACTCCATAATGTAGATCATCATTGAGGCTTCATAATTAATTTGGTTTCATTTGGGGTCACATAACTAACGCACAAAAAAATTCTAGTCCCCATTCATTGAACTCCCTGTTATATAGAGAATCACTGTTTCATAAAGTTTTCTCTGGGGTTAATGATCTTGGTGTGTCTGCCTGGATACCCACACTTCTAACTGAAACTTTGGTTGATATTTTTTTTCGCTGAGCTTTATTCTTTTATTTTCATTTTTACTACCGCAGGGCACCATATGATTTTAAATTTACTGCATGAGGCTGTGTGAGCTACACAAACACATATCCCACACCTTGTGGCCTTCCTTTGTGCACAGGAGTATAAGGAAGTGGTGGGTGGCTCTACCAGACAACCGCCGGCAGCTCATGCGTGAATGGGCCTGGCAGCGCCGCTGGCATCTGTCAGCAGGGGCAGGTGTTGCTATGGTGATTGTAGCTGTCCTTCTCCTGACCCACCTGGATGAGTCCCCAGTGACAGGACGGACCCGCCTCCTGGTGTTCAGCAGAGAGAACTACATGGAGCTGGCTACTTTGACTTCAGAGGCTGTAAGATGGGGAGGGGGGATAAACATCATGTCTGAGTGTGTGTGTTTTGGTTACAGGATGACTTGGGATAGATAATAAATGATAAGCAAACAGACACAACAAGATCTTTAGTTAAATGATGGAGGGGGAAAATGTGGTATGATGAAAATAAACTTCCTTAAAAGCTTTTATGTGTGTGTGTGTGTGTGTGTGTGTGTGTGTGTGTGTGTGTGCGCGTGTGTGTGTTTTTCAGTACATGGAGGAGTTTGCCAAGCTGATGGTTCCAGTCACTGACCCTCGTCACAAAGTGGTAGAGCGGGTGGTGCAGCATCTGGCACATAGGAACAAGGACATCCCTGAAGTGTCCGAAGTCACCTGGAGTGTCCATGTGGTGCAAAGTCCCAACGTCAACGCCTTTGTCCTGCCGGTCAGTAAAAGAAAGACGGACCAAGAATTAAGATTTTTATGTATTTTCAAATTATCACACCTTTACATCGTTGAACTTATATGTGAGAATGTCTTGGAGTAATAGTGTGTCCAGAAATGTGTTTTTCTCATTAAGTATCAAATAATTTAAAAATAGATTCAGACTTTATCCTGCTTGTTTTTGCACCCTGCCCACATGAAAAAAAAAGATTTGATAGTGAAGTAGTATTACTGTAAATTCCCCAAAAGACTAAGTAGGGGGGATTTACAGCATTCGGATATGTCACCTTGGTTAAAGGTTGATGGACCTTGTCAGTCTCAGAGTAGTTTACAGTTATTGTCTATATAATATCTTCAAACACCATGTGGCTCAGATTTGGATTTTATTTTCCTTGGCATAGAACGGGAAAGTGTTCATGTTTACTGGGATGCTGGACGCTGTGGCAGATATTCACCAGCTCACCATTGTCCTAGGGCACGAGATGGCTCATGCATTGTTGGGACATTCTGTAAGTACATGAGCTTATTCAGGCTTTGTTTGTGTTTGTTGCATTGTTTCTACCCAGATCCTATCACCTATCATGTTATTTACTGCAGTCCTTGACCTGACGTTGGAAGTTAAAGGCTTTATTTTTTAAAGATAACTTTCTTTCAGGGATGTGTCTCAGTGACCTTGAAACACATTGATAGTCCACCTGGTGTTATTTTTTTGCTTCCTACAGAAACAACAGAAACAACAGATCATTATAGTTAGCACAAGAGGTAAAGAATTATACCCGTCAATGTATTTATTTACAGAAAGAATTCACTCAGTTCAAAGTGCCATTTTTTGAGGGCGTCGAGCAGTTTTATAAAAAGGTTAATGCTGAAACTATGGAAACCTGTTCAGCTCTGTAGAGAATTCATAGATTTTCTGAGGCTGAAGTGATGCAATAAAAAAAGACCTATGTATAGTATGCTGACATCTGAGGGGCTTAGATTATAGTTGCAGATCTAGCTGTACATGAAGATGAGTCACTGAAAACACTTCAAGTGCAAATAATGTTCAAGATCCAAGTTTACTAATTTTGAAGCCCTTGGCACACATAGTAGAAGTTAAATTTTGAAGTCTTCTAGGTCTATTTCTCATAATGTCATAAAAAACGCATGTTGACCTCCTATAGTTATGTGCATTACACACTGAGAGATGTGAGTGTTCGTTATCAGCCCCCTGCTCTGTCTCAGAAATATATTAGTGGCATAAGTGGCATCAGTTGCACTGTTGTTGCATCAGCCAGTGATAAAGACTTGCTTACAGTCACCTCCAAACACACAATCCTGTCTTTGCTATGATGACCAGAGTGCTGTTGACCTACGGCACTGTCGTGCGTTATTAGTTCTCCTCACATGGATTTTTTACTCTGACAATGAAAGCCCATTCTTCTCTTTCTAAAAAAGATTCTAATGAAGTGGGTATTTCAAGACTTTGAATGTCCTCAGAGGAAATGCTTGAAGGAGATTTTAATTAGATTGAGGGGAAGAGCATCGATGGTGTTGGTATTACCAAGTAGGTGTGCTCTATTGGCTTGGCTGTTAAAACCTCTAAATCTGTTACAGAGTTAAAGTTCCACTAAAATAGATGGGAACGATCAATATGTGCCAGCTGCCTCGTTCACCTCCCAAAAACTTTTGCCTCTATTTTTCTCTCCCTTTTCCTGCTCTCTTTCTTTCATATCCAAAACATTTTTTTCCTCCTTCCTTCTCTCTCTTCCTTGTCATCTCACATCCTCCTGCTCTCCTCCCCCAGGCAGAACAGGCCAGTCTGTCTCATGTTGTGGACCTCCTGTCCCTTATTCTGCTGACGGCCATCTGGGCCGTGTGTCCTCGAGACAGCTTGGCACTACTTGGACAGTGGGCACAGGACAAGCTTACACAGGTGTGACACATTTCAGAATGTTACCTATATGCACTGTGTGATAGTATTTCCCGACTGACACTCAATCAAAGACATCAAAGATCAATATTTTCACTTTTTATACACATGCCTACATGTTCTCTTACAAGGCAAAAACACGGTTTTACTACATGTTATTGTAATGAAATTATTGTATATTTGTCCAAAGTCCGAAAAAAGGCAATGGAACAGATTTGGACTGTTGCTAATTTTCTGAAGGAAATATGTATGAATTTGAAAGTTGTGCAAACTCATACATATACTATTTGTCTCTTCCTTATAGCTGATGTTCAGCCGTCCCTACAGTCGGAAACTAGAGGCTGAGGCTGACAAAGTTGGACTGCAGTTGGCTGCAAAGGTATTATCATACCCAGTGTATTATTTTTTAAATGGCACCAAACTGATTTTATACATGAAGTTCATTTTATTCACTGGGGGAATTGCTACACAGCCTGCAAAATGTATGACATTTGTATAATCTCATCTAAGGCTCTGGAGGATCTTTCAAAGTTTTTAATTAAATTTTTCAAATCAACTTATTGTTTATTTAACAAGGCAATGCACATTACAGTTATTGTAATAGATACAGTATACCTAAAGGGTCATTGTCATCTGTAGTCCCTGGGCTGAGGGTAGCAGTAATGTGCAGGTTGAAGAAATAAAATTTAACGGTCAGTTGTCGTGAATTAAAACCTTACACTTTGAAAAACAAACATAATAAAACATTAATACATGTGAAAACATATCAAAAAAGACAACCTTAAAACATACAACAGAAAGACAGTATTAGTTCCCGACTAGAGAGCATAAGAGCATTTAAAACAGACAGTTTAAAAAAATTTCAGTCTGTTTTTGGCCTGCCAAAAACATTTATGGAAATGTACCCTTACAGGGGATTGTAACTTTAACTCCAATATGGCCAAACTCAAAATCATTGATACTATTGGGAGGTCATATGTAATCATTAACGCCCTTATTATTCTTTTTAGGGTAATCAGTATTTTACCATTACAGAATGGTACTCCTCTAATGTCACTGTTGCTCCCAGGCCCTGTAGTCCGTCTACAGAGCACTAGGGGGCACTGTTGTCAAATTAAACTGGCCGTATATGATCGTTTAGAAGGGATTTTCATTTCAGTACATGAGAGAGGGAGGCCACATTGTGTCTGTGTTACTGATTCCATGGGGTGTGTGTGTGTCCTTCCTAGGCATGTGCAGATGTGCGAGCAGGCCCCGTATTCTGGCAGCAAATGGAGATCAGAGACCAGCTAACAGGAGAGGCCACGTTCCCTGAGTGGATGTCCACCCACCCATCACACAGGAACAGAGTCACCCAGCTGGACTGTCTCGTACCACAGGTAGAGACGCACACAGTCCTGCCCACTTCGAATAACACCATGGCTTAACAGTAGCTCTGAAGTTTCTTTTTTACCTCACTTATTTAGGTAAACACATTCGTGTAGCTCTGATTCATGTTTTTTTCTAAAGTAAAAGACTCTTTGATCCCCATTAGAGGAGAGAGCCCCACGCCCATCTGTATTTTAGGAGAAACAGTGAAACTGTGGGAGCATTTGGAAGGAGCCTTAATGGCACTAATGAAGCGTCTGGAGAGATGTATTTCCACCTGCAGACATGTGGAGAGGAGGGCAGAGAGGAAGAAGAGACCTGGGGAGGAGAGGAAAAGATGCAGGGTTTTAGAAAGACAGCAAACACATTTTGTCACAACGGGACCTAGATATTTGCTAAACCAGATTTCTTGGAGGCTTTGAGAAGAGGACCTGAGAGGAAACACCCCCACATTAGCAGCTCAACCTCACATGCTCACACACCATGCCGATACTGTGGTGAAACAATCAGTTGTATCTTAAGGCCTGGAAGAAATCAACAAGCAGTTAAGACAGCAACTTGTACAGAAAGTGTCAAGATAGCAGTCATTACGTCGCTGTGTCTGAGGCAGAGAGATTAACAATCTATCAGGCAGCAGTGAATTTAACCTTGTACTGAGTGTGAGCTGGACTGTTGGTACGCCATCAGATGCTCCAAGCAAAAAAGATGAACAGATGGGTAAACCACTAATTGTCCATCAGGTGCATGTGTTCTTTGAGTGTGTGTGCGTTTAATGTGCGAGTGTTTGCTATATGTATGTGCCCATGCCTCATACCATATCCCTGTGTGATAGACTGACCTCTAGCAGCAGTTGTTGCCAAGGCCAGACTATAGCCACAGGCAGCGAAGTGATAAAGACTGTTGTTTGGAGGACTCATATGCCGGCATTGTGTGTGTATGTGTGTGCTGAAAAAAACTCCCTGGCTCAACTATCTGCATTACCCTCCTCACCCCCAATTCGTTCGATCCAGCATAGCGGCATGTATGAGCCACTTAACAGCTGAGCTCAGTCGGTGAAAGTGATGCATAATGTGATGTTTTTAACCTTGCGAGCGGTGACAGCATCAAGCTAGTTAACCCAACTCTTGTGAGGGCACTTTGCCTCCACTAGTGCACTCATCATCCTTGAGCAAAGCGCATTAAGTCCACTGGTAGCAAGAGAGGGAGACCATGCTGAGTGTGAAACCAAGTGCATGTACGTCTTCAGTGTCTTGTGGGTGATTCTAACGGTAAGATTAATGAGTTGGATGTGTGTGTTTGTGTGGGTGTGTGAGATAGACAGAAAGAATAGGTTTAACTGTTGACAAGTGCTTGTGGTTCATGCCTACCAGCTCCCCTTATCCAGCCTGTCTGGGTGATTCTAAGTAGACAAGTGGCATCAACTAAGCCATGCTAGCAGCAGTCTGTTGTTTAATTGGTCAAATTATTTGGACCAGACTGATGGACGAAATACAAAATTTTTTACAGGCATCAATGGTCCCCAGATGATGAGATGCACTGACTATTTAATTTGACAAATATTTTGCTTTCTTACCTGCAAACTGAAAAACTAATGACACACTTGTGATCCTCTGCTGTAGTTTGTGTTAAGTGCAAATTAGTGAACAATAGCATCCTAAAACACTAAACTAAGTTGCGTTAGTATTTTGCACAAAGCGTGTGTACTAATTTTTTAAGTTATTATATTTTAAGGCAGTGATATAGTAAAATTTCTTGTCTGTCTCTTTCTCTTTTTGTGTGCAGGCTCTTGAGTTGAGGGAAAGTTGCAACTGCCCCACTCTACCTGCTTCTGACCCTCGTGTTGTCTTCTCCAAGAGTGTCCAGGTGTTACTAGAAAATGCTAAGAACCAGGAGACAGGAGGCCCAGAAGGGGCACGCAAGCCCCGCCTGCCCCACCTGCCCCACAGCCACGCCTCTATCCCCACTACCATGCCTGCAGCTCTGCTTGCGCAAACTGGACTTCCTACTTCCACATTTATGAATCAAGAAAGCAAAGGTCCAGTCCCAGTTGTAGCATCAGAGACAGCTGTAGCAGCCCTTGTCTCTGCTCCTGCTGAGGGTGACGTATCACAGGATGGGATGCAGATCCCCAGCTGACGGGGACGTTAAATCCCTCGACTTCTACAGGTTTTTAGTGACTGGACTGGACAATTAACTACTGTCAAAAGACATTTCATCATTTAAATTTCAGGGGCTCTGAAATTTTTGACACAGATAATATATGGGTAAAGTTTCCACCCACTATTGCAGGGATTCTTGTTGCTGCTCTTGAGACTCCTACTGGTCAGGATGCCTGCACAGTGGAGGGTGGAGCTCGGGGTGATGCTGTGAAAATAAGTGGCCAGGGTCTTTTAATTTTAGGAGAAATTGTCATAAAAAGTCAGCAAAAATAAACAGAAAACGATACAAAAATTTGTGCCCCTCCGTACCTTTCCCTCTACCACAGCACCCTGCTGACTTAACTTCAGTGTTATCCGTGCCTAGTGACTACATAGATGCCACATTAATTAGATAACCTCGAACACGGAAGTGCTGAATTAAGTAGTAAAGCTTCCAGAGCACTTTCTCTGGCCTGAGATACTTGCTGCTGTATTTATGGCGGGTCGTTTGCAGGTTTTAAAACACAGCCTTCTACACAGGAATGCCAACATCCACTGTCTAGCTTTGAGATATATTTCATGGGATTTTGTAAAATCTTATTTAGCAGGGTGAGATGACTGAAAAAAAATTCTCATTTACAGCAACAGTGAAGAGGGAATGGCAGTTATGGATCGTATTTTGGTAATCCATTGTGTGTGCTGAAATGAGCACACTTGTTTATATTGTGATATCAAAAGGGTTCTCCTTTGTTTTCATTCGGGATGAATTATTTTATTTGGGTCATGCATTTTAGGTGCTGAGTCTGTATCAGCTTGCATAAATCAGTCGCGTCTTACAGCTGCTGTGGAAGCTTCCTTTTACTGAAGACAGGATAGGTCTATATTAGAGTCTGTATTTGAATAAGCAGCCAGTGATTGGTTTTGTGCTAAACAGTGCAATGAAAAGCCAAGGAAATACTTGTTTTTTTGCATATCAATATCTGGGCAGAGATGTGCTCTGTTTGCAAGTGGCAGGCAAGGAAATAAAACCTCAGGAAGAAAAAAGTATTTTACATTGCAAGAGCCACTAAAATGTAAATGGATGACAGATGTACATTTATCAATAAGAGAAATGAGGATTATGGAAATCTAATGTATTATATACTGTATATGTTTGCGTGTGCAAGAGGGTATGAGAAAATTGTCTGTGTGAGATTGCATTAGAACTTCATAACACTCCTGTCGCCAAACCAACCAATTAAGAAGACTGTGTGAATATGAGTTTTCTGAAGTTTTTCAATGCATATTTGAAGCAGTTATAGCAGTTACTCATTGATGCCAGGCTCCTGGGAAATGGGGAAATGGGGAAATTCCTGGCTGGCCTCTCACAGCTGATCAGACTAATGTAAAGTCTGGAAATCTAATAGATAAGATTACACCAAGCCAGTCGTCAGCACCTGAGAGCTACTAGAATTCCCATCAGTAAACCTCATCGTAGTGCTTTTTAATGTCTTCCAACTGTTACAAATACAAGAATACAAGATCAATCTTGTGGTATCTGTCTATTAAAGGGCATCAGAGCAATATCCAAGTTCTTTTATGAGCAGGGTCCTCCTTCATGCTTCTGCTTCAGGAGAAAGGGTAGACAAAATCTGATGCTTTAAGGTGTTCCTCTTTTTGATGACACAGATTTGAACTTCCTCAGGATGTTTTGGATGCACAACTTCCATTCATTCGAATGGAGACTTCTTATTTCCTGGCCACTTTGTTGTGTGCACGCTTAAGCATCTGGATGCAGCTCCCTCACCACTCAGAGAGAAATTGGAACATGAACAGGCAACAGATGACACACTCACACCCAGGGGTAATTGTAATGAGCGTGATACAATACACACACACTGCGCTGAGTAATTGTAGCCTACTGCTGGAGTCTAAACAATACTGCCACAGAGGGCTTAATCAAGGAAAACAAAGAGACAGCAGTCAGATGGATTGAAAATACAGAAATAGAAAATAGACAAAGTGGAACCATGGCAATTGACAGGAGAAAGGAAAAGATTTAATTTTAACTGTGTCAAAGAGAGCATTCTTTTTCTATGATTTACATTTAAATCAAATGTTTGATTTTTAAGATATTTTAGTTAAAATGCTGGATGGGGGGTTCTTTTTTCATGGTTTCTCTGTTCTCTGTATGCCTTGGGCCGATAAGATGTGTTCCACGGATTGAGAAAGAAATCAAATGTCTACTTTATGCCTGTAAATTCACCTCAAGTCTCAGATTGTTTTGTGTTTGTATATTCCTCCGCCCACCAGAGACATCAGTCTGCTTCTGACACCTTCGACAAACTGCTCGCAGGTATTTCAAGATATTGACAAGTGGAGCGGCGTTGAAAAGTAGAAGAAGGAGCAATAAAGGCAGCACACCCACAACAGAGGGAACAGAATACAGTACACAATAGACGGCAAACTCAGGATGCTGTTTCTCCAACAAAAACACTCCCAGAGAGAGTTGGGGCAGTGAGAGAGCAGCTTAACACATCTGCTATGTAGGTGGTTGAATGATGTCCCAGAATGCAGTCTGACTGCCCTCTGACCCCCCAATGGAGTGTTGCTCGAAGTGGCTCATCAACAGTTCCATCTCTTGGATCTGCCACAGCACACACGCAGCAGCTGGCTGCAGTGTGTAGAGGGAATATGGTGATGGAAATATGTTTGTGGTTGTGGTAAAAGTTGCTCTGTCCTTCCGCTGTGCATTAATTATACATGTGGCATGTGGGTGTCTGATTGAAATGAATATTTTACTGCTTTTAATCACTGCCATTGCCAGAGTGATGGAGCATCTGGCTATGTTACCTGGGTAATTAAAGGTGCTGTCTCACACACACACATGCAAGTCTCAGAGGTTGTCCCTGCAGTATGAGACGGAAATACTCCAGAGGCTTACTAATGAGTCAGAAATAGATTTGGAATGTTTTAAACCAATGGCTCCCATGGAAAGATTGCTCATTCTTTTTTGCTTTGGTCTAATGGTCTTTGATCAGCCAAAAGAGGCAAGGGGACAATGAAAATCCTCTTTTAGGTCATCTGGCCTGAGTGTTTGGCAGAGAGTAACCTTAGCAGTGTTAGAAGCTATTTTAAAATGCACAATACACTTGCTGTAGTTAAATCAGACAGAATATTCTTTGTCTCTGATGTGCAGACATTTGTCTAAAGAATAATGTAGCCTTAATACATTTACAACCCTAAATCATCAAATTCATCTTTTTCCGGATGAAACAATTTCATTTAGCTGTAGATGGTTAAAAAACAATACGCTCTCTGGTTGGTCTCTGTTTACGTAATTGAATGTATTTATTCTGGCCCCAGGAAATAGACTTTATGCATTGTAGAATCTACTAAACCTTCCCTTTCGCCACCAGCCTATTAGACTAAACTGCAATGAGGACAAGGGCATAGTTAGTTTCATAGAACAACATATTCCAGTAAGAATGGTTTACAATCAGCATGTCTCAGAGACTGAGACATTACAGTCATCCCGACTGGACAGTCTGGCGTCCTACGTTATAGTGGCTTATTCACCAGATATTTGTATAAGTATACAGCTGAATAAATTCTTCCACAGTGGTCTAGGAGCAATTCTTGCATTTAACTCCACACTTTCACTTTGTCACTTCCTGCCCCCCCCCCCCACACACACACACACACACACACTGGATATACCTGGCACCAAATTTTATTTTTAGCAAATAGGGCAAAACTGTGGTGCTCAGGTTATTCTTCTCTAGTGCAGTCTAGTCTGTGATCTAAGTAGGTTGATAACACAATGCAGCTTTAATGTGAGCTAATGTTGGAGTTAATGTCTGCATTAGTCTGGCCTACATACTGCACAGTGCAAGCCTGAGAGAATCATTCTTCTCTCATTAAAGCTTAAAGTTTTCATTACAGAAAATTCAGAAATTAACACAACCATGAACGAAAATTGACCTCCACTTTCCAGTTAAAAAACGAATTATAAATGAATACATTTGGCATTTTTTTCATAGTTTTTGGTCTGTGGTTTTCCTGCGAGCTGAGCTGCTGTTGTGTGAACCACAGTGAAGTCTGGCGTGGGGTCATCGAGGCTATCTGGGTATTCTCTTTCAACACACAATACAGGTCTTCCTCTAATGGCTCCTCATGTCCTCTCTGTTTGCCTTATCATCTTGATCCGTACCTTCGCGTGTGTGTGTGTATGTGTGTGTGTGTGCGTGCATGCATGCGTTTGCGCACGTGTGTGTTCATGATTGAACTGGTAGAGGTTTTTATACTCTGACCGCTCTGATGCTATTAGAGATTAGGATGTTAACACAGTCCCTCATCTGACTGCATCGATCCCGAACCTTGCTGTGGAATCACATTAATACCAACAACGTCGGGTATAAACTTGTACCTCCCTTTACCCCTCTCTCTCTTTTTACATCTGCTTCTCTGTCAGTGTTGATTTAAATCTCAATAAGCAGCTTTCTTCCTGGTCTTTCAACAAGAAGAGGGTGCAGTCTAATGAAGGGTACCAGCGAAGGAAGATTGCAGAAGCAGAGGGGGACTAGAGGATGTGGAAATGAGATGAGATGAATTGGTTTAAATCAGTCTTCCTCAGGTGCTTTAACACCCATAGCTTTCAGTGTCTGAGTGCATGCATCAAGTTACAGCTCAGGGTAAGTTTATTAGGATAATGAACAAGTTCTTTTCATTGGCCCATGAGTAAAATTAACAGCACTGCAACTGTATAGTTTCCTCAAGGAAAGGTGGTGACAAAGTGGAATTAAGAGAATGTTGATGATACTGAAATTGGTTGGAAAAATTGGTTCTGAAAGTTTAAGTTTAAATACATGTGAATTCAGAATCCTGTGACTGCCTCTCATTTCTTATTGATAAAGACATACCAATTTACAATTGTTTAAAACCCTTTCAGCACATTTGTGTGGCCCCCTATGAGTTTGGAAGTTTGTGCCCCCCCCCCCAAAAAAAGAACAACAAAAAAAACAAAAACAAAATCAGCTCAGACCTTTTTATTCCCTCATCTCTGTGTCCATCAGTGCAGCAGTGCATTATATTCTTCCTCTCACCTCCTCTGTGACCCCTTTGAATCCATCAAGACAACATGGGATTGAAGAATCCAGGCCAAAAAACAGTCAGTCAATGTCAGACAAATTCATCAAACTGTGACGGACCTGGTTGGGTGTTTAAACTTGAAGTACTGTGCCTGGGGAAAGCACAGTATGTGTTTTTTGATGGCTTCCACAAAAACACAGACAATGCTGCTGCTATCCACATTTTTTAATCAACCTACCAAAGGGTTTGATTTCATTCATGTGTACAGTACATATTCACAGAATATGAGTGCTCGCATGTGTCCAAATTTTTTTCTATATTTATTGTGCCAGTGTGACCCGATCCTTTCTATAGTATCATTTCTAGGCTGGGCCACAACAGCTGGGCCAGTGCTATAAACAGGAATTTCTCTGACCAGTTGACTGAGTTACTGCGTCCGTAGAGGAAAGTCTCCAGTGTCGCCCATGAGGCATGAGGTCGGGTTTCCCTCTGCAAACCCATCTCTCTATTCGTCTTATTCTGTCGACTGCAGGGCAGATGACACGGGCATAAATAACCCGCTGACATTCTCCCTGAGTAATAATTTACAAGTAAATATATTCGAAATCAGAGCACAGCCATCGTCTTTAACTAATTTTGCTGGTTAACATGTACTGTCAATAGCCCGTGTTTCAGAACAGCTACTTCACGCCCGTTCCGTTATCAGAAAACTTGGCCTTTTTTTTTTTTTTTTACTTTATCACTTAATCATTTGAATTTGATATTAAGGATCATAGTTGGCTTGTTTATGCCAGGGAGGCAGCGCGGTGGGCCCTGGGGCCCTGGAGCCCTGGGGCCCCGGGGCCCTGGGCCTCTCTCCCACTCACCTACACACTGCTTCGTAAGGAGGCCGCTGTTACCTGCGCTGTTACCTGCGCTGTGTGTGTATGAGCCTGTCCAGTAGGGGTCTGGCTTATGATTCTTTAGTCCATGGTAAGTTTGTGTTACCTGACTGAGGACTTTTATTTTACAAGTTTTATTTGACATGGACTTTTATTTTGGCAAGCGTCCCCCTTGGATACGCGCATTAGGAGGGAAAATCCCGCTGCAGCGCAGATCTGGCTGTTACAAGGAGTCTGTATATGTGAAATGTGTAAGGACTGTAAGGCAATTGACTGAAAGGGGTGAACAGATTATATAACATTTATTAATTCATTGTTTGAGTGATTTAATATTACACTTAAATGTGTGTTTTATGGAGTAACAGCTTTAACTACAACCAGCATGCTTTCAGCCTAGCGCGCTCTGCTGTGCCATCTTTAGCTGAGATGAGTCTTTTCTTCTTCTTTTCTTCGTCCAGCTCCCGCGGCCTTTTCCACGCAATAAATGGATGCTGGTTCTCCTAAGACATCGGTATTCGTGCTGTGATTCAGTCGAGGTATCCTGTTATTATGTTTTGACTGAGCTAAAGGGTTCCTCACCATGGTGCGTCCGAGGCACTGATAGTCTAGATGATTGTGTCTACAGAGCTCAGCTTCATGCTCAGGCTGGCCACTGCTTTTGCTTCCTCTGAGGAACAAATGAATAGTTTTGTACATGGATTAAGGCAACTACTGTTTTTCTTTTATGGTAAACTAAGTTATTCTGATTAGACCTCACCTAAAATATTTCGGATGGAGCTATGCTGGACACCATGGAATTGCTGAGGTCATTACCTCAATGTGCAATGAAAGATGAAGGTTTTTTTTTCATAGATAATCATATGCAAATGGTTTAAACTGTATAAAGACTTGCTGTTAATATTTCCTAGTGGTTGTGATATGAAAAAAATAATGATTAAGGTAGAAATTACCACACGCTGACAGTCAATCATGCAGGAAGGTGTGTGTGCACCCACACAGGCCTGAGAAGAGGCCTAATCAACTAATCGAGTGAAAACACTTGTGTGGATTTGCAGTCGGTGTGTTGGGTGGTTGGAGCAAGAGGATTCAGTCATTTTCTGAATATGCTTCTCTAAATCCCAGTTGTGATTACTTTTACACATTGAACACGAGGTAGCTACAATGAGCCCAATATGGCTTTCCTATCAGCTCGAGGCAGGGACAACGCTCGAAAAGTAGCCCTAGGGAGAGTTGTACATTATTTGAAATGCATTTAAAGAATATGTTTCATATTTACAAGTGAAAATACTAAAAGGATGAGGATGCCTAAGTTTGAAATGCTACAAGTTATGGTTTATCAGGCTAAACCTGTTAAAACATCCTTCAAGATGAAATGCAGCCTGTTGCAGCTTATTATTTATTAAGTTAATACATGCTGTAAATTCAAATTTATTAGGGCTAAGACATACTACAAATAATCTTTCATTTCTTTACTATTCATATACTGTTGCTTTACTAGGCTTTGCTTTTCTGTTTTCTTTCATTTGTCTGTACAAGAAGGGAATGGTCTGGTTATTCCTTCCTTGTGGTGGCCACTCAGGGAAAGGGGACTTACTTAAGGAATTATTGCATGTGTGTGAAAGTGGAGGACTATGTGCATCTGCCTGCTTACAGCTACTTATCAGGGATATTATGAGGGGTTAAGCCTGGAATAAATTAGAATAATTTCACAATAATCCTTACACATTTGTTTCTATGACGTTTGTTTTACATTTGACATTATAATTCCATTTTACT
Organism: Istiophorus platypterus; assembly: GCA_016859345.1. Lineage (NCBI taxonomy): Eukaryota > Metazoa > Chordata > Actinopteri > Istiophoriformes > Istiophoridae > Istiophorus > Istiophorus platypterus. The sequence goes on along the minus strand of CM029123.1, from coordinate 8,281,995 downwards.
GCTGGGGGAAAACCAGCATAACATCAGAGGAAACCTTAATACCAGCCACTAAATGCTGTTAGCTGAGGTTCACAAAATGGACTTAGTGCCAAACCTTAGTGACTGGGAATAACTGCCTGCTTTCTGTTGGTTTGAGTCCAGCAGAAATTATTTAGTCTACATGTTTAATGAGTAACTTTGATAGTTGAGACTTTGAAATTGTAAAGAAAAAAACCCACGGAGCCCTTATTAAGTCAAAGCACTGGCTCACATTATGCATCATAGTCCTACGAAATCTGTAAAAAAAAAAAAAAAGAAAAGAAAAGAAAGAAAAGTAGACGTTCTAGTGTGCTGGAGTGAGTACATCTGTTTGTGTGCCGGTTGTATTCAAACGTGGCTGTAAGGGGGGAGGGTGCTTAAACTCGTGTTAAAAATCTTACTTTTGTTCTCCCACATATCTTCTTCATTCACCCCCCCTGCAGTTGTTCTCTCAGAAAATCTCATCTATCCATACGTCCATCCATCCTCACTCAGCTTAAGCAGCGCTGTCTGTTCGCTGTCTCGTTGCCATGGTTTCCATTATGCTTCCTGCCTGCTATGGTTTGAAGGACAAAGCGCTGATGATGGGTAATATTTGGAGAGAGGGACGAAGAAAGAGGTAAAACAGTGAGGGATATGCTATACTCTTTTGTCACTGGTTTTATTAATGTCATATCTCTCTCACTCTCACACACAGACAGAATGTGTTTTCGATCCGCATCCCTGGGGTTCCAGGAAAGGTAGGATGGCAGTTCTACGCCAGCACTCCCCTTGACATCAGATATTTTGCTCTGGCAAGTCTTATCTTTTAACTGATCAATAAGCAGGTGGTACAGCACTCCCTCTCTATGGGATATGTTGCAGTTACATGAGACTGCACTGAACCAAATCAGCCTGAACAAGCCTTTGTTATGACTCAGTGACTGCTGCTCACTGCCTAGCAATACAGGAAAAAAGCATTTGAACTGAAATCTATAACTAGCACTTGATCACTGTAAGTTCATGCAGATGTGTATATGTATAAATCCCAGTTTGTGCCCTATGTTTGTGAAGTGTTTGGGATTTCAAAAAATTAGGCTAAAACCATTGACTTTATTTGGCTGACTCGGTTGGAGCGTTTGTAGGAGTGGGAGAGAGATTGTCATGGAGTGTGTGTGTGTGTGTGTGTGTGAAAACAGAAAAGAGGGAAAGAAAGAATAGAGTGAGAGAAGGAAGGAAAGAAAGAGCTTAAACTCAATCCTTTCTCCACTAGACACATCACCCCCCTCCACTGTGTGATTCTTTCACCCCCTCACCCTCCACTCTTATTGTAAGGTTCTTAGGGCCTTCCTTAACTTTTAATAAGAGTCTTTAATAAGTCCCCAGATCATGGCTTGGTTGGTCAGGGCTTCTATTTCAACACAGCTCTGCTTAATCTCACTCTAAAATAGATCTGCTCCCTCTCCTCTCTTCCTCTCAGCCCCTCTGCCTCCTCTTTGTATTTCTCCACAAGACTGTAAAAGTATTTAATAAACTACTGGGGGATCAAGCAAGGCTATATCGTCCTCTGTGATTTGTGTGTACGTAGGCAGTCTAGAAAAGGTATATATGACTGGGGATGTACCAGCTGTTTTTCTATCATGAGTGGAAATACCTTGGTTTTCACAGAACAGGCAAATTTTGCAATGGTGAAGACATATTTTTTGTATGAATCTAAGAACTGGTGACAGCCACACTGAAAATGTAAAAGTCAGATGAAGCCAGAATTAGACTGCATTGAAATTCAGGGTGTGAATTTTCCCCCTGGCCAGTGATATGTTTGACCTCCTGTGACTGTAAACTATCACAAAAGGGACTTTTGGACCATTACACACACATACACACACACACTTGGAATTGCTAAAGTGTCTCTTAACATATGTTATCCAGTTTACATGGTCTGCATGGCGATGCTGTGGTGTGTCTGTGTGTCATACTTTAGTTTCAGTCTCTTTGGCCTACTTAGGCGTGTTGTAAGTAGCACACTGAGCTGCTTCTCCTTCCCCCATGGACTCAGGCTGAATAATTGAGTGGTGCTGAGGCAGGGTAATAAGCTACACTGCCGCTGTAATAACCTGCTGGACAATATATGTGTGAGTATGTCAGTGAATGTGTGCTCACATTGCCTGGGTGCAGTAATGACTGCTATTATTCAGGTTGGAAATTAGCATCGGCCACCTGCCAAATGCTTGTGATTGTGTGTGGTGGCGGATGAAGTTGCTCAACCCACCAGCCAAAGTGGTGGGTAAATAAAAGTTGCATATGAAAACAAATAATGCAGTTGTAACAGAGCGATTGTGAAATTCCTCAACGCAGACTGAATCACAAGTTTGCTTGTTTAAAATGACATGTGTAAATATGTACTTAGACAAATGCACAAAGTAAGTCAGTTGAAGTGTACTCTGAGGGACTGTCACCGAGGTACATTTTTAAAGTGGGGAAGAGGAGGAGTAAAAATGTTATATGGTGATAATAATAATATAGGATAAAACTATTGAATTAAAGATCATCCTTAGGCTACCAGATGATATGCAATATGCATTCATTGCATATATGCCGTTACGTATATGAGAGAAACCAATAAATTCCAGTCGGCCTGTGCATACAACTGATAATTAGAAACAGTCCTGCAATAAATCCTCTCTACATGGAGGTTATAATGTTTAGTTTTTATTAAAATTGTTTTAGAGAATTGTTGATTCAACTGTATGATCATGGAGGACGTAGTATGTGGTGCTGTTGAGCTGTATTGAATTATACAGAGGGGTGTTTCACTGACTGACATAAATGGGGTGGACAGAATAATAGAAACGCCTGGTCACCATGACAGTTGTCTGTAGAGTTTATTCAGCAATATTAAGTTACATAAATCAAATAGCTTGCCACTTCTTATAGAATTTACAGCAGATGAAAGCAGGACAAAATATGGAAATGTATAAACAGTATAAACTTCACAGTGGCTGCATTAAACACAGACAAAAGTCTATGTTGCTTGGCAAGACCATAGTTGTTTATGCTCTCCTCTGTACAGTGAGTTACAACAGTCAGTCATTTGCACACATCTATCTGAAGATGTGTGTAAATCTTCTATGAGCTCAGATCATCGCAAAATTCTCCACCAACTGCTCTAAATCTTATTTCTCTGCTTGTTCATTCTCAATGATAAATAAAACTGGTTCTCTCAGCCTCTCTGGTCTCGCTGCACTCCAAGTTTTCAAGGTCATAGCAGAGATTATCATTAACAGCAGAAAGGTGGTGCACACCTCACTGATGGTAGAAGTGAACGTAGAAGTCATAGTTGAAGGATCCAGTATTTTAGCATTGCTAACATTCATATTACAATGCGACTGTTGGTCAACCGACCTGGCAGGGGTGTCTGATTTGGAACATTTGCTGTGGTTGCCTGGTGCATTAAGTCATTGATTAATGAAGGTGCATGCAACCTTTTTTTTTTTTTAATCTATGTTGAGGTAATGCTAATAATGATATGTTCCTTAATTGAATTGCATACAGAGCACTGCCCTCACCGACAGCTTATACTGTAGCTGCTGATTAATATTTAGTATTTTCTAAGTTTTGTTGGGAAAAAGGGATTAAAGACAGGGAGCACATACATAATGAAGCAAGCCAGGGTGTTTATTAAATTATAGCTGAAGTTGAAAGGAAGACCCTGCAGTCAAAAAAGTGGCAGCAAGGTTCCTCTCCATCATGTCTGACGGGTCTTCTAGCACTGCTGTGATAAAACAGCAGATACTCAATGGGCCTGATATACCCGAGGCAAGGTGGAGGTCCACTTAGTATAGATGCAGGATGTGGAGAGAGCAGAATGTGAGAACATCATCCAGGTAATCGAAAACATGATGAGGGAGGTCTGCAGAGAAGAGGAGTGGCAGGCCAGGTTGGTGGTGTGTGTGGCTGATGGTATATTGCTGATGACAGGGGCACATGAAGGCACAGTGAGCAGGGTGACGAGAAGTAACATGCATGTCTAGGACAGTCACTTTATGGCTGCCTGGAACCAGCTTTCAAGGATGCAGTCAAGCTGTCTATGGCAGAACAGCTTCAAGAGATGCTGTTGGGGCGCCATACATTCTACTGGAAATGCGCTCACAGAAGGGCAAACCTTAAGTACAGCCACAAGATGATGGGGCAGAAGCCCTTTGTACCAACCAGGGTTGGAGGCATCAGGTAGGTTTCTCACCTCTTTGGGGCCATTGTTCATTTTCTGAGAGGTTACCAAGGACTTACTCAGCACTCAGAATAGGAAGGCTAAATAATAGTGTAGATTACTTGAGTTTAAAAGTTAGGTCAGTTTACTGTAATGAATTAGATAAAGTGTAATTAATGAATTGAAATAAAATTTTTTCAGAGGGGACTTTGAACTGATGAATTTTCTAGTCAGCAGATGCCAAATGGGTGAATCCAGTGCAGACGAGCAAAACATGCCACTACTTCCAAAACTACTGGAATCCAGCAGTTTTCATGTTCCACAACTTGATGCATGAGTGCCTGCCCCACCTCAGCAGCCACTCTCACACTCTTCCAAACCTCAACTGACGCAGTGGCTGAAGCACACAGGTGCCTGACAACCACTCAGACAGTGCACACAAAATATGGAACCAGGTGAGTGACTGAGAGAACTGAAATGTTGTACATGGCTGCTTAGCCGAATATCTTCAGCTAAGCTATTACTGAATAAACTCAGTAATGTACCGCTTGTTTAGAGCCACGGGCCTGTATGGACCGGCATGGAAATGATGACAACAGCCAAAACCATAGAGGCCACGTTCAAGCTGCTTGATCCACTTTGTGAACGAGATTCAATGACATAAGCACAACAGTTTTCCAAGCTATGAAGTTGGTGAATCTTAACAGTTTGTATGAGGGTTTGATTCAGAAGCTTAAATTTTTTCATTTTCAAAAATATCTGTGTCTCTTTTCAGAATTTGATAAATCGGAAGTGGGGGAATAAATCAGATATTGTCAGAGCATCCTGAGATCTATAGGGTTCACTGTTGAACTCATCTCAGGCAGGGAGAACGTGCTCAAGACCACACAGTATGAGAAGGGGGATGGAGTCCACATGAAGACCTGGCCACAGATCAACGGGTGTTTACAGACTTTGAAATAAAGTTAGTGAATAGTTACTTGAGGACGTGTCTTACATAAAGATGCCTGGGTGAACTGCTGACTGCCACCATCCAGCTCTCCACTTCCTTCGGATCAGGCCCCCCACCCCTGCCATCCAGCTCTGGCATCAGGTTAGTACCCTGCCAAGGAGGCCAAGATTCATGGAAGGGAAGAAATAAACTGACATTAAACTGGGAAATGAGGATTGAGGGGGTGACAAATGTACCAAAACTTCCATCAGTTCAGTGTGTCTGTGTGTGTCTGAGTGTGTCTGTGTCCATGAGTCCATGTGTCCATGTCCATGTCCATGAGAGAGTGAATGTCAATATTTTCCAGTAGAGTAAAAAGTCGTATTTACCTAAACAATCGTGCTTGAATATTTCAGATCTTGCATCATTTTCACATGCAGTTACACGCCACTGGTTAAAACAAGAAAGTGGCTGGTTAGGAAAAAAAAAAAAAATGGAGTGGCTGGTAGATTAGGAATCCACTAGCACCGGTGACAGATGGAGAAAAAATAAATGTTGAACCTTGCTGTTACTCCAGGGCTTTGGAAGCAGACAGATGCTGTTAAAGAACCAGACATGTTATATGAGCATGAGTGTTACGTCTGTATGCAGGCAAAAAGAGCACAGACAAACTCTGTCTCTTAGGAGTGTGCTCACAGTGGACCTCTTCAGGCTGGAACCACTGTTACTGTGCTTGTGTCTAAGTTGAATAGCAGGTATTGTTTCTAAGAACTTCTCATGCCGTTATAATCAATCTTATGCTTCAAGTGTGCCTTGTACACATAGGGCCTGGTTGGCATTTTAATGTTTAATTCATAGGCTGTACATAAACACTGTATTTTTGTTATTTGTTGTATTCAGTTATTTGTTATCTAGTCACTTTGTACATCTTAATGAAGCACTATATAGCTTTGTTTGGGAAAGTGTTATGTACAAAAATTATTGTGCTGTATATCTTGCTTCAATGGTGGAACTTATTCAGCTCAGTGACAGCTGAATTTGTTATGTGTCCCAATTTCAGGTACACAAGCCGAAAGATTCCTGTTAAATTATTTAATATTAAATATAATGATCTTTTTATGAAACAACTTTGTAGCAATGTTCTCAAAGGTGATTAAGTTACTTCAAAGGTAGATGTTCCTCTAAATAATATTTTGTCTACCCCCCCCATTGTGCTTCTTCCTCCTTGTGTGTGTGTGGGTGTGTGTGTGTACATATTTGAGAAATAACCCCCACTTTCAAATGGTTAACACAACTCAGCAGATTCCCCCGACCAAGCAACAGTATCACTATACAGGTGAATTAACCCTTCCCCTGCTGTAATCTCAAACCAGCATCACTTAGATCCCATAAATTCTTTATGCACACTCCTAAACCTGAAATACTTCAAAACCACTCTCCAGTTTCTCCAGTTTCTCCAGTTTCTGGTCCCTTTTCATTTATCTCTATTTTGGATGACTGGCTGTTTGCTTGATTGATTTCTTGATTTCATTTAATAATTCAAAAGTATATAAGCAAAATTCGTTTGTTCAACAGACACCGTACATCACACCTCCTGATGCCACCGTCCTTCCTACTTCTGCTTTGTACCTTTTGCAGATGAAAGCAATGCCTCCTGGTTACTGAAACATGAAAAATCAGAGGGAGAGTGGAAGAAAAGCCATTTATCAAAAGGTTTGAGTTGACAACTGTTTTTTTTTTCCAGTGTAGCACGTAGGTTAGTGTGTTCTTTCTGCTGGTTTTGTGTAGACTTTGAGGTGCTTGTCACTTTTTCTTGTTCTCAGTGTGCGCGGTGCATTCAGAGAGAATTCAGACTCCTTCACTCTTCACTCACACTTAAGTTGCAGCCTTATGCTAAAATTGTTTACATTTTTTCCCCCATCAATCTACCCCAAATAACCAATAATGAAAAAATCGAAAACAGAATTTTAGAATTTTTTTGCAAATTATTAAAAAGGAAAAAATATCACATTGATATATAAGTATTCAGACCCTTTGCTGTGAAACTTGAAATTTAGCTCAGGTGCCTCCTATTTCTCTTGATCATCTTCGAGATTTTTCTTCACCTTGATCAGAGTCCACGTGTAGTTATTTCAAATGATTGAACATGATTTTGAAAGGCACACATCTTTCTACATAAGGCCTCACAGCTGACAAGGAATATCAGACAAAGAAACAAGCCATGAGGTTGAAGTAACTGCCTGCAGAGCGCAGAGACAGAATTGTGTCGAGGCACAGATCTGGGAAAGGCTACAAAAAATACTTCTGCTGCATTGAAGGTTCCCAGGAGCACAGTGGCCTCCATAACTCCTAAATGGAAGAAGTTTAGAACCACCAAGACTCTTCCTAGAGCCACCGGCCAAACTGAGGAATCAGAGGGACAAGGGCCTTGGTATGAGAGGTGACCAAGAACCTGATGGTTATTCTGGCTGAGCTCCAGAGATCCTGTGTGGAAATGGGAGCAACTTCCAGAAGGACAATCATCACTGCAGCACACCATCAATATGGGCTTTATGGCAGAGTGGCCAGATGGCAGCCTCTCCTCAGTGGAAGACACATGAAAGCTGCTTGCTGTTTGCAAAAATGCACCCAAAGGACTCTCAGACCGAGAGAAACAAGATTTTCTGGTCTGATGAAACCAATATTGAACTATTTGATCTCAATTTTAAGCATCATGTCTGGAGGAAACCAGGCTCCACTCATCACCCAACCATCCCAACAGTGAGTCATGGTGATGGCAGCATCAAGCTGTGGGGTGTTTTTCAGTAGCCGGAACAGGGAGACTGGTCAGGGATGAGGAAAACCTGTGAACGGAGCAAAGTAAAGAGAGATACTAAATTAAAACCTAGTTCGGCGCACTTAGGACCTCAGACTGGGCCAAAGGTACAACTTCCAACAGGACATTGACCCTAAGCACACAGACGAGACAACGCAGGAGTAGTTTAGGGTCAAATGTCTCTAGGGAGATCTGAAAATGGCTGTCTACCAACCGTTCCTGCTCATCTTGACAGAGCTTGAGAGGATCTGCAGAGAAAAATGTTAAAAAAATCCCCAGATACAGGTCCAAAGAGCTTGTCACGTAATACCCAACAAGACTTGAAGCTTCAATTGCTGCAAAAGCTGCTTCAACAAAGTACCGAATACTGGGTCTGAATATTTGAGTTTTTCCTTTTAAAAAAAAATTAGCAAAAATATCCATTTGGGATATTGAATGTAGCTCTATGAGGGAAAACTGTGTTTAAACGATTTTAGCACAAGACTGCAACATGAGAAAATGTGAATAAAGTGAAGGAGTCTGGATACTTTCTGAATATATTGTATCTTAGAACTGTGAGACTATGGTTACTACTCTTATATTATGTGCAACAGTTTGCTGACGACAGACATGAAGGCGTTCTCCTTGTCATGCTGTCATATCTCCATTTGTTTTTGACATTTATCCGCTGACTCATGTTGACAACTAATATAATACTCTTCAACCATTTTGATGCTTGGCTTTAGTAGCTCTGGTGACAAAATTACCTAGTACCCAGCTAACTGGGTATACCCAGCTAGAGGGGTAACAGCCCATTGTACTTCTGGGGTCCAACTAACTTCAGACATTGCATGCACATTGGCACAGTCTGAGTTAAAGCTGTCTGTGTGATGGATGTACTCTCACAGACTGAACTGCTGTCTGTTGCATCTCAACCTCCAGCATCATCTTCATGCTGTACACACTACCAAGGCAACACTGTGTGCGCGCGCGTGTGTGTGTGTGCGTGTGTGGGGGGGCTCCGTCCAACTGCTTTGTGAGGACCAAAATGCTGGACCCCACAAGTTTAAATGGCTGTTAAAAGCTGTTATGATTTAGTTTTTTGGTTCAGGTTAGCATTACGTTTAGGTTAGGGTAATGGTTTGGGCTAGGCTTTCAGTTGTGATTGTTAAGGTTGTGGGGAACGCATTGTGTCAAGGACAGGTTTCCATGAATCAATGTGTTTCATCATAAAAACTCCAAAAATATTTTTTATTACATTACAAACAAATGAAGTGACGGGGACTCTCCCCTGTTTCTCACACACATCCACACACCCACACACCCACCCAGGCCCCCAGTGGCTGATAAAGACCTTTTTGGCAGAGGCTGTCCTCTGTGCTGTGGGCTCATTAATGCTCTGAGTGTGTCCCTGTGACTGAGGACTAAGCCCTCAGCTCTTATCAACAACACCAGGCCCGGTCGGCTACACACACACACACACACACACACACACAATGGATTATGAAGAGTGTGGATAAGTCGCCAACATCAGTGCTGATATCCCCTTACAGGACAATACCAGACACCCCCTCTCCCTTCCCACTGTCACAGTCATGGATGGTGTGTGTATTTGTGAGGAATGGGGTGGGAAGGGGGGTTTCCCATGCTTTCAAATTGATCCATTTGTATTTGTTGATCCATCTGTACACAATTGCTGTTACAGATTGGTCATTTTGTGTGCGTGCGTGCGTGTTTGTGTGTGTGTTTGTGTGTCTTTGGTGTGAACTTGTGCTTTGTAGGGTGTGTCATCACGATACAGGAGGATAAAAAAGCTAACACCTACTCTCCTTGTGGGTAGTATTAGTTTCCTTCAACACACACACAGACACAAACAGACACACACACACACAGGTGCAAACTGTGGGGTTATTTACATATTTATTGCTTTGCTGTGCTCGTGCTCCACAAATTGATAGTGTGTTTGTGATTAACTGGGTGTTGGAGCGGAGTAACGTTACAGGCCTGGTTTCAGTGAGGACCGTGTGGGCGGCTGGTGGTTTATGACTCTTTCAGACCAGTGTGTGTGAATTGTTTGTTTCCATGTATTGTCTGAGCCCTCAGGCTGTATCTATTCAGCTTTGTGGTGAATTATTATTACTTTATCCCCAGGGAGATCAAAGGTGTGACGTACTGTAACACCCGCTATAACCACCGGCCCCCTGCCAACGTTCCATTACACACACAAGCACACACACGTTTGTCTTTTTATAGTTGTAAGAACACTTGTTGACATAATGCATCCCCGTGCCCCTTACCCTAACCTTAACCATAAACAATTCATGACCAATTCTAACGATGTGTACAAAAACATTGCAAAACCATGTACACACACACATGCGCGTGCATTTGTACTTCTGTCTTTGTGAGGACATTCATTAAAGTAGTGCATTCCATAGCCCCTAACCCTAACTGTATCTACCACAACTATACGCCTAACCTCAACCCTTACCCAGACCCTGACCTAAACCCTTAAAAGTCTAAACCCTCAAACATCCTTTTAAAGGTGTTTCAGGAAGTGAGGACCAGACAAAATATCCTCACTTACCCAAAGTGTCCTTTATTCCATAAGGTATATAACTCATACTGGTCCTCACAAAGATAGATGTACAAGTATACATATGCGCGCGCGCACACACACACACACACACACACACACACACACACACACACACACACACACACACACACACACACACACACACACACACACACACACACACACACCTATATACTATTGAGGCATCTTCCCCTGACACATGCATTGACACCAAGGTCATGGCATAGTCCCCCAGGAATTATTAGCATAGGATCTTCTATCTTGTAATATTCTTTGGGAATTTGAGGATGATGGAACAACATGTTTACCCTCAGTCAAAGGAATTGTCATTTTTCCTGTATTTCCTTCTTTCAAATGTGCTATTACAAAAAATATCTTGCATTATTAAAAAGCCAGTAATGTTATACAGTGTCCTCATTTTCAATGTATGCACTTTAACAAATGTTATTACGGGTTTGAGTGGATTCTATTGGCCTGGGGGTCGTGACAAATGTTTTGCTTATTAAAGCCCTTTGAATAAAAACATGCCCATCACCAGAATTGATGTTGTAGTTTTAAAAGCGGCAGCAGCATTCTTTTACATATCTGTTGTCTTGGTACTTGCTTTCAGCTTTAGGCTGTTTTGGAGGATGCAGGGGACTCTCCCAACATCAAATCCCTCTCACCCTTTTGTCCAGCTGTCTCTATTTACTCCTAAGAGTAACAGATGCTGAAATTACAGCACACAAAAATATGTATTTTTTAATTTCATTCTGAGCTCTTTAATCTCAGCTCTCTATACAAGAGAACAAGTGGACTGGATGTCCTCTGGTGGGTTTAGATCTAATCACGTTGAAAGGCAGCCAGTGTAGCCTGCAGTGCTCAATAATTGGTTGACCTCAGAAGCACTCCAACTCTTTCTGAGGATTTGATATTTTAGAGTTGATGCTAAAATGCAGACGGCTGGTACTAACGATGGTTCTCCCCACTTAACAGTCTAATTCATCAGAATTTCCTCCTAGATTTGGACCCGTCAGACGGCTGACTACTTATTCACAGCCATGTAACCATTAACATGGCTAATTACAGACTGCATCTGGGGCCTTGTGAAATGGAAAGGCAGAAAAGGCAGGTTTTTAGTTAGCAACGGGGGACAAACAGTGACAGTGATGTAACACTTGGGGTGGCGGGCCAAACTTGATCTTAAGTTATAGTTTGCCCATTGTCAATGATTTCTTCACTCTGCGGAGTTGCAGTGTGAATATTTGTCTGCCTTTATACATAGTGGTTGGTTGGTGGGAGTATAGGATTTAGAATTTTGTTGTGTGTGTGTGTGTGTGAGAGAGAGAGAGAGAGATTGTAATCCTTCAGTGCATGCATGTGTTCGTTTTGTCTGGTAAGGGAGTTGAGAGGCATCTCTTTAATTTGGTCTATAATGGAATATGGCCCATGGGCATGTCATGCTCTTCTGAGCGATAGCAGTAGATGAGAAAGGGATGAAAAGATGTGACAGTGCTAAGGAGAGGGGGACAAGAGGAGAGATGGCTGAGGAGGCAGGGAGTGGAGAAAGGAGGTGGCATATGGACAGAAGATGAGGAAATGTACAGAGGGAAGGAAAGGGAGATGTAGGAGGAGGAGGAGGTGGAGGCTTGGGGAGGACAGAGCCTTGCATCCTCAGTCATCTGTGAGACTTCATAAGTACTGGGTGCATGGGCGAGTGGCTGGCAGTCAAGTCAATATGACATATGAATATTGCAGGAGTCATTCTCTCCCCTCCTGCCCTCCTCAATTATTAATGTCTGGCTCAGTTTGGGCTCAACTTTAACTTGAGGCCTTCCTTTCCACCACTCCTGAAAACAAGTGAGATACAGACAGATGGACAAACAGACATAAAAACAACGGAAAAAAAAGAAAACCCAGTAGACATGGAGATGCATACAGACAATGGAAAGAAATATGGAAAAACATGCAGTGAGGATAATAAAATGAGCTAATGTACTTGTAGTGTTATTTCTGCAAGAGTAATTTAGTTTACTAGTTATCTTTTGCAGTGCATTTTCAATCCAAAAGGAAGAAAGGGGTTGTACAATAGCCACAAGCATGACCACGATGTCCAAAAGCTGCAGAAGAAAATTAAATATTAATTTTAATCACCTTCATTACTAGATTTAGATATAAACACTGCCAATTCATAGCTTGACATTCTCATTTTCATGCTTGTCTTTGTGGATAAAGTCATTTTCTGTGAAGAAAAAACCCGATAATCTATGTATGGTCTTAATGATAGTAAAGTGTCAGGTCATTGTAGTCTGAGGCAACATGTTTGATACCAAGAGCTCTGTTATTACTGCATATTCACTGATGTGTTAATATTAAATCCTTGTGAAGGGTCTGGAAGAAACTACAGCTCATGGCCTTTTTGAAAATTAACACTATGGAGTTGTGTAATTGACTTTCGATACACCTGGTTCAAAAAGAGTTTAGCTGATAGTTAAAAAGTCCAGAATGAAGTATTGGACAATTACACATTTTTTTTTATTTAAAGTGCTGTGCTTCAGAAATGTTGGATACCATATGAAAGTGCAGCTCAGCTCTCAGCTTTAATTTGAGCATGTTTCTATCAACATCAAAAGAACTGTGTGAGCCCTTTTAACACTTGCTTCCCTGATTGGAAGGGATCAAAATTATTTGGACACCTGCGCTATTGTTATCTCTTAAAAGTCAGTTAGTCAGTGTATAAGTTGAGAAACCCCCCAAGGCAACTTACTGCATTTTTTTCTTGCTACCTCAAAGTGTACATAGCAATGTAGGAGCAAGGTTGTAAACTTTACACCCAAGTCTTGTCTTATCTAACTATGAAGAGAAAAGGAGGGCAGCACGAACCTGGACAGCATGAAACAGAGGAGTAAGTTTAGTTTCTATTGCTTTGTTGTCAGGCTGACAGTGCTCTCTGCAGCGTGGCAGCAGAGAAACTCAGCAGTGTGGTAAGATTACATCACTGAGCTATGCCCAAGACTGCAGCTTATAACATATCTTTCATATCCTAGATGATGTACAAATATATTCAAATTGAATTTTTAGGGAAAACATGAATCATGTACAGAAGTATTTTGTGTGGCTGCTGCTCTGCAGCTGAGCTTGAATGTGACATTACAATTGTGATATAGGGGAGTGAATGATATATTTCTAGTTATAGATGAGATGTATTGAATAAAAACCATCAGTAATAATGTTGAGCTGCTATAAAAAACAGAAATATAGATATGAAAAATCATGACTTAGCAAACTACAAGGATCTTCCCATTGAGTATAATGAAGACAATATACAAAGCCTCTTATAATGTCTACGGATTAAAGGCAGTAATTGACTGCAAAGCGTTTTCCTCAAAATCATTAATAATAAAATAATATGATTTTTTGAATTATTTATTTATTTTTTACTTCATGTGTATTTGCCCAGTTATTTTTGAGCCCCTAAAATTTGGGCAGAATGTGCTTCAGGGACTTGATCTTCCACACAGTTCTTTCTGTATTGATGTAAAACCAACTCAAAGTTAATTTGAGACTTGTCATTTTAATGTAGTATCATTTATTTTCACATTGAATGTGCTGAAACACATCACCTGAAGAAGAAAAAGATGTCTAACTCAAAATACTCTTTGTCTGGAATGTATATTGCTCCCAAGTCTCATTGAATGGTAATTTCACAGGTATAGTTTGGTCTCTATCGGGCAGTGGAAGATGTCTATAGTTTGATCATTCTGAAATCAGAAAGTATATGTCATAGTGACTTTAACTCATCGCTTTCAAATTGTAGATCCTAGTCTTATAGTATGCTTATTTATGGGTTATTTTTTATCTTTGTTCTCATGACAGACTTAAAAATGAATCATTGGCCCTAAATACACAAAACAATTATTTAGTTTTGCTTTAACAGTTTGTTAATTTGTCATTATAGAAACTGTGCAAAAGGACAGACTGAGTCAGATGGTCAACAGCAAAACTTTAATTATCATTTAAAAAAACTGCAAAGCGGAAATCTGCAAAGGATTCTAATAAATATATCGGCGAATTTTCAGCTCTAGTATGATAGGATCATTGTTACCAAATATCACTATTTTATATTAGTAAATAGGCATGTGATATGGTGATTATTCAGAGCCACAGCAGGCTTTAATTGAGTTCACTCGGTAATTATGTTGGGAGAGGTGGAATGTCCCAGTCGACACCTGTGTGCCACTGGCTACACTACACATACATTACACAGGCTGTTTGGAGGAAAAGCATTAAAATGACTGATAACTCGTGTCATTTCCAATTAGCCTTAAGTATTATTTAAAGGCATTAAAGCATGACATTAAGCCTGTGAGTGTGAGTGTCACATCGGATAAGTGATAGCTGATAACCTTAAATGTAATGCATGCAAGAAATAAAGTTTTGAATAGGTCAGGAAATCTACACTGATACAATGTGATTGTTTGTCCTTGAATGGCACCATCGCTGGGCAAAGAGTTACCATGATGCCAGCCAGGTTGCCAATATTATGGCTCGTGTTGACCCTACCGGAAGGAGAGGCAGGGAATTACAATGGAGGGAGAAAGTGGGCAACGTGGTGCTGTTGTTTTGTGTGTGTGTGTGTGTGTGTGTTTGTGTGTGTGTGTGTGTCTGCGCGCGTGTGTGTGTGTGCGCGTATGTGTGATTCAAAGGGTGGGCTGGGTCAATGTGATTGACGGGGTGCTGGCAGGATAATTGCACAGCAACAGGGGTGATCAGGGCGTAGGAGTTCTGCCCCAGCTGGGTATAAAACTTAGAAGGGATGGATGTCAAGGTCCCCCATACTATTTACGCAGTCCACACAAACAGTCCCACACACTTATGCATGCAAAACTTCACAAACACACACACACACACAGTCTGTGTTTTGAATTTTGACCTTGTTGGGCTGACAGAGTTAGCAGGAGCAACACCTCACTTTGGCAGCATCATCTGTTTGTTTAGAGCACTGCAGTGTGTTACTGTGTGTGTGTGTTTCTGTAATACCTGTGTAGTTTTGGTTCGACTCCCCTTGGACTTGGTGATTCATCCGTTACATATCCAAAAGTTGAGGAATGGATTCAAGAAAATCATGAGAGGGAGAAAGAGGGTGGGTTTTCCATTTGTCTGCTGAGGCCTTACAGTAGATATTGGAGGAAGGTTGGAGAACTGAACTCAGCTAAAAGAGTGCAGTGATTCAATCAATTCAGTCTTTAAACAGAGCTAATGAAAGTATGACAAATATGTCTGAATACCAGCAATGTTTCTTATTCTTCTTGGTCTTGTTTATGTTCTCAAATATTCCCTGATCTAGATGAATTAATTGCTAAGTTGAGACTGTATTTCCTTATGGCAAAAGTCTTTTTTTGGATGATTGTTTAAGACAACATTAAAATGACAAAAAACAAAAAACATTTCATGTGAAAAATTTCGTAGAAACATTTCATATTCTTCAAAGTAAGTGATGAAGGTAAATCAGTCAAGTCAAAAACCCTAATGGGCCATAAGACTGCGGACTGAAATACTCTGAATAGTAGTTGAGGTATATTAGCAGAAGCATTAAAATCTAATCTTGATTGCTGTTACTTCCTTTTTTTCTGTAGTTTTACTTGCACCTATGTGCACATGTTCAAATGTGTGTTTGTATGATATGAGTAAGCGCACATGCTTGTGTGTGCTTATAAAGTGGCCAAAATGCCTGTATATATGTGTGCAGGAGTGTCCCTGCTTGTGTGTAGCAGGTGTTGTAACAGTGATTGACGAGGAACTGTGAGTCTGCAGTACGAGCGGAGCTCAACCCCATCTGACTGATCTGTAAATATTCCCTGTTTCTGCTGCCTCAGCAAGTCTGTGCTGTAGCACAACACATGGATCACATTGGCAGGGTAGAGGCGGGGAGGGAGCAAGGGGAGTGGTGAAAGCTAACAAGTACAGGCAAAAGAGAGAGGAGGTAGGGAAAAGCTGTGGGGACTGGAGAAATGTTTGGAAGAGTGAAGCGTTAAAAAGCGGGGAAGCAAAGAGAAGAGGGGGCTGCAGAACTCTCCTCATCAGAGCTGCAACATTGGGTCCTCAGGCCCTGCTGGACCACAGCCAGACCCACACAGCAGTAAACACAAAGCATCGACTCCGTCTTTCTCCCTCTGTTGTTCTCTGCCTCCAGGCTTCTCTATCCCCCTTCCCTGTGTCCCCTGCTCTTAATCTACCAGCTTCACTGTGGATAATATGGAAAGGAGATAAATGAAAGAAAGAGAAGCCCATAGATGGAATCAGAGGGACTTTAAACAGGAATTTGTCAACCAAAACAAATGAAGGCAGCCAGCTAGATCAAAAAAGGAAAAATTCAAAGCAAGTAAAAAAAAAAAAAGAGTGCATCCTTGCCTACAGCCCTCAAAGAGTCCATCTGGAAACAAAGCACAGAACCTCTCATTGATGAGTAATTATGTTTCAAGGCAATCTTGCTTTTCGAGGCACCTGTTTTATTTTGTTGTTTTTTTTTTTTTAACTATTTCAGAAGTATAATGACTAAAACTAAGATCAAGCATATAGTTGGAAGGAGAGAGTAAGACGAGGTAGTAATCAGTTGCCTTGTTCGTCTCTGTCTTGCTTGGCCCTGGAGTTGGGGTACACTCACTCAGCAGTGATGGTGGGAAGCAAATGCTTGACTGCAGATGAAATGGACATATTGATATTAAAGGAGAGTCCTGCAGTGGAGCGTTACTGGGTAATTTTCTAAAGTAAAAGGACATTTTAGTCATGACCTTTTATGAATCTATTACTTTAGATTTTTCTCTCTGATGCACACCCACAGTCATAGACACACGTCCATACTCACATCCTCATACTCACATTTCACAGCAGCGACATGCCGAGTGTTCGGGGCGGAACTAAAATCTTTTAAAGCCTCTTTGTAAGGTTGGTCCACTGGCTAATTCCATTCAGTGTGAAATGAAATTGTGAGCCTCTGTGAGGCTTGTCCAAGTCTTGATTCAGAGGCCTGCTGCTCCTTTAAAGAAGGATTTAAAAAGAGCAAAGGTTTGACACAAAGTGGCTTTGTTGATTGCATGAAATTAGGTCCTGGATATGGGCTTCTTACACTGCTCTACTCTTATGCAAGACCCCGTTCTCTCACTTATATAAAGCCTGCTAGCATTTCCATTACTCTTTTGACAGAGGCATATGACAATAGCTTTCCTGTGGGGTAATATGATTACATTAACATGAGGAAATGAAGCCAATTCCTCCCAGAAAGCTCAAATCAAACAGCCTGCTCTCTGAATGGCTAATTCACTGCATTTCAATATAAAGACAAACACAAGCATACATCTTCAATGTTAAACACAAGCTCAGTAGGGATATTATTGTTGTTATTATTATTATTATTATTATTATTATTACTATTTTATTTTGGGTACCTTCTTAAGCTCCTTACTAGCCTTGTGTCTTATTTTTGTTTGTGCTTGCTCTCAGGCCAGTTCTTGATGCCTACATCCAGCTGAGCCACTGCTGCTCCTTGGTGATGACAAAAGCTGGAAGCATTATGCAAAAGGTAAGAGTCTTCAGCTTTATTAGCACTGTTGACTTCTGTCATAATATGCCTTTGTACACAAGCCATGTGTGTGGAGTAAAAAAATCTATTCATCCACTCAGGCAACATTTTGCTAGTGCACCATTCCTCTTAAGTGCTTTCGTAGTAGTTTCAAACCTTGTGTTTTCTTCATGCTTTACTGCCACAACAGATCAACACTAATGCTCCTCTCCATGGATATTGCACAAAACATTCCATTTTTTTCCTGTTTTGTTCTTTTCCTAATAACTGATGATGCAATGACCCAGTTTAGCCACAGGGATCATTAAAATTTAATTTCAGATATATTACCTTCTTAGTATGCAGTTATTGTTTCATTTGCGTAAGCTATTGAGTCAGCATTTTCCAGAAATGTTAACAAAAACAGCCATTTTGTTTGACTATGTCATCCAAGTTTAGAGCATATGTGTAGAGGGGATTTGAAATGAGTTTTGAAACTTAAGCTTCCAATTTCTGTCTTGTGATTGTCTCCACCTCGGTTCCCTCCATGATATAAAGTTTGGTGATGCTCCTTCTCTCTGTCTGTCTGTGTTGTGGCTAATGGCCACATGTTTTCTCTCTAAGAACTGGGCAGGTAGTTCAGCTGATCTCATTGAGCAGATAGCAAAACACTATTCACAAGTTTACAGCACAGCTTAATTCTGTGACACTATCTTTTGTTTGGCTTTATGTCCTTATCAGGTTTCTGTATTTGGTTTTGTGTGTGTGTGTTTATGTTTTTGTGTGTGCGTTAAAGTAAAAGTGTTTGAGAACTGATGTTAACGGGGACAATAGAGATACGCTGGCGATTCCTTATTGTCCCTCTTAGCTTTTGATGGCTTTACATATAGTCAGATCAGACTGAAGAAACTGCTCTTAACCTTCATGTATGTGTATGTGTGTGTGTGTGTGTGAGTGTGTGTGTGTGTGTGTGTGTGTGTGTGTGTGTGTGTGTGTGTGTGTGTGTGTGTGTGTGTGTGTGTGAGAGAATGTGTGTGAGACAAAACAAGGGGAGAGTATTGTCACCTCGATATGACCCCTAGTTGTTCTTGTAATTAACAGATAACCTTTAATGAGGCACTGGCCTCACAAGCCCTAACCATGAAAATGTCACATCTAACAAGACAGCAACTCATCCCGGGCCAACACACGCATTCGCTCGCACACACACACACACACACACACACACACACACACACACACACACACACACACACACACACACATACGCACTCTTGCAAACAGTGGAGAATGTGTTAAGTGTCCTGT
The DNA here is from genome assembly GCA_016859345.1 of Istiophorus platypterus. NCBI lineage: Eukaryota > Metazoa > Chordata > Actinopteri > Istiophoriformes > Istiophoridae > Istiophorus > Istiophorus platypterus. The sequence goes on along the minus strand of CM029123.1, from coordinate 8,262,622 downwards.
CATACCATAAATGTCATCTGACTATAACGTTCAGAGGCAGCCTCTGTGCTCTTTTGCTGACTGATAGTGTGGGTGAGATGGAAACAGACTGGGAAAGATCAGCCTTTCACACAGTGTAGTCATCTTGTATTGAGAGGAACATTGAGCTGAGCACATGATCAAAATTAGCCTAATCTGTGGACATTTTTAATTCAAGTATGTTGTAGGAGAATCCATTCCACATAGTTAATATCTGATTAATGGTACTGTTTTTCCCTGAGAAAACAATGTCAGAATTATTTCATAAATAAGACCAGTGGGAAACACATTCTGTAGACTGGGCTCAAACACAGCAGGCACGATCTGTTACCACAATCAGACCTACTTTTCTCTTCCGTGTACTCACAGCTTCCCTTCAATCTCTCCCAGTCTGTCATTCTGTCTCTCTTCTACACTCTTTCTATCTGCTTTATGCTTCCTATCTGGCCTCTCTTTGAACACAAACAACTTATTCTGACAGTCCATTTATAGGGAGGCTGATTGATGTGTGTGAGGTGCAGGTGTGTTTCCAAAGATACGCACTTTAAAGAGGGAACAAAAACACACACAGGGGACCATCTCATAGCCAGCCACATATCCATTGTGGAGCTGTTGTTTGTAATCTGAAGTTACTTGGTCAGTCTATAGGGCTTTCATAATCTTTTCCTGGAGACCAAAAAAAAAAGTTTTTTTTTTAATTAATCCATGAATATGTACAAATGTCGCCTTGAGTCAGTGAACTACATCCTGGGATGATTTTGAAGAAGGAAATAGGCTTTTATAGAAAGCGTGACACGAGAAATGTTTCTAGGTCTACAAAAAGTTAGAAAGATGCTGATCTCGCACACAAATGAACAAACATCCAATGAACTTTATAGCATGTTGATGATAAAGGGGGAAAAGGGCATGTTTGGCTATTCATTGGCTCTGCATCATTGAGTGAGGCTGTGTGTGTCATTTGACTGTAAATGGTTTCAGAAGTGAAATAGTCAGCTTGCATCAACAAGAAATGTGACAGTGTCTGATTGTGAAGAGATGTGTGAAGCTATGTCGGCTGTTCTGCACTGCAGCCTAATGCAAAGATCTACCCATGTACTTTATGTGTCGCATAACCCATCCTTGTGTGTGTGTGTGTGTGTGTGTGTGTGTGTGTGTGTGTGTGTGTGTGTGTGCATGCATGCATGTGCGCACATACACCAAGTGTCAAGATGTACGGCCAGACGCAATCACATAGATATTCCCCCTGCATCTTGTGCTCTCGTCACGCCTCCCTGACTTTCTCTCATTGTCTGAATCCGAGATGAAAACCCAGTCAAACACACACTCAGACACACACACAAACAAACACACACAGAGACACACACAAACACACTCACACCATTGCACAAATTATACCACCCGCACAACCACGTTCTTCTTTAGGTTAGAGGACAATTTGTTCAGCATCTGTGAAATTAGACATGGGTTTACAATGTCGCCTTTTCAATACTGATCACTGTCATACAAGTCTCTGTGTGTGTCTGTGTGCGTGTATTTGTGCATTTTTATTCAGGAGAGTTAGAGAAAACTGGTGGTTCTTTGAATTAGGTTTGTGAGCAGGCAGCGAGCTTCAGTGGTTTAACTTAATTCAGGGTTCGCAGGCAGGCAGTCTTAATGTACTGTATATTTACGGACTCAAGACATGGAATTTTTTTTGCTTCATCCATATAGTCAAAATGCTCCTTTATGCAGGACTGCCTCAGGCCTACAAGGGTCTATAAGCCAAAATTGAATTGCCCTCTAACCTTTTATTTTCTGTCAGTGGGCCATCCATTCACAAACCATATTTTACTTAAAAAAACCCCAAAACAATCCTTCACATTATCTGAAGATGCTTGAGGGATGATTTATTATATGACAGAAAGAATGACAATGAAAAATACTAGTTACCCATGGCAAAAGATAAACAGAAAAAAAAACAAAAAAAATAGAACCCAAGAGAGTTGGACACTTGAATTGGGATGTTGAGAGCCATAGAAAAAAATCAGACAGTGGTAAGAGGAGGCGGAATTTAAAGGAGCCCAGTACAGCTTCATGTAGTGATCATGTTCGGTGTTTTTCCTTCAGGTCGTGACATCCTCTGACACATTTTGCCTTAACTCTGGCAATGTCAGTTTAATACTGACATTTTGGATTTTGGTTTGTTCTAATGGTGTGTAAAAGTCTGGAATTCATGCTGTATTCGGTAAATTTTTTGTCTTTATACAGCCAACAGTAAATTGAAATTGTCTTTCTCTAATCAACAAGGTGTTACTGTCTGCAGAACAACCACTCACATGCAGTTTTTTTTTTCTTACACCATTCTGAGTAAAGTATAGAGACTGCTGTGCCTGAAAATCGCAGATAATCAGCAGTTTCAGAAAGACTCAAACCAGTTCATCTGACAACAGCAATCACACTATGATCAAAGACACCAAGATCAGTCTTTTCCCATTCTGACGTGTAAAGTGAACATTAACTGAACCTAACTGCATGATTTGATGCAATGAACTGCTTCCACATGATTTGCTGATTGGATAATTTCACCAATAGCAGGTTTACAGGTGTTGAGTGAGTGCATTTGTTTGTGTGCGGTTAATTTAAAAAACAAAACAAAAACTTTATTAAATCACGATTAGTGCAAACTTAAATTTCACTCATCACTTCTAAAATCAATCTTGATTATCCCTACACTAAATTTTGATGATGGAGACTATCAATTTTACCCCCCCCTCCCCTCAATTAGCTCAAAAACTCTATTCTTCCTCATTTTCTCTCTACCAGGCTCCCTCTTGTCTTCCTAACATCACTTTGGTTTTAATATCTGGATGGTTTTTTCTTGCCTCTTAGCTGAGTTAGGGACTCTTCTTCATTTGACTCTAACATTTAATGAAGAAGGAGAAGACTGTGTCTAAACTCCTGTATTTGTGGGCTTCCCTCCTAAGAGAAGCACTAGGCTCTTTGACCACATATGCCCATACTCCCAGTTCAGGGACCGCAACCAGCTGAACATGCTACTCCTCCATTTATAAATGAAACTTTGTCTTGCTTGCATTATTTTATGCATTGCAGTGTATTTTTCATTGGTCCAGTAATGTTCATTGGTCAAACTAAATCTATGAATAATTGATGTTATTGTGATATTTCATTGCAAGTTGTGCATTCAGAAAAATAGTACAGTAGTTTCACACAATACATAGAACACTTTCACTATCAAACAACTGTTTGGCCTGAAATGTACTCTGAGATGCTGAGGGAGGTATAGGCTACAACCTTGTCACTGCACAGATTCAAAAGAAGGCTGTATTTTGAAAAACCTTTGAACTACAAAAGTCCTCCTAAGCCTCGCATGGCGCATTTGGCCTAGAAATACAGACTTTGCCTCACTGCATGGTATTTTTCGTTACTTACATAGGCTACTGTTGCAGGAAGTATTAGAAAACATATCAGAGAACTGTATCACAAGCCTCTGTGCATTTGTGTGTTTGTGTGTGTGTGTGTGTGTGTGTGTGTGTGTGTGTGTGTGTGTGTGTGTGTGTGTGTGTGTGTGTGTGGGTGTGTGAGAGAGTGTGTGAGTGAGAGAGTGTGTGAGTGAGAGAGAGAGAGAGAGAGAGGACTCTGGTTAAATCATAGCTGCCTCTCTGCTTGCTCCCTGAATCCCCTGTCGGTGAAAACTCAGTTTGTCTGGGAGCTAAAAGAGACTGGTGAATTATTAAAGCTTGCTGAAGCTTCACTCATAGAGAACCAGCAGACCACTGAGACACCATAACTTACACACACACTGAGAGTCCAGTCCAATGTAATACCCACAGGGTAACATACTCACAATTGCTACACATGAAGAATGTTGACTGCTCATGCTGAGCAAAGCTGGTGGACTTCACTGTTTGAAACTGCAGATGGACTGCTGTAGTCTAACAAACATCCAGCTATATAGGCTACTATTACTACAGCTCACTACGGTGGGAAAACACATCCTCCCATCTGGCTCATGAATTTGCAACTTGTAGCCTGAACCAAACCAGTTAAACGAGATTTATGAAGAGCTGTTGCTGCCTTGTGCACTCTGACCTTTTAAAGATTAATTCTGATGGCATTTCTATTTTATTAGATAAACAATGGATGGAAACTAACATAGAAGTTCTCAGTTGCAACCCAGCTCTGTAATAATTGGTACAGCGTGAAGTTAATTTTGACAGCTATTTTTTAGGTTTAGTCTTAGTCCTGGGAGAAAAAGTCCATGTTAGGTTTAGTCATATTTAGTCAGCCTCACCCTTTTAATTTTTAGTTAACTTTTAGTCGAGTAAAACTCTGGACATATTTCTCTCATCTCAGTGAAAGAAAAACACACATTTTTTTTCTAATTTTTAGAATGAGTATTTTTGGCTAACCTCAGCAAAAACTGCTTTCAACTAAGATTTCATCCAACTGATTATCACAATGATGTTCAGAAAGATGCGAAAACAGCTGCAAAGCCAATGCACTCTAACTCATTTTAAAACCCATATGAATTAAAATGCCATAGAGTTAAGTCCCAGAAAAGAAATTTCAAAAAAGTGGGTTTTTAAGAGTGATTTAAAAGATGAAACAGTGTTTGGGGGAATGAAATCCTCACCTATGTCACTCCAAAGTGTAGGAGCCCTGACTGCAAAGTCTCTATAACCTTTGTTGATCCTCCTGATGAACTGAGGGTGCAGGTACGGACATAGGGCATTAACAAATCTAATACATAGCTTGGGACGAGGCCTCTCTGGGCTTTGTAAGTAATCAATAAAATCTTAGAAATTGATTCCAAAAGAAATAGGTAGCCAGTGAAGAGAAGCTGGGATTAGTGAAATGTGGTAATATTTGCTAGTCTGTGTTATAATCCTTGCAGAAGAGTTTTGGATGAACTGGTGGTGGGAGAGAGATTTTTTGCTGACGCCAGAGAGCAGGGAATTACAATTGTCCAAATGACTGGTTATGAAGGCATGAACAGTTTCCAGATTTTTAACAGAGGGAAATGGTCTAATCCTTGAAATGTAACTGAAATGATAAAAAGGACAAGGACTGTTCATAATTTGTTTGTTTGCAATATCTTGACCTGCAATTAAAGTCTCTCTCTCATCCGCATTTAGCTGCAGGAAATTTTGTGACAGCCGCTAACGGATGTCACGTAGACAGTTTAGCAGGTTGGAAGTGTTCTGTAAGGTGTTTTCAGGGCCACAGTTTAAATAAATCTGAGTGTTATCTGCATAAAAATGGAAACTGATATGATGTCAACATATGAGGTGGCCTAGAGAGGGAGTATGTAAATGGAGAAGAGGACTTGACCAAGCACTGAGCCTTAGAGCCCCAAGGTGTGAAAATCTCCAAGGAATATTCTACATTATATACTGTGTATTTTAATAATCCATAGAGGACTCAAATATATTACATTTAGCTATCACGGACCAGTTAAAATTCGACAAGACCTGAGATGTGTATGGCAATTAAGTAGTGTGTGTGCCTTAGCATGGATGGTCTGGAAAAAAGGGAAGAACTTTTTTCAAGACATTGTGTGCAGCTAAGCCAGAAGAAACCATATCTCCAGTTTCCTGAATTGAAAACCACCAGTTAAAGCCTCTTTGTCTATCCCACCGACAATTTCCACAAAGGTCTACATAGCTTGGCTCATTACAGTTGCAGAAGTGTGATTAAAATGTGTTTTTGTTTTGGAATGTTTGACATATTTTGAGTCATTCCTCTCCACATTTATAGTTACCTTGGCTTATTTCATGACACAATTTAGATTTTTTGGCAAACTCTGAAATCCAGAAAACAAAACAAAAAGATATCTGTTTGTAATTGGTATTTACATTTTGAGGCACTGACACAGTCTGCTCACGGGCTCAGCTTTCCTAATAAGAAGAATGTTATTGTATATTATGTTGTTTTATTTATATAATAATTTGTGATTTATAAAAAATTCATGATTTTTTTTTATCATCATTTCCGAAGATAACATGCGACTAGCCTTAGAGAATAGGCTTCTCTGTGCTATAAACATGTAGATAGATAGAGCGATTGCTACAACAATGTTTTAGTACATTTTTTCCAGATGAGAAAAGGTGAGCACACAGAAAATGAAGCGGTGATTTTCCATGCCCGGTTGTTTAATTAAGCTGCTAAAATGGAGCTCATAGTGTAGGTCTTAAGCAAGAACATGAAGTCATTTGTGCCACTTAGATGAGCTGATGATCAGCTGATTCCTCTAATTGCCACCTTCACAGCCATTCACATTATCGAGTGGTCTATTTAGATGCCCAGCTCCATACAGCTGCTATTTGCCTGCCATGTTGGCCACTGCTGCACTGCAGGCTCAACAACTCCAAGCTTTTTCCCATAGTTTATTTAATTTAAAAGGATTTATGAATAATTATCACCAACATTTTAATAACCTGATCCCTAAGACCTATATTATATCTATCTATCTCCAAGCACACTAATGGTGGCCCATAGCTAAGATATTGGTAAACATGCTTTGTATTAGTATTAGTGATGAACAGGGCTTTCCATAGTGGGATAAGTTAATCACAGAGATGTTCACCAAATTTCCTCTAAAAGAGTTCAAACCTCCAGGCACTCATTTTACTGTCCCATATGACAAATGTTACTAGTCTGTTATTCCAGGAAGATTAAAAAAAAAATATGTTTAGATGAGAAAAGGTGAGTTTTGCTAATTATGTTCGATCAATGTCTAGCTGGTAATTGTCAAAGTCCTGTAAGCTTTCAGGTCTGGTACAGTTTCCATCTGTATTTGCTGTTTGCCATCATTTTGTAGTTTCCTAGGGAGATCACAGCTATGGCAAGCAAGGAGCAAGTTACAGCACTATTAGCTGTGTGTGGCGGCCTCCATTGACTGGTGCTAGTCAAGCTGGCATTCATTATCAAAGCAGGTAATAACACAGAGCACTGGGTCTAACTCAACTGGCAGTGGACTCATTAATATAAACAGGACCCTAAACCCAAACTCAATTTACTTGAAAGCCTCTTTGGAGACAGGGGTTCAGTGAAGAGTCTTTCTCTGAGTGTGTATGTGTCTGTGCATATGTGCATGTATCTGCATGTGTCTAAGTAAGGTATTAATCATTCCGCTCCCACACCCCTACACACCAATACACAAACAGTGCTGAGTGTGTGTATGTGTGTGCAAGTGCATTACAAAGCTCCAATTAGATAGCTGATCAGTGGTGTGTACATTTAAGTAGTCACTCATCTCGTTTCTCTCACTACCCCAACTCATATCTCTGCCATTAATGAGTCCAATTAGCACATGCAAATATTTACTTCTAACTATAATTTGTGCTTTATCACACTGTTCACTCTTTAAAACCAGCAGTCTGAGTCATTTTGCGTGTGCGTGCGTGTGTGTGTGTGTGTGTGTGTGTGTGTGTGTGTGTGTGTTCACATGTGTACATGGGTTTTCTCTCTTTATTCATGAAGGCCCGTCAGCTCATTAGGCCCTCCTGTAGAGTACGATCATCAGCAATGTGGGGAGAGGAATCAAAAGACAGTGTAAATAGGAGGAGAAGGAACATCCCAATATTCTTCACTGTAATATTCTGCTACGTAGACAGACAGACACACACACACACACACATACACACACACACCTATGTACCAGTCATTGATTTAGGGTGTGTAACTATAATGGGTAACACTCCACTACCATCAGATTAATGACACCCAGACATCACAGAAGGCCCTGGGAGGAGTTGGAGGGTAGGGAAGGAGGAGATTAAATACTGGGAAACAGAGAGATGCTCTTTTAAGGAGGTACTTTTATGTGCCGCACATAGCACTTTAAAATATCAATAGATCATTGGCAATTGTGTTGTGATACTTTGTTAGAATTGGCATAAATAAATGGTTGTTGTTGCAAATTGTAGTTTTTCTCAAAATAATAACACATTTAGCTTAAACCTGTCCATTTCCAGCAAAGTCTTACTTAATAACAAACAATATAAAACATGGTCTTGATGCCATTAGAGACTGCAGGACTTCCATCCATCCACCAGATGTCCTTGTACTTTCCTCCCTGACTCACAACATGACCTATTTACCTGTGTCCCATTCAGTATCAAATAACCTGCCCTGTACACCTACATACCTGTTCCTATTTCCCAATAGCCCTGTCACTGTATACTTTATAACTTTACCAGCTCTTCTTCTCCTGTCCTCTGCCAGGCTTCAATGTTGCTTCGTGCATGTGCACTCAAGCCATTTGTACCTGTTACCTGATCCTGTTAGCCGATGGTAACTGGTACTTAATTCTTTGCTCCATCATTGACCTTTGACAGGACGATCTGGTCAGTATTGACCTAGCAGACAATCTCCAGCTCAGCCTGCCATTTTCCAGGGAAGATTTTGACATCACAAATGACATTTTCTTAAAAGAAGAGCCCGAATTCCTTTAGATGTTTACTGTGAATTCCTTATTCCTTGTGAGCTGGTTATTCCAGCCTTTACTGCATCCTCACACCTGTTCAGCCATGCCACATGCTTCCTAGTCAACTAGTGTCCGACTTGCTAGACTCCAGCAAGCTTTTGAGTGAGCTTGTATTAGGCACCTCAATCATCTCACCTTTCGCCTCTCCTGCAGTCGGTTAGACTCGGGCTTCTTCGCCTCCCGGCTCCTCCTTAACCGGTTAGCCTTCTCTCTGCTTCTTAGTCGGCTGGCCTCGAACTTGCACCCTAGTTGGCTTAGCTCTGCCTAATCTGGCCCCCGGAAAACCCCTAGCAATATTTATTGGGTTTGCCTCATCATTCTCTGTATTTTCTGTAGCAATCCATATGTTTAAACCCCTAGAGGAAAATCTGGTTGTTGTGTCTTCCGAGGGCATCAGTTTCTGCAGCTGCCAGCCCCTTAGCTTCTCATTTGCCCAGTGCCACAGAGCCTCAGTACCACCAGCCCCATCATGAGTTGAGGGTCCTGATCGAAGCCCTGCCAGAGCATCAATTGGCTGTCCCCCTGACATGGCTCCTGCCCAGTCATCTGCCTGCCTTGCATTTTAGCCGTTGACTACCATCATTGACGCCTCGGTTTGTCTGCCAGCTAATGGTTATCTTTCATGCTCCCCAACCAATAGTGACCTGCCCTTGTCTGAGGATGCCTCAAATTGCTGGGTGCTTTCAGGCATTTGGGGGTCCAACACTCCTTCTGACGGCTGCCTGCTTTGGTCTCCAGCCCTCTGCCTGTCCTGCACCCTGTTATCCTACAACGTCGCTGCTAGAGTGGTCCTGTATTTCTTAGGTTGCTGCTGGCCTCCAGAGCATCCCTGCCCATCTGGCCTGCCTTCTGGTTGTCATCCTGAGCAGCTCCTCCCATCTGTCCTGCTTTCTGTTTGTCTTCCATGATTGGTTCCACCCATCTGTCCTTCCCTCTGGTCCTCGTCCACCAAACAGTTTACATCTATGTCTCTGGGTCTCCGAGAATTCTCTCCAGTAGTCTCCCCTTCCTGTCTTGTCTTGAGGTTGCCCACCTGAACGTTACAGCTCTAGTGCTCAGGCTGCCTACCTCTTCTGTTCCTGGACTGTCCATCTGTTTTGCTTGTGTTCTCTTGTGTTCTTGTGTTTTTCCTTAATATCCAGTTTGGAGGGACATATATGAGCTCTCCCTTGAGGGGAAGCCCTGGAGTCACTGCCACTCTCCATCCTTCCAACAAATGTCCTCAGACTTTCCACTCTGTCTCAGTCACCTGATTCCCACATCCACCTCCTCAACCGCTGTCCTTTCTCCATCAAATGACCTTCCCCACTCTCCTAAACACCTGTTCCCATTCCTCCATTAGTCTTGTCAGCATATAGATTCTGCATCAGCTCTCATTTACCTGTCCTCTGCCACATTGTCAATATTGCTTCATGCATGTGCATTCCAGCCATTTCTACCTGTGCCTGACCCTGTAATATGTTCCTGCCTATTACTTGTTCTGCTTATGCCTCTTACCTGACCCTGCACCTTTTGTTTTTACCTTTTGCCTGTTTTATAAGCTGACTACCAGCCTTTTCCATTTGGACCTGTTTGCTTTGACAACCAACCAGAAAGCCTGATGACCTTTGCTTTCATTAAAGTTTCCTAACAGAATCTGCCTAGCTGAGTATCTGCACTTGGGTCATCCATTTTTTGCTCCATCCTTGAAATGTGACAAATAATGCACGTTGCATCCATACATACAATAAATGTATATATCTATACATTGTAAGGATATTTCTATAACCAAACAAGAATTTCCTTTGCATTTGTAGGTATAGAAACTGTTTACACATATTTTCTCCTAAATTTGGTGTATTCTTCATCTGTGTACTTGGAGCATTGAAAAATATATCCACTAGGCAGCTTCAAGAATGAATAGTCCCTGGCAAGCACTAAAAAAACCTCGCTGTGAACTTTAGATTTTGCACATTGTAAACATAACTTCACGTGGTGAAACTTGAGGAGGTTACTCTATTGTTAAATTTAAGATCACAGCATAAAAAGCAACAGCAGTGATAAACAATTGAATTTTCAAGATTTCTGCCGTTGTCATTTGTCCTTACTTCATATCCTGATATATTGCCCCCACCATTAATTAGCTAAAGTGCATCTTGATTATTTTGTGGTCTTGTAGAAGAAGATAATCAAGTCGGTTGCACTAAGCTCAGGATAAGTATTATGCACACGTGAACAAAACCAAGTCCAACAGTATTCTAAAACATCACGTTTTCTTCATAATGCAAATGATTTTATCTTTGATTAACCATCAAACCCTTGAATTTGCAGTATAGTCATGACAGGTATTTAAGAAGAGAGTCCAATTGGCTGTGACATGGGAAATGTAGGATTTGGAACACATACAGCATTTATCCATTAAGCCACCACTGAACTAGAAACAACTAAACGCTTAAGGAATACACATGACATAATGTATAATCTATGTATATGTTGTTGCCATAGGAACGTCTTTAGGGTAAAATCTTGAGAGAAGAGAAATATCTTGATTAACATACTGCTGTACTGCAAGTCTCTGGCTCACCAGAGAGCAAATATGTGGGAGTTTGAAGGAGCCAAAATCAAATACTAATATATTCAAAAGTGTGTACCAATTACTTTTTATGATTATCTCTGACCTGTAGGTGGGTGTGACGGACAGGAATTGGTTTCTCATGTCCTGCTATAAATATGATTGTACAATGTATGTGTGTGTTTGCATTTATGTGTGTGCTCTAATCTGAAGGCTGCGGCATGATCATCTACTATGTTTTATTCATCTGCGAGTCTGTCACCAGCTAATGGAAAAAGGAGGTGTGTGAGTCCATATGCATATGTATTTGTACATGCCTGCATCTGTGTGTATGTGTGTCTCAGCTGGGTTGGGGGTGGGGGTAACTGCTCGTTCCCACCCTGGTACTCAGATTAGCCACAGACAGCTGTTCTGTAAGTTGTCTGTAGAAGATTGGTAGGTAACATATAGCAACAGATGAGAGGTGTAAGAAAAAGGAAAACAAAGGAGAGAGTAGTTGAGGTGTAATGTATATAAATTAAATGTATATATTTAGTGACGGTATTTTAACGCATCATATAATGTCAGGAATGTAGTAATTTGTGTGCATAGTGCACATACTAAATGGTGACAACTGATGATAAAGAACAGAGAAATTAAAAGGTTCTAATTTCTGTGGATTTCTGTCATGGAGGGCCCTCATACTGAACTCGTGCTGTCCCGAGAATTCATGAATTAGATACCTGTCTTATCTGGCTTGCTTCAGGGCCGTGGGTCAATGTACAAAGCAGACCTCAGAGTCTTGCATATAATGTCTGTTAGAGAGGAGCCAGAGGAATTGGCTGAATTGAATTTTCGAATCCAAACAGACTGACACCAGCTGTGTATTTTGCGGTAAAAATGTCTGTGTCAACTACACATGCCAATAAAACACTGTGATTAAGTGCACACTAGAAAAAAGTAATTTAGGGTGTAGTTACTTTTTAATGGCATACTGCTGATCTACTGTATAAAGCATTGATGTATGTAATTTATGTACATTAATAAAGAAATGCTTCTATTTTATAATAAATCCCTCATGAAGTGCGCCTTATTAGAAAATGGTAACAGCTTTAGCTTGCACATTTTCACCAACTGATTTGTTGTATGAGTACAACAAATGAGGAGACTAAGTTCATTCCCTGGATCACAGCAGGACTCACAAATAGATTACTCTGATAAACACTTACTCTAAGGGGCAATTTCACTTAATTGCGTTAATTTGAAGTAGGACAATCACATGGGAAGACAGAACCTTATCACTGTAACTCAACTAAAATTTTATTATCAAGAATATCCCCCACAGATTTTATTTTTCTGTACGAGGCTTAACTAAATGCATTTTTAAACCTTCCTACATGTTTTTTGAGTATATGCTGTGTGAGCGTTTTTTTTTGTGTATGAATGACACTGTGCGAGCTTCCATCAGCAGAGATGGCCGGCAACATTTACCCTTTGATCTCCAAAGAAGCTCTGCTTGCTGACTACCTATTTCTGAAATACATGAAATACAAACCAGAGGGATATTTTTTTTTTCAATTATTTCTCAGCTTCAGCATTCCAATACTCCACCCCATCCACTTTCTCACCCATCACCTCACTACCAGCGGCCTCCCTCCCCTCTTTTCTCTGTCGCTCAGCAACCATCCGTAATTAATGAGCTTTTACAGTTCGATCTGATCTGACTCAAGATTAAACACGTCTGATAAACCGAATGGAATACACACACAGGCCTGCCCCTCTCTGCTCAGCACTGCCTGGAAATATAATTACTTGAGGAGGAACACATACAAAAACACACACTCATACACGTATAAACACACATACACTCTCACACACACACATACTTAAACACACCGCCTGAGTAAGCCCAGGTTAATACCAATCTTTTTCCTCTTCTCTGCACTAATTAGAAATGTACTGACGAGCATCATTTGTTTGGAAGTTGAATGCACTGTGCACTTTTTGTCATTATTCAGAGACTCAAACTTTAGATAATTAAATCTATTTAATGATACGCTTTACTGAGCGTATGTTTATGTCTTTACTGAGCGTATACGTTAATGACATGCTCTGATGCTCTTAATGAGCATGTGACAGTGGCAGGAAGACGGAAGAGGATTCCAGTTCTAAATGCCGTTCAGCCAGTCATTACTTAATTGTAATCTATCTCCTCTCAGCCAAATGACAGTTAAGACACTTGCTTATCAATCTGCCCCTATGGCCACACTCAACAGCTGTCAATAGACTGCTCAAGTGGCTCCTCTTAATAACTTCATCAGCAGGAAGTAGACAGAAACTGTATTCATGATAAAAATAATTACCTGAGTGTAATGGTGTTCCAATTCCCATATGAATCCTGTTGTCTAGATCTGTAGAAAATCACGATATATCTGTTTGTGTGTGTGTTCTCTCATAGATTTGACTCAGTGAACATGTAAGAGCATAAGCACATCCTATGCAGGCACTCATTCTGTGTAGAGTGGAGCAGCACTGTCGGGCCTATGGCTTGCTGTGGCCATAGCAACAGCCATGAGTGGCGATGGAGCTGACATTTTTTTATTTGTGATGATGCACTGAATGTCCTTGTTCAGATGTGAGCAGAGAGCGAGGGATGAAAACATAGTCAGAGTGAAGGATGGAGAGAGATGGGAGGTGTAGGGAGGGCTGGAAATAATTTTAGAGAAGACTGAGTGGAGGATTTCTTTCATATCCTTTTTAGATGTTCGTTCTACAAGCTGGCAGTGCTCTTTGAGTTTGTCATTTTCTTCTCCCTGCCCCCTTAAACCGTGGCTGTACCCACAGCTGGTGTTACATATGGAGTCTATTTTGGATCAATGCAATAACACAAGTGTAGTGCCATTTTTACGTTCATCTGTTTAGGTAAACACATAACCATCTTAACATTGTGAGCATGTTACTCACTAATCTGCAAGTTAATGATTTTCCAACACCACTTCAAACTAAACCTGTCTGACACTGCTACTGTCTGATCTTCTTTTTCTTGGGTTGCTCTTTTCTCCCAAGGGGCGACACTCCACTTGACTTCCCCTCCCACTGTTTATGTGTTCATCTTTTCCTGCTTCTCTGTGTGGGTGTCTGTATGTGTAGTCTGTCTGGGGCTAATCTGTGTGTTAGGGAGGGCTGAATAAGCCTCTCTTTGTCAGGGCATTAGGTTTGGAGAGGATGAATACATTAAATGATAAATGGTGGCGTTTAAGGTGGCATGTGGATTTGGATTCATCTAAGTGCCACCACCCTTCTTCCATTTGTGTCTCCCCTGCTGTAATGTGTGCATTTATGTTGTGCGTTGTCTTGCTTAAAGGGTCACTTCATCCAAATTACAAAAACATTGTCATTTACTTATTTTTTCAGCTGTTGTGCTGCGAATCATTTTCATAGGGGTCGTTTCTTCTGTAGAAAGTAAAAACTGTTTACAATCTGTGAATTGTTCAGGGTAACCTAGATATGAAATTTGTAAACACAAGTTGTTTTTGGACCTTTTTTTTTGAAATGTCATTTTCAGTGTTTTGATCAACATTAACCATATTTGCCTTTGATATCTCAAAGCCTGAAAAAGTAAAAAGAAACTATCTGCAAGACTTGATACCATTAGGGTAAGATAGCCAGCAATGTGCTATAGAGAACCAACAATGATGGGATTTTTATCTCAAACACTGATTAGCATTCCTTGAAGAAGAGTACCCAGCATAATGGTTCACCTGCTGACATGATCAGTTATGATGAAAACCTGCAACCTGTTTTAACTGTAACGTCATTAATCCCAAGTAGATTTTTTTTTTATTATTATTATTCGGAAGGAAGGAGGTTTCACTACATATTTTCCTATCCATGTGCACCACACAGCACCTCGGTGAGAGTGTCTAGATTTGAGGAAGAGAGAAAGTGGCCTACACCCCAGTTTAAACATTCTTTTTTTTTTTTTTGTTGAAGGGAAATCACTGAGAGAGAAACATGAGGTTGGGAGTGATGTATACTTTAGTTAAGAGGGGATTCTGCTATTAGATGGAATGCGGTAACTGTAAGTGAGGAGAGGAGGGGGTAGAGTCAGAGCGAGAGCAAGAGAGAGGCGGGCGGGGAGGGGGGCTAGGCTGCTGCCTCGGAGCTCTGCAGCGGTGAGCTTTGAGCTAGCGACTCTGAGCTCTCTGGCTGTGTATGTGCATCTTCAGGCTGCTGTGGTGCAGACTGTCGCCTAGCCACCTTAGCCTCCCTCCACCACTTCCACAGTTCAGTCAGCTGGCAGCTCCAGTGTGCTTCAGCTACAGTTGGGCTCCACAGTCTTTAAGTGTCTCTGTCTGTAGCTGAGGATTTCCTGCCCCTACAAGGATTCTCTCTGCCTTCCTGGCAAAGCAGGGAGAGAAAGAGAGGGACAGAGAGTAAGAGGAAGACAGGAGAAGGAAGAGCGACAGAGGGCCGGCAGTGACCTTCGTGGTGTGGTGGCAAAGCAGAGGAGGAGGAACTGGGGACAGGCGTAAGATCCATCAGGTGTGTGTCAGCCCTTAAAGGGAGGAGTAAGAGTCTGCTGTGAGCTTGAATTTGTGTTCAGAGATGTGAGTGAAACAGCTGGAAGGATGCTTTATACTGTATATGAAGTAGTAGATATGTTAGAGCGAGAGATCTTTACACTTACGTGCATTGCCAAAACATGCTATTTCATGCTGAAATTGAGTGTTAATGTTCAACTTAAGTAAGAAGTACAGAAATGATGGAGTAGAGTTGGAAGAGAAGTGAAAAAAGTATTAGGAGAAATATGCTTCTGTGACATGTAGATGGATACATCCTCACAGAAGCCAGATATAAAGATGCTGATATGAAGAGAGAGAGGACAATATAAATGGAGAATACTGGAGATGGATGGAGCAGGAGCGAGTAGGAAGATGTATGTTTTGCCAGCTAGAGCTCAGCGAGGATGACAGACGTGTTTGTGTGTGTGTTTTCTTACTGCCTTGGACTTGGCTAGCGAGAAGCACGTCTGTATTGGAGTATCAATCACTGTGAGCTGGGCGCTGCCTCGAGGCTGCAGGCTAGATAGGCATGGTCTCACAGCTCTTTGGATCTATCTGTGTGTGTGTGTGTGTGTGTGTGTGTGTGTGTGTGTGTGTGTTTCTTTTTGATATGTCATTTTTTTCTGTATGATATATAAATATATATATATAATTAGTATCCTTTTTTAGTAGATGGCCTGGAATCCTCATTATAAAAGGAATGTTTGTATTAGAGGGAGCAGGATGATCTACTGTGCATCATCTACATTTTCATTATTATCCATTATTGGGTATGAATCAGAACTAAATACCTGCTTAAACCCTGCTTACTTTAGTACTTTTCCCCCGTTGAAAAGATTACTAAAATTTTTGCAGATAATTCAAAATTGCAAATGACTCAAATAAGCAGGATATAATGGGTAGCATTACAGCCGCTTAAGCAGAGGGGGTACATTCATACGTGACAGACACTGTCTGCCTTGCTGAAGTGGACTTGAGTGAGATATTAAATCTTGCCATCATTAGTTTGTGCTGATCTCTAACTAAACCTTCCTCCTGTCACTAGTGTCATATTTGTGCCAGTAGATTTGTGTGCTTTGCTCAATAGCATCTCTGGAAGGATAGACATTGCCCAGTAGATGATGTTGGGGGATCCTCCCCCAGGACCAGACTTTCACTGATCACTTTATAATCCTCCATGCTGGAATGTGTATGCCACTGACAGCTAGATAGAGAGCAGGGGGATGTGGGAGGATGAATGGACAAGAAATTGGGTAATACAATTAAAATTTCTAAGACAAAACCTGCAAGTCATAACGTCGGCTCTGAGCCAATGAAGGGCCGCAATAAATGTTTGTGTGTCCACATGTTTAGGCGGGTTTGTTTGTACAGGAGTCAGAGTAAAGAGAGAAACATTGAAGAAAATTATGCTGTGTGTGTGTGTCTGTGGGTGTTGGATCTGCATGTCTTGAGAATGGTCTGTCTTTCTGTATCAGTCTGTCTCTGTCTTTTGGTTTCCTTTTCCCCATCAAATCACGCCTTTCTGAGGAAACAACTCGACATTGACCTACTGAGAATTAAGCTTGACTCAGGCTAATACATTCTGGACCCTGCGTGACTCAGCAGCAGGCGTACGCACATATACGCACACATATACACACTGACTGGCTATTGGTAGTTTTCAGCTAGTTAAAATTCTGGTCTTGCTTTTGTATTGCTACAATGCAGAATATTGACTGTGAATACCGGCACTGATACAGGGTGGATATGAGCAGTAATATTACTTGGTTTGAAAATAACAAAGGCCTTCTATATTGTACTGGCCGTTTTAATATCACACTGTTTTGCTGTTTTCTGTGTACAAGTGCGTCTGAATGTGTATACAGGTGCTGTGCAGAGCTCATAACTTTCTAGCCTCTATACAGCAAAACATCATCTGTTAAACCAAGAGGGGAAAAATCCAATTACATTCTCCTTACCCTGTCTGCCAACAATGAGACAGGCTTTTTATATCTTTGATTTTACAAATCTCTTTCAATCATCAAATGGACCAGATGTACCTAAAATGGTATGCTTTTACTGTATTCATTTGGCATGCAGCTTGGCTGGGGGTTTGAGAAAATTATGTGTGCATAGATACGTGTGTATGTGTTTCCAGCTATGGATAAGTGTGTTATCCATGTGGAGGTATAAGCTTTTCCCTGATAGATCCTGACAGAGAATTCCATTAGGTGTTTGCTATATAGCCTCTATGGATGGAGTTTGGTTTGAAGCACTGTATAGGAGGGTGTGAGTGTGCATGAAGGAGAAATTTAAATGCACATATTTCTCCTGCCTGGTGCATTTGTGTTTTTATATATATGCGCAGGCTGTATAAATGCACATATTTATTGTTTATCCATGTTATATACCTTGTCCTTTTGTGTCCTTTACGCGTTAAGAACCCTTGGACATGGGATATGAGGGATGGAGGGAATAAAAAGGAGGCGAGTGTCTCTTCCTTTCTTCCTCTCTCTGGTGCTGCTTGGTGTTATCATGGCTGTAACGAAGGCTCATTTATCTCCATCTTAGTGCAATCTCATCATTCACAAAGGGACTGCAGTGGCTGTGGAATGAGGATGAGTGTGTATATTATTGAGGGCATGGTCATACATGTGTGTGCAATATGAAAATGAATGTTTGAATGCAATCAGTGTTGCAGACCTGTTGAGGAACAGTGTCCGAGACCTGTTGAGAACCTGTTGAGTAAATTATAGAATGACCTAAAATGGGTCACATGATACAAAAAGGGCCCTGTTTCATTCTGTTTGGTCAGCATTGTGGGTGCAAATTGTCGGCACATTACCAGATCAATGAATATAGATCAAACTCTGAGGTCAGGTTAAGTAAGCATCCATTTAAACTGTGGAGCTACATCCTCACCTTGGAACTAAGAGTGAATGGAGGGAAGAGGAGAGGGCAGACTGGGAGACAGACACACAGAGAAACAGAGAGACGTGTGTAGAGTGATAAAGGCTGAGTAATGTCATCATAGACCCCATATCCTCCACGTCTGATTAAGAGCCTCTCTGAGCATTCCCAGACGCTGCACTGTGATAGCCCAAGGTCATGGAGAATCACGGCGCAACGCTGCAGATTGATGCTTAACTCCGTCAGGAAACGGCAGAATCTAATTTGGCCAATGGGCTTCCTCTCCATTTCAGATGAAGAGGACAATTCCTTTCACCCTAGGGCCCTCCAAGGAAGTGTGTGTGTGTGTGTGTGTGTGTGTGTGTGTGTGTGTGTGTGTGTGTGTGTGTGTGTGTGTGTGTGTGTGTGTGTGTATAAATGTCTGCTGGCTTGCAGCCTGGCTGGATGGTTGTGTGTGCACGTGTTTAAATTCATTCTGTTGTATTTTATTACTTCTCACAATGTTTAAATGTGAGTGTAGATCTGCATGGATGTGTTTCTTTCTAAATGTGTGTGCATACCTGTCTCTCCCCCTCTTACCCAGTGTATGTGATACCACTATACCTGTCAGCATGCTGTCAAGGAATGCATACATAATTGGCAGGCTATGATATTAGTTTGGGAATAAAAAAAGAGTATAATAACTCACATTCGTTTGTCTTCAGTGAATGACTTACAAATAATCACACTTACTCAACAAAATCACTGTCTCGCTCACCAATGCCCAGAAAAGGACCACAATCTCTTTCATTTCCTCTTATGAATGTCATGAGCATAGGTATATGTAAAGTGGTGTTTGCATATGATGCTCTTGAGGCTGGTTCGCAGCTTGGTTGTTAGTGTTGAGTGAGTGTATTAGTGACTGCTTGTGTCTGTCTATTGCAATCTCTGTAATGTCCATATATAGGTAGCATAGAGTCCATATATAGGTAGCATAGAGTCCATATATAGGTAGCATAGAGTTTGCATATATAACAGGTGCCTTAAAAAGAGTCTAAAAAGACAGCTCTGTGTCTGGATATATTGTCTGCTATCATATTTGAAGATGGTGCAACTACCCATACCCTCAATTATGCAAATATTCATAATATATAAGTTTATCATCCACTATTTCGTTTTTTAAATGCAAGCACAAATAATGGTATTTGAATGAGTTTCAGGGTAGTCATTTTCTGTATGAAGCTTTAGGAATGGCTGTAAGTTTTAGAAGTTAAAACTGACAACTTTTTGTGCCGGTGTTCACTCAGAGAAAAGCCTGAGGTACTATTAAGGTAAAACACAATCTTAACGTCTGTCTTTACAACAGAAAAGTTTGGCCTGCCTCCGAGAGAAGTTTAGAAATAATGTGGGCAAGTAACAAAGTGCACAGTCACTGTTTTTTCCCAGACCTGATCCAATGGGCTGTTGTAAGTGAAATGCAATGCAGCAGAAACTTAAACACCAATTATGGTGATGGAGTACGGCAGTGTTGGTTTTGTCAATGAAGACATATCTTCTCTCAGGAGAAGCAATATCTACACTTTAGGCGTACCTTTTTATCGTAGCAGCAGATACTGTATTTTACTCTTGTTCTATCTGGATTCGATCAGTTTAGTTGGTGTGGACAATAAACCAAGGCAGAGAGGGGATAACCACAGTCATGAATCAGTGGAGATCCAGATCCATGCATGGGCATGTCTAGGTACCACGTCCATGTTGGATGTCATCGGTGGAAATTGTAAAAGCATGTAATTACATTTGCTAAATTATGAATGTTAAAATGTGATTGTATTCTCATGCGCACTGTAGCAAGATAATCTGATTAGAATCGCTATGAATGTTGTTCATGCCACATACAAATGCTGAGTGTTGCTCTTTTTTGAATTTTTATCAACTAAACAAATGATGCATTGTGCATTGCTAGGTTTAAAGGACCATTGTGTAGGATTTAGGAGGATCGATTGGCATAATGGAATATAATATTCATAATTATGTGTTCATGATTGGTAAATCACCTAAAACTAAGAAATGATTTTTCATTATCTTAGAATGAGCCCTTCATATATACATGGGAGCAGGTCCTCCACCATTGAGGCCACCATGTTTCTACAGCAGCCCCCAATGGACAAACCAAACACTAGCTCTATAGAGGGCCTTTTGTATTTTTATGTTACCTGAAGACCCTACCACTCAAGGTTCTCCTACATGCTTGGAAAGGGAGGGATGAGGGGAGGGTTTTCAGTTGCAACCTCATTACTATATGAGGCTAGATCCCTCACAATAATCCTTTCACATACTGTTATCCTGTTCTTTTCCAGTTTAGTAGGATTAAAGTTTTGACCAATCATCTTATTCAAAACTGTCTGACACTATTTTATGTCTGTATGAATTCTGTGTATTGAAGCTATATGTGTACACTGAATAATAAACTAGAAACCAGACTCAATGTTTTTTTCCCCAGGCTATTCCTTTAGATAAAAGAATTACAGGTGTCTCATGCAACATTACACATAGAAGAAAATGCAAAATTCCCAATAATTTAGCCTAACATATTTTGCATCTTTGAAAAAAAAAAAAGAAATAGAGATTCCTGTTTTTGAGCAATGTTTTGTTGCGCAGCATGAGTTTCTTCAAGGCAAGTGAGGTCCAAATCATTTTACAGTAAGATGCTTATTTACTTGTTTTGCCTGACCAAAAAAACGAACATGTTGAATTTAAAATGATATAAAAGAAAGAAAGCACGAGAAACTCTTATTTGAGTAGCTTGGCGTTTGGCATTTTCGCTTTAATGACCTCAGTGTATAATCATTTATCAATATAGTTGCTGAATAATTTAAAGTTTGTTGACTCACTGATCGAACAGCTATTTTTTGCACTAATTGCAAGCCTTTACATGCATATAGTTAAAGCACGGGCAGGGTTTTACAGCACTAACCATTGTGTGCTCGTCAATTCACTGTCCATACCAGTAATAAAAAATACAGGGAAAAGAGACAAAGAAAGCGAGTGGAGATGGTAAAGTGGTGCAGCAGTAGAAAGACAGGGAAGCAGCAGGTGAAGAGAAAGCAGTGAAGGGAGTGGACCATTGTAGCAATATGGCTGAGCTGGTGGATCAATAATATACTCTGTGATTCATAACACATTAATAGGAGAGAATGCATTATTACTGTTAAAAGATGTCAGGTAGACAGGGTAGACACACACACAAACACAAACACACACACACCACTGAGTGCTGGGATTTTTCATCTAAGCGAAGGTGAGGCACACAACACTGCATCTGGGCACAAAGCCAAAGAATAACCCTTAATCCTCTCCTCTCCACCCCAATGCACCCCACCCCACCCCACCTTGAGACACTCTGTAGAGCTCCATCTCCTGTCATGTCATCCTCCCCCCTCTCAGTCCATTTCATTTCCTCTCTTAATATCTTGATTAAAGTGGTCACCTTTCCCTGTTGTGGTTAATGAGCAGCAGGTGTCCGAGTGCAGCTCACTAGACCATGGCTGGGACCCAGGGACCAACTCATAGAGCAGCTTCGTTGTCAGCCTGCAAGAGGGTGGAGGTACAGTCCACCGTCCCAAAGCATTTTAATGGTTTTTCATTACTGCTAATAGAGAAGAGTGGAAATAAGAGAGAGAGAGAGAGAGAAACACTGTATTAAATAAAGTGTAACACTAGGGTGTTTTTAAAATGTTATCACAGTTTTCAATGTTTGAGCCTGGTAAGACCATGTTTCAATGAATTTCATTACATATTTTTTGAACTACAAAAACATAGTGTAGAAATCTGCCATTACAGAAATGAACTATATATAATCAGTCTACAGTGCAGTACCAAAGTTCCAGAGTTTTCTGTGTGAGTTAAAATCCACGGATTAGTCTTCGAATGAACTGTGTACATTTATGTGTTTGAGTTTTTGTCTGTGTTTTTGCAACTATGTATACTCACATTTGTGGCTCTGTATTTTGCATATTGTCTACAGTGCCCTGTCTAAGCAGCGTTCTGGCGTTTTTAGCTGTCCGCTGCAAAATACACCCACTAGAAGTGTAGACAGATGGGGGAAAAACCAAACTGATATCTTGTGAATATAATGATGCATCTCCATAATCCTTCCCTTCACTCCCCCTCAGTCAGATCTACACATTAATACTAAAATGATCACTAATGACGTGTCAAAGCATTGTTTTCAGTTGAATAGTTGTTTCATCATGATTTATGTAATACTTCTTTGCCAAGACTAGACAGCAACTATGTACAGTGATACAGAAAAATTGATGAGTCACAAGAGACAATACAAAGGTGAACATACATAAGCAAAATAATACTATATTTCATGTTACAATTTAGACTAGACTACAGATGTACACATTCTTCCCACAGCAGTGGCCCTTAAGAGTTTTGATCAACCTTGCTGATCTCACTGCACAAAACAAAAGCTTATTTATCTGCTGTCTATGCTAAGGTGTTTATAAGGCCAAACTATTTGGAAACCAAAAATTTTAAACAACTTGCCAATGTGATAAATGCGGCTTGAAATTCCCCATTCATTGTTTTGATAGTCAACATCATTAACAATCAGCCTCATAGTCGTCATTACCAAATTCATTCTCTTTATAAATCAACAGTCATTAACACTACATAACAGAGAGAGCACAAAAATGGTCAATCTAAAACAAATTGATTTTGTCGTCTTCTGCTAATGTTTCTAACACAAGCAGTGCTTTGGCTCCCCATGCTTTTACTACTGCTGCCCTGTTGATCTGCTGGAGTTTCTTCAGTACGCTTAGGGATTTACTGCCTTAAGGCTATTTGAATGAACATCAATGAAAACTAAAATAATGACAGTACATGCTAAACCCTTCCTTTGCATCACCAATGCCGGATGTTTATAAAGAGAGAGAAAGACATAAAAGGAAAATGTGGACCTAATATGAGAGTGGACAAACTATGTACTCTATGGCTTTGAAATGCTATAGTGTTGTTGCCAAAATGATAGAGGAACAAATTTAGATCTGAAGACAGATAAATATTTGCAATTTCCATTTTTAAGTAGTTATATGAACTGTGAAAATCCTACAGTGCAGAACAACCCTTACTTTGTGAGCTGTCTGTTAAGCTAAAAATACAGTATTTACGAGGGGTTAATGATAAATTTGTGGCCTAAGGTAGAACGAGATGAGTTGTCCATGAGGACATGGTGGCACCATTAGGGGAGGTCGCCTCTTCGTACAGCACGGTGAAGAAGTTGGCTGCTGAGTTCAAACGTGGCAGAGAGTGCATTGAAGATGACGCCTGTCATGTCACCACACTGGAGAGCACTGACAAAATCCATGACATGATCTTAACAGAATTCATATGTTTCACATGAGTAAATGTAGGAGGGGACTATGTTAAAACATAGGTTTTCTAATATTGACTCTTTATCAACCCCCCCCCCCCCCCATATGCAGGGTAAGTGGTTATCAAGTGCGTAATAGGATGGCTAACTGGTATTTTTGTTTGTCTCTGTGCATCAAATTGTTTTCTACAGTATGTCTGGTTATAAATGTATGTATGTTATTCTATCTAATTTATAGATTTTTGTGCACCTTTGATTCATGTGTTTAATATAACTTATACCTCATTGTGCCTTTGAGTATACTGAAAAACAAGGCAAATTTTGAATGTACTGTTTTGTATCTGAGAACCTAATGTGTTGTTAGTGTGTGTGCGCATGCATGCACACTGTAGGAAAAAGGGCAAAGAGAATAGCAATGTAAAAATGTACCCTTGAGGAAGTCATTTAACCTTAGCCATGCTCCAGTGAACAGCAGAGGGCACATCAACATGTGTCTGTGTATAGCAGAACATTAAATGTACAGCACTTAAAATGCAGTAACAGTAATTCATAATGAATCGGGACATTACTGACAAGTAGGAATTTATGTTTATACAGTGTATTTCAGTGGGGAACAAATAGTTTAGTAATAAAAAATGAAAGTATGTGGCCCTCCACTTATGAGCTCTCGAGGTTTTCCAGGATATCACACATCTAATTTGATTGTTTGACTGGTGGGACATTATTTTTCTTGTCAAGTCTAGCAAACTGGTTAGGTGCTAATGGATAGTCGCCATTTCTGCAAAACAAAAATACTTGTGTAACACGCATACAGAGTGGGTTAGTGAAGCTTCAAACCTACAATGTTACAGACTTTGGGTGTTTGTAGAAAGTGAGCAAGGGTTAGGGACATGGGCGCTGGATTCTTGGTCCAGCTCCAACTTCACATATTTATCTCTAAGCCGCAGCTGAGCTCAAACTAGGACGCAGAAAAGTTAGAAGAAAAGGTGAACAGTCAGACAGAGAGGTGGTGAGAGAAGGCACACATGGAGCCGATGCCAAGAGCCTGGCTCAGGGTTAGTAACTGACAAGCATTGATACAGTAGGTCCATATGCAATGGATGGACCCTCATTCACATTGGGAGAACAAGGTGCTGTGTGTGTGTGTGTGTGTGTGTGTGTGTGTGTGTGTGTGTGTGTGTGTGTGTGTGTGTGTGTGTGTGTGTGTGTGTGTGTGTGTGTGTGTGTGTGTGTGTATGTATGAGAGAGCAGTGGAAAGCAATAAACTACAAGCATGATTTCATCACTGATGTCAGAGCAGAAGGTTGATGTGGTCTCCCTCTATTTTGTTAGTCCCTCCCCCTCTCTGCTTCCTATCTGGAACTGTACAGAGGACAGATTGAGGGTATTACTTTCCTTCAACTGAGTTTTTCTGCCGTGCAGTGAAACTGTAGGTCCTTTTCTGCTCCTGTGTCCAAGATAAATCAAAAAATATTTTCTAGATCTGCAATCAATGCCCTAGTCCTTTTTCAACAGCTCTGCCTTTCCCTCTCTCTCTTACGCATAGGCACACACACACACACTCTTTTATACAGAAACATAGACACACTGTTTCTTCTCTCTTTCTTCCTGAGGCAGTGGTTCTTTCTTGAACACTGACATCAGATAGCCTCCCTCCAGCAGTCCACTCCCCTGGGAGGGATTTGCATCTCATTTGCATCTCATTATTGATTTAATAGAGCAAACTGTACTTCATCCTGTGTGAAAATGATGAGGGGGATGAAGATAGCTGGGGAGAGTCAGTCTACTGGTGACTGTCTGCCTCCAAGCAGCTGTTACTGTATATCCCACACTAAACTGATGTTATTCTACAATTAACCATATTATTGAAAATAAGAAGAACTATTTCATACCTTTTTAATAGAAAGGGGAATTGAAACACTTTCACTTCTTTTGTAGCAGTTCACCATGGAGAGTGAAAAGCTGGTCGTCATAGAGACGGGTGAGATGCGATAATCCTTTGAATATGGGTTGTTTAAATCATTTTAGATAAAGTTGCACACTCTGGTAATGCATTTGCATTTGTTTCTTACAAAAAAAGCACAGAAAGTGAGAGTTGTATAAAGAGTAAAATAGGCCAATCGCTGCTTGAGGTGGGTTGGCTGGTCGGCTTTTGGAAGCTTTTAAACGCAGCATCACCAGGTTGACAGAATGAGACCAAAAGCAATGGCAGTGGACAAAGAAGGTTAAACAGTGTTGGTGGTGTTTTGGCAGTGGAAGTGAAAAACTTGGAAAGATGATATTAGAAGGGAGCAGTGGGGGATGTTAAGAATTACATTTAAAAGACCCTTTTCACAGCAGTCATTTTGACTTGTCAAAGCAGGAGAAGCACAGGACCCTGGTATTAAGCATGTTCACTCACTGGCGTGGCTCACTGGGACACTTAAAGGAATGGAGAGATTGTTGTTTTACTAACACCTGTGCTTTTCTTGCTTTGAAAAGCCAAAATGTCTGCTGTGAAAAGGATCCCACAGCGGATAAAATAAGTATTGAACATGTCACCATTTTTCTCAGTAGATATATTTCTGAGGGTGCTATTGATATGAAATTTTCACCAGATGTAGGAAACAACCCAAGTAATCCATACAAAGAAACCAAAACAAATAAGTTCAGAAATTAAGTTATATATGATCAAATGGAATGACACAAGGAAAAAGTATTGAACATGCTTACTGAAATTTATTTAATACTTCGTTAAAAAGGCTTTGTTGGTAATGATGGCTTCAAGACGCCTCCTGTATGGAGAAACTAGCCGCATGCATTGCTCAGGTGTGACTTTTGCCCATTCTTCCACACAATCAGTCTTCAACTCTTGAAGGGTCCGTGGGCCTCTTCTATGAACATTGAACTTTAGTTCTTTCCATAGATTTTCAGATGTATTCAGGTCAGGTGATTAGCTCGGCCATTCTAGCAGCTTTATTGTCTTTCTCTGAAACCAATTGAGAGTTTCCTTGGCCGTGTGTTTGGGATCATTGTCTTGCTGAAATGTCCACAGTCATTTTATCGTCAGCATCCTGGTAGATGGCAGCAGATTTTTTATCAAGAATGTTTCGCTACATTTTTCCATAAATCCTTCCTTCAATTATATGAAATGTGCCAGTAGCGTATGCTAAAAAACAACCATGACGCTCCCACCTGCAAAATTCACTGATGGTATGGTGTATTTAGGGTGATGTGCAGTGTCATTTGTCCTCCAAACCTGGTGTGTATTACGGCATCCAAAGAGTTATATATTCTCCCAGTATTTCACAGGCTTGTCCAAATGTTGTGCAGCAAACTTTAAACGAGCTTCAACATGCTTTTTCTTTAGCAATGGTGTCTTGCATGGTGAGTGTGCATACAGGCCATGATGGTTGAGTGCATTATTTATTGTTTTCTTTGAAACAAATGTACCTGCTAATTCCAGGTCTTTCTGAAGCTCTCCACTAGTGGCCCTTGGCTCTTGGACAACTCTTCTGATAGTACTTTTCACTCCTCTGTCAGAAATCTTGCAAGGACACCTGGTCATGGCTGGTTTATGGTGAAATAATGTCCTTTCCACTTCCAGATTATGGCCCCAACAGTGCTCACTGGAAGATTCAGAAGTTTAGAAATCCTTCTGTAACCAGTGCCATCGGTATGTTTTGCAACAATAAGGTTGCGAAGGTCCTGAGAGAGCTCTGTGCTTTTACCCATCATGAGATGTTGCTTGTGTGACACCTTGGTAATGAGACAGCTTTTTATAGGCCATCACTTGGGACTGAACCAGCTCATAATAATTTGCACAAACAAGGGGCAGGATTGCTTTCTAATTACTGATAGATTTCAGCACATTGACTTTCCATGCCTTTTTGCACCTCTCTTTCTTCATGCGTTCAATACTTTTTCCCTGTGTCATTTCACATTTTTACACATAACTTAATTTATGGACATCTATGGTTTGGTTTTTGCATGTGTGGATCGCATGGGTTGCTTCTGACATTTGGTGAAAATTTCATTACAATAGCCCCGTTATAAGTATATTATCTGAGAAAATGTTGATGTTTTCAATACTTATTTTACCCGCTGTATGTGCACTACAACACAGGAAACAATTCATGGCAAAGTTTGTCAAGTAGTTTGTCAAAATGCTTACAGATTGTTCCATCTTACTGAAATAACAAAGGATCCAATTCTAGCATTAAGTGTTGGTGTTTGCTGACTCATTGATGTTAGTGTAAAGATTTTAAAACCTCAGGAACAGGATTTCACTTTTTGGAAAGAGTGATAAAAGAAACCATCAATTAGAAATTGTAGTCAGTCACAGCAGTTAATGGAACAGCAGCTAGCTGATGTAACTGTAGGACTTCAGCTCTCTATTGATCTCCGTAGAGAATTTTCTGGTGCTTTCCTTAAAGACACCTGAGAAGATTGGGTGCTTGCTGAACTGAAGGACAATTTCTGGAAAATCACAAAGTCACTCTAATGTCATTCAGTCGCAGCAGATGGGCTGTTATACACATTGATGATAGTTCTTACTATTTTGTTCCTCTTCTCATACTCCACAAACAAGTACACGCTCTCACATACACTTAATAGGGCAGAAAATATGATTTGTTTATGTAAATTCATATCAGTCAGTGTGTGACAATCCTGAGATAAAACCTGGCATATCACACAAGCCTTTTTTAATTACCTTATTGTGCTGTCTCTCCTCTGCAGCAACTCCTGGAAGGAAGAGGCTTTTTCAATTAGGACTTCTCCCCCCATCTGAGCTCCGCTCCCTGCCACACGCTTTGTTATTGTGTGTGTGCATGTGTGCATGTGTGTGTGAATTATTTGGTAACCTTTCTAATTTCACACTTGTTAAGTTTCCATGTAAAAGGCAACACTTTAGAGAGAAACCCTCAGGATGGGTGAATGTCATTAGTGATTGTGTGCATGTGTGTTTGTCCCTGTCTGTGTGTGTGTGTCAGGGGCTTGATGCATAGATTAGTTATATAAAATCAGGGGCAGGTTTGAATCTGTCAAAGGCCATTTTCTACACACACTTGGGGCGCACACATGCAATTACAGAAAACAGAATACATAACCGTACTTTTGCTTATATTCCTGTGACAAAATGAGGTGATCAGCCATTTACTATTACTCGTGATCTCAGGCCTCCCCAGGCAGACTGTGCTTCGTGTGTTCCTGTGATTATGATTATGCTCTCTTTATGTTTGTTTCTCTCCCTCTTCCTGTCTCTCTCTAATTTATGTGTTGTTGTTGGAACTGGTGCTGATAGGCCCAGAGATGGCATTTAGCTAAAGAGCAGAGAGGCTGTTAGCTTCTCCATTCATCTAATCAATCTCACTAATGAAACCACGGTCCTCTCTACAGCCTCTATCTTCCCTCTCTTCCCTCATCCTTCTCTCACTTCTCTCTTCCTGCCCTCTGCCCTTTCATCATTTGTTCTCCTTTTAGCTTTTTATTTTTTATCCCTTCATGTTCTCGTGGCACCCAGGTGCCCATTCTCATTTTGTTTTCTTTCCTTACTTCTTTCCCTCCATTCTCCCTTCCTTCGTGCAGCTGTCCTAGATTCACCAGTGGTAGATTTTGTTCCCAGTGAAGCTGCTTTTTCTGGTTTGCTTACTCCATTTCAGCAAAACCCATGTCTTCTCCCCTCCCCCTACAGAATAGATGGTGAATTGACCCAGTTAGGGTGAGAATGGGTATTTTACTGGGACTGTATATGTGCCAAGATGTGTGTGTATCTGTGTATCTTCATATGTGAGCACTGCATAGGCCTACATTTACATGCATTTAGACTTTCAATTTCAGATTCTGTGAAGTGCACATTTTCACTTTTTTTCATTTTTAAAGGCAAAACAATTATTCGATAAATTTGTTTGTATAGGGCAGATTAATTGGTAATGAAAGCAGCTGTTAACTGCAGCACTGCATGATGTATGCCTTGGAGCTCAAGCCATCATCTCGGCAGACAGGATGATGAGATAAAATCTGAAGAGGTGAGGTGCGGAATGCACAGTTGTGATAAGGTGCGGCAACTAGCATTTAATATACAAATACCATGTCTTTAACAGTAGACTTTAGAATAAAAAAACAGTAAAACACATTTGGTAACCTTAGATGCTGCTCCTTATTAATAAGTTGGACTCAAATTGTGTCCCCCACACCTTATCCCTCTACATGTAGGGATGTTTCATCGTCCATATCCATTATTTTCCCTATCAGGACACCTCAGAGTGTATTATCTAGCTTATTCCATCTCATCATCCATTTTGAGATGTTTGGTGGTGTATATCCCCCATGGTTAGTCCCATCTACCACTGAAAATTAACTTCTGATGTAGCATAAAGCAAAAGAACTGCAGCTGCGGTTACTCATAGTTTAACATCACTTGTGATTTAGTATTGAGTTCAAACTATCAAGTGGAGCAATGTTTTAGGTCTTTCAACTTCAACAGAACCACTCAGAAAATTTATATTTCCTTAGCCATGAAATAATGGAACAGTAATATACCTTGATGTTATTTGATTGCTTAGTCTGGTCTGATTGTAGAAATCTAATTGTAGAGATTTTATTTTTCTCAAACTGGAGATGTATGAATGAATGTTCAGCACACATCCAAGGAAGTATACAGAGATGTGATGTAGAATAAACATGATAATTTTCTAAATTTTAAGTGAGGAAATTGCTCTTAAAGACCTTTATGAGAGAGAGAGAGAAAGAGAGAGAGAGATTGCCATCAGGGTCCCTCTTATTTCTTTCTCTGCTCTTCATTCTAAAATCTGTGTTTTTGTGTGTATAAACATGTAGATATGCAGGTGTGTGTGTGTGTGTGTGCCTTTGTGGAGAAGCCTTCCCTGCAGCAAGGTCGCTTCTTCCCTCCCTCCATCAGTACATTTCTCTCCATATCTGTGAAGCATTCATTGTTTTCATTTCTCTTTCTTTCTCTCTCTCTCTCTCACACACACACACACACACAGAAACACAACCCCCCAGAAAAACACACAGGTACATGTAACCAGACAAAAATCATATACATCATGAGTGGATTTTGTGAGGGCAGGTCTCCAGTGCGGCCAGTGGCTTTAACTTCAGAATATAAAATGGAGTGTATATCAGTCATGGTGAATGTGCTTATGTGAGTGCTTGTTTGCTTGATTGTGGGCAGCTGTGACATGTGGGTCTGTTGGGTAATGGCACTGATTATAATGCATAGATATACTGGCTTTTGTTAGAGGACAAACATGAACCATCAGATATATACACACAAACACACAAGCTTATATATTTAAAAGCTGCAAAACCTCCCACTGCATTGTATATGTGCCCCTGTGTTACATACTCTATACAGGAGTATGTAAACACACAAAAACTTATTCATTCGAAATAGCACTTACACGGTGGGACATTTTGTACTTGTAATGCTTTGATGTACACCCAAGTGCTTCTAGTTGGCACAGTTTTTGTGTGTGTGTCTGTGTGTGTGTGTGGGGGGGGGCATGTGTGTGTGGGCATGTGTGTGTGGTGTGCGTAAACTGCAGGACAGCGATACTCTAATTCCCCTTCTCTCCTACTGTGAACAGAGAAGCCGCATTGCCACGGTTTTACCTTTGAGTCTTTAATACAGACATAGTATGCTCACACACACACACACACTCCTTACCTGGATGCACATCAATCAAGGCTTCAGCCTCACCTGTCATTGTCTTTGTTGTCGCTTATACAAACATCTTCCTCCTGGTCAACTGCATAAAGACCCCAATCAGGATTTACATTCACAGCATAGCACCTTTTTTGTTCCCCTACAAACTCACTCCCTCTGGGGAGACAAAGAACTCAACAGCTCTGTTTCTTCAAAAAGCATAGGGAACGGTGCCGTTTCACTCTTGCAGTCCCAATAAAAAAGTTGTGTTGAAATGAAGAAATAGATACAAGTTCTTTGTGGGGAAGTTAAGTTGATTTGTGTTGATGTGTTCAAAGGAGGAGGAGGAAAAGAATGGATGAGATAGATGTGGAAAGCAGGAATGTGAAACTGGGACAATCAAGTCGAAGGAGGGACAGGTGAGATGTGTGTGTGTTTGTGTATGTATGTGTTTGTGATTGTCTGTGTGTGTGTGTGTGTGTGTGTGTGTGTGTATGAGAGAGAGAGAGAGAGAGAGAGAGAGAGAGAGAGAGAGAGAGAGAGAGATGAGCCTGCATAAATACGCACAGTGTTGAATGCTGATCAGGGACAATAAAACCTCCATTAAAGATTTATTCTGGAGAGACGGAAGGGGCGGCGGAGACAGGAGGTGGAGGGAGGTAGAAGGGAATGGGAGGGGGACAAGAGAGTGCTCAGGTTTGTGTCACAGAGTGGATTATACCAAAGACACCTCTCTACACCCATCACTATGACACGCACACACACACACACACACACACACACGGGGGCTCAGACTCCCGCATTTTAATAGCCCTGTCACCTCCAGGTATAATATCAGACAATGGCTCTTTGAGCAGACACTCGTCTTCAGAAGTGTCTTTCGTGGTTCATGACAGGCTCAAGCGAGAGCTAACTGGCTAGCTCGCCACAATTATAGATCCCATCTGTGTAGTCACAGAGCAAACCTTAGCACAACAAGCCTGAGGCCTACTCTGTCAAAATGTCACCTGGACAGGCTGCGCTCCAGGGGAGATACCCAGGCGCTTTTTAGTTAATATCTACAATAGGACTGTGGGTAGAAGAGGGGTGGGGGTGGAATGACATTGGGAAAATGTAATCTAATTCACCGCCCCCTCCTCCAATGAAGTGTGCTGTCAGCTTTATCTCAGAGCTCCAACCCCATACCCCCCCAGCCCCGGCATTCATCCTGTTTGAGATGATTGAGATTCAGAGTTGATGCTAATGACATTTGAGCAGGTACTTTACTGTTCCACTCACTAGTGAGTGACTGACCGACTAACAGTCTGGGCGAGCTGCTAGAAGATGTAGCTGGAAATGGAAAATGGAAAAGAGGGATAGAAAAAGGGAGCTGGAGAGGTGGAGGAAAAGCTCAGGTGAGCAGATATGGAGAAAAAGGGAGATGAATGTATGGAGATGGAAAGTGATGGGGGCAAGGAGGAGAGGAGAGGACAAAAAGCACTAGAAAGAGATGTGAGGAGGAGGAGGAAGTGGGAGATATGACAAGTGGCAAAAAGAGTAAAAAATGGCACTTGGACAGTAGAGGGCAGGATGCCTCAGGAGTGGGACATTTATTCTAAAACCAACGATCTCTCAGAGGCCTGTATTTTAATAAAGGAGAGCGACAGAATCAATAGAGAAATCCCCATGTAGGCTGCAAGGATTAGGGTGTCCCTATATGTGTGTGCGTGTGTGTGCGAGCGTGCATGGGAATGTGATTATCAGTGTGTTTGAGAACACTGTGACAAGGATAATTATGTTTGATTACTAAAGACCCCAGTGAGGGTTTGCATTATCAGCCACTGTGCTCCTTTGGTATTTTCCTAAGCCTTGATGGTGAGCTGCCATTGCTCTGTGTGTTTTTCTGATAGCCCTGTCTTATTCCTTTTCTATTGGATTTGTCAAACAGGACGTTCTGCATAGTCAATAGAAAGTTTGAACTGATGTCTTTGATTGATAGAGGAATTTTTAAAACACAAAGCTTTCACACTCTGCAGGGGTGCAGCCTACAAACTAAATCAGTCAGTAATAAATAATAATGAATTTATAGTGGACTTATATAGTGAAAGCCAACTGGTCGACTAAAAATGTGATGGTTAAAACAGCTTTAAACTGTATATATAACAGAAGTTAACCAAAGTAAATTAATGAAGACAAGACCAAGGCATTGCAATCAGAGAAGTAGAAGGTTAAAAGAAAGACAATACCTGACACTAGTTTATGAATAGTGTATAAATGGCAGTTTTTAAAAGATGGTATGGATTCTGCTGTTTGTATCTTATTGTACACAGTTCCCCAGTGTTGTGAGTGCGAGTGCACCTGTAGACAAAGCTGGAAAAGCTGTAGAGTGCCTGCCAAGAGATCTACATCAAGGCTACACAGTGGCTTATCAGGGGAAACATTTCCTGTAGCTGACATCTAGACCTGAATCTGGCTGCCCACTGAATCAACAGTGGCAAAATTAGCCAAGTGTTGAGCTTTGTGTTAAACAGGCTTATGAAATAGTAATACAACAGTGTTGTGATTCTACTTCTGTTTCTCACCATCTGATATCTGTCTCTTCCTCTTGCATAGTCTTTTTGTGGGTACATTTGTTTCCCCTTGAGTATCTGTGTTTGGAAGGAGGTTTGTAGGTTACTAAGAGTTTGATCCCATCTATTGTGCGATTACTTCTGAGTTGGAGCCAGTGCCTTGTGTCCAGCTCTGCACTGTGCTTGTTGATGCAGGACCTCCAGTCCTGCGCAAAACACACACACACACACACACACTCACACACACACACAGTAATTTTTAATTGTTTTTGTTGATGTGTGCCAGGGATGGACTGATGTCCTTTGGGCGCTTTTGGGCCCATGACCATTACTGGACCCATTGACTGTAGCAATCTCTCTCTCTCACAAACCCTCAAATGCTTTCACACAAACACACACACACACACACACACACACACACACACACACACACACACACACACACACACACACACACACACACAGACACCTTGGTCTTTCTTTAGTTATTAGGACATCCACTGACATAGTGAATTCATAGCCCCTTCCCCTGACCCTAAAACCAAGTCTTAAACCTCAAACATCCCTTTGAAGTCATGGGGACCAGCAAAAATGTCCTTACAAAGATCGGTTCAAACAAAGTTTTTTCGACATAACCACAAGAAAGACATGTACGCAAAAACACAATAGTGTGCTCCTTCACATGTGTCAAAAGTCTAAGTTTTCACACATCAGTTACAGTTTCGGCTAATTGATCACCTTTGCTCCACTCTTACCTGCTGGTTCTGTGTGTCAGTTCCTGTGTCTGCCTTGCTTTTTGCCCCCACACGATTCGTCCATCAAAGCACACATAGACACCCACACATGCAGATCACACTCACCTGTCGGAGCATCCCTTGCATTAGAGTATTGTTCTCTAGTACACACAGACATACAGAAACACACATGTTCATACTTGCTTGTATATTAGCACCACAAAAATATCTTTTTGCTTCAGTCTTTATTATACTAAAAGTGAATGAATAACACTCACAGGGGTCTGGACTAACGTTTTTACTGGTAGCACTGTTGGTACAACTTTCTCGCTAACACCAGCAAATGATTTGGTTGCAATCTTATTTGTAAATGGAAGTTCCTTTTTTGCAATGTTATAAGCCAGTCTTGAACTTGATGACCATTTCTTTCTCCTCTGTCAAGTGATTACTGTCGTCTAACCGCTGGGAAGAAGTTGGGGGTGGCTCAGTGTTTCAGGTGATACATCGTTCCCCGCCGGTTGTGTGTTTTTCATACTGTCACTGTGAGTTGTTAGTGTTGAGCCGGTCACAAGTTTAGATTTGCCCGCAATGAACACTCAACTCGCACAATCTCAAAAAATGGTAACATATGTGACTGTATTGTGTTGTGTATTATATTTTGTGTTGAAATTTTAATTTAAATATAATAGGAGAAAATGAATTGAACCTTATCCTGACAATAAAAAGCTAGTGTTTTTTATTATATGGACTGTTTATATAAAAAATGTACTTATAGTCTGAAAACAAACCTGAAACAGAACTTTTAAACTGTCTTGGGTTAGCAACCATATTCATGCCATTCATGGTAATTTTTTGCCATTTGAACCTCCCATCTCATCATGTTAAATTTTTTAAAAATTTAGAATGAAATAATCCCTAATGTTGTCATATTATACATCAAACTTCCATGCTAAATCTAAAATCTTGACAGTATAGCCTTTAAATAAATAAATAAAAAAAGTGCATATGATTATATTAGATATCATCCAGTTTTCCTTTTGGTCTTTAAAGCAAGTTATTGTTCCTTTACAATTTGACACCCAACCCAAGTAAGCACTATACATTGTATTGGTGTCCTTTTCAAGACAACAAGAAGATGAGTTTGCACTGCTGAAACAGCCATTAAACTCAAGCAGACCTAAAGCTGGATCAGAGACTTTGAGGACGAGAGATACTTGGGAAACACTGCATAGAGATGACGCCACAGGATCAGAGCTGTCTGTGGTGCTGAATCTCACAGGCTGTTTTGTTGCACTTGTGTGTGATGCAGCTGCACATAGAGCAGCATACTAAATACTGTAGGTTATTCTGTGGCGATGAATAAATATTCACAGATGCCCTGATGTAAAATATGATCTGGGTTATGGTTATCACATTTCTTATTCTGTAGTGCTACTGTTGTATATTTTCAAAGAGTGACTTTGAAGTGCCTCCTACTTGTGTGTCCTCCCACTGGCAGACCTCGGGTCAGGCCTGCTGTTCAGTTCACATTGGAGACAGCTTTAGCCTTTACACTGTTATGCAGCTCATTCCTGCAGGTCCACTTTATGATAAGTACCTTGCAGTGTCCTTAGCCTCTGTTCTGCTGTGCAGGCCTGTTCCTCCAGCCAGTCTTTACCTCGGCTTGTCCTCTTGTCCATACTGTCTCATTGTCCCACACGGTGTCAATACCTTTCTCATTTTGTAGTCTTTATCTCTCTGTTTCTTCTTGAGTTCTCCCACTTCTATCTGTCTCTCCTTGGGGCTACTAGAGGCATCTGTAACAAGAAATTTTATTATCATCACTTTAACCAGGGCCTAATGAAAAGATGAGGACATTAGACTGTTCCATACCACCTCACGTCAATGGTTATTCTGTCTTGGATTGAGGATTTGATGGGGCAAATGACTGTGATGCCCTGACTACAGCATGCCAGTAGCTGTCTCTGTGACATGAGCAGGCTTATGACTTGTTATATGTGTGGGACTTATCTTAGCTATTAGTTTATCTCCATGACTATCTGGGATTCATGGCTCTACTGCCTCTCTCTATCACCCCTCCACATATTAATCCATCTGCTCCCTGTTCACCAGCTCTATCTGACTAAAGCTCACAGATAGTCTAAAGGCCATAGATAAGGCTGACATGCGCTTGTCTCCCTTCACACTAATTGAATTGACATCAGTTGTTCAGTATCAAAGACAGTCTCAATCCCTTGTGACATTTGCTTTGTTTTTTTTTTTTGTTTTTTTCCCAGTACCATTCACCCAGTGACTGTATGCAGATAGTACTGCTTACTTCACCACAATTGACACTAAGAGTAATTTGTGTTATATGTATGTGTGTGCGTGCGCTTGCGTAACACACTGGGTACTGTTAATGTGTAGTGGGTGAACCCTTCTGAGCGGTGAAAGAGGCTTCTCTCCAAAAGCCTTTAAAAACACCTCAGAGGTGCCTTAATGAAAGAGCAGAAAAGGCGGATGAACACTCCTCTAATCCTAATTTGTGTCTAGTGTTGCTGCAACCCCCCCCCAAGTCTCTTTCACTTACTTCCTCTGAGTTGGTCAGTTCAAAGTCATATAAGCAACTGTACAAATCCAAATTTTTTTTCTTGCAAGTGGACCATTGGTTTGGAAATATTAATGGTTTATTCTTCATGCATCTTTTCCTGTTAAATGACTACTGTAAGCTGTGGTTCTGGCTTTGTGCCCTGGTATTGTGGCCGGGGCATTAAACAGTATTTGGTGACATTAGACTCTGGCATTTTGGTTTAGCCTGAGGGCACATTCAGATTTAGGCTTGCCCAACACCGGTCATAAAACCAATCTCTCGTCCTCCTACCCTAAACTGGAATTTTACACATTTATAAATGCACAGAAACATGGTGTGTTCTGTTAGTAAGTAAATAAATAAAGAAATAGTGGATGTGTAAGAGGAGAGAGAGACAGAGAGAGAGTGAGAGAGAGAGAGAGGGGCAAAAAAAAGACAAAGCTGTGGGGGTTGAGCCATGGTGTTGCATTGTGAGCTTTGGGGCAGGCTTATATTTAATGGCTGGACTGGGGCTAAATGAGCTGAATTAATAGGGTCTGCTCTGAACACTTACATGCCTGCTAAACATACATTTGAGTGCATGTGTGGGTGTACACATGTGTATGTGTGTGTATGCCGCTATTAATTGGGTCATCTTTCAACCATTTCATGCCCTCTAAACCTAGACTGAGTGGATCTGGGTTTGTAGGCTACAGTTTTTTAATGTCATGGATGTACAATCACTTCACAACATTTTTTGGCAATGTCTCTAAATTCTTTAGAGCATTGTTGATTGCAAATTGATATTTCTGTCATAATTATTTTCAGCATACCCTTAATTTTTCTTTTTCCTGTTCTTTAATAATTTACAAGGTTAATTATTTTTGTCTCTCTCTGTTCAGTCTTTACTTATCAGAATTTTTGCAGACACATGCAGAATTTCAATCATGCCTCTCATATTTGTCCCTTGGTGATGGTGTGTTGGCGTGTATTTGTCTCCGTGTAAACACCCGGCTGAATGTTGGCTTAGTATTAAAGGGTCATTCCCTACTGTGTTCACTGAATCAGTCTGGTGCAGGATCACTACAAACAGAATCTGCTCCACATCCCCCATCTCCATCCTTCCTTTCCTCCTTCTTCACTTTGCTCCAGCTCATTGACCCCCCAGCTTTCTAATCTACCATCTCTTCCCTTCTGAGCAAACTGGTATCAGCATGCATCTCTCATCTGTCATCAAGAATTATTTTTCCCTTCCCCCTTCTCTTTACTGGTTTGGTTCAGTCCAAGTCTGCCTCAGCAGGGGACTGACTCCCCCCAAATAAGGCCAATCATTCTGACATGAAAGGGTACGGCCTCAGAAGAACAAAGTGATGTGTGCATGGGTGCATGTTTCTGCAGGCCTATTATATGTATGTGTAAATATGATATGGGTTTGTGCACATTTATGCATATCTGCTAGTGGTGTCTGCTTGCTTGTGTCTCATTAGCTTGCTTCAGAGGAAGGCGGGTGGTGTGTATTTAATATGCCTGAAGTTTTGGCCGAGCATGGCACTTTAGGAATGTTGCGTGTTTATGTGAGAGGCAGGGAGAAACCCAGACACAGGAGGATGAAATGGCTTTGTCATAAAGGAGGATCAGTGTGGGTTAGAAAGACTCGCAAGAGGAACTCTGCCTCCTTTGTCTCTGTCTCCCACACTCTGAGGCTCTGTCTATCTTTTCTTCCTTCTTTCTCTCTTGCTCAGATGGCATTGCCTTAAGGGTCAAGATGGGGCTGGATGTTTTCAGACAGATCTAGACAGTGTGAGGACCATGTTCAAAGAGGGGATCACCCAGACTGTCTTGTTCTATATCCATGGGCAAAACACAAACAGAACAATTGTGACTCACTTAGTCTCACAGTAGGAATTGATAATAACTGAACTAAGGCCTCCATCCTGCACCTGAATGCACAGGAAACTGCAAAAATACCACTGCCAGGTTGTGGGTAGCTCAGAGTAAGTTCTTTTTTATATATATATAGACACACACACAGACATATACACACACAGACATATACACACCATGTGTTGTGCAGGATATTGTACAAGTGTTTCTTCAGCAATATATTACCTGATTAGGCTCAATTAATGAGACCCGGTGGAATGTTAAAACTCCTCTTTTGCATCCTTCCTTCTTGTTATCTCACCATCCCTTCATCCTCCACCTCTTCCTTTCACCCCCACTTCACCCTACAGCTCCCTGCACCCCTTTTTCTCTAAACGATCCTCCCCCTCGTCACCAATCATTACCCATCTACTCTTGTTTCTTGTGCTCAAGTTGGATAAGAATTCGATGGCGAAAAACGCTTTACCGCCAATATTTGAGATCTCTTCTTATTTAACCATCTTACTTTAGACATTAGACAACAAGATACCAAATTGATCTAGTTAATATATATGCATACTGTATATACACTCGTATAAATGCATACATACTGTCAAGCTTTTCCAACTGACAGTTCACACTGAGCATCATTTTAATTTGACAGTAAGTTATATCAAATCTCTGTGCATACAGTATTATGTGTGATTTAATCATGCTTGATATGTGTGAGAGCAAGGAGATGCTGGTAGCTTTAACCAGCTGCCTGTCTCAAAAAGTGAGGTGCCATGAAAATAGGAGGCAGGCGATTCCCTCATCTCACTGTCTGACTTTCTTATGAAATACACACTGCTTGTAGAACAATCCTCCCACAGACTCTGTGGCGGGATGAGTATGTATAGACTTTGCAAGTGATAGAGGAGTTATTTATTCCATGATGCAAAATATGTTTAATCATAAATGACACCATGAAAGAATTTGAATGTGTGTGAGAGAGATCATAATTGTGTGTGAGTGTGTATGTGTTTGTGTGCGTGTTTGTGGGGGGGCTCATGTTCCTATAGCCTTTTGGGCTGCTTCTTGTGATGGATAAGCAGAGTTTTATGTCTCCCCTCATTAAATCGAAAGGAACAGTACTATTTGAAGAATTGATTCTGTGAGGAAGAGCATGTGCCGTATGCATGCTTTTGTGTGGGCTTTTATTGGCTCACCTTTACCAATGCAATCACAAAGATCACAACCCATGGGGCAAAGTACTTGGTCATATGTGGAATTACCATGAAAGGGTATCCCAGAGCACATTCTAGTTTCATCAACTTAAGTGCAGCTCGTTTTGTGCTACAGGGTTTGGTGAAGTGATAAATTGATAGAAATTTTGATCAATCGTTATCCTCCAAGCCAGGTAAATTACTTAGCTCATACTTTTTTGGATAGATTTTCCAGTTTCTGCAAGTAGAAGTGACATGCTCTCCATGAGGTTCGGAGTGGTGATGTGTGAACCTGATTGCTTTCACACAGTGCTGTATAAACCACTTAGTCCTCCAACCTAAGTGACGTTATAGGTTGTTTATCCGTACCTTCTGATAGGACCTATAGCAGTGCACTGGCAGCAGGTGTACTAGACCTTCATCGTCATTGGTTATAATGATAAACACATAGTTAAAGTTAACAATTGGTCTCAGTTCCGTTAGGATTAGGCACAAAATCAACTTAGTCATGAATAAAAGAAACAACAATGTTAGTTAGTCAGTTTGAGATGGAATATGAACGGCAGTCTTGCTTGCCAGTCGTGTTTTTGGTCAACCTGACGATCTACTTCAGTCTCCTCCCTACACAGACTCTTTTTGCTCTGTTTACCACGTCACCTGACTCCTTTGCGCCCAACATAATTACTACGGCCACTAGAGGTCACCTAAAAATGAAACATAACTATGCTTTGCAATAATCTGCTGGCTCATGTGACCTATAGGGTCATAATTTAAGGAAGGACACTCTCGTATAAACATACTGGTGAGCAACATCCATTAGCCTTTAGCTCTGTAAGACTGCTTTACTGGCATTCTCACTATAACCCCAATTAACTTTTGGCGAAGTTGATCTAAAAGTGTCCACTGGTTGTTACTTAAAGTTTTTTAAATTTCTGTATGTTATTCAGTATTGTACTGTATTCCGCTGCTTAGTTGTGTTAGATATATAGATCTTATGTGTCGAATCACCTAATTAAGTTTTCTCAAAACATTTTCATATCAACATCTGCTTATGTCGCCTCATCTGGATGGACCTCAGATTTTATTGAGCCTCTCCTCCCACCCGATGCTTGGTGGATTCTATGCTAGGAATGAAAACAGCCTGTTTTAGAATCAGGGATACACCAACATGTGGCATTCCTCACACTAGAGTCTGTGCATCCATTAAAACTTAGGCTTGCTCTTATGTTTTCAGTCATTTCCCTATGCTGACATTTCTGTCCGTTGTTATCTGTGCAGACAGCATATGGCTCATGGCTCCTCCACAGAGTTTCACAGACCCTGGTGTATTTGTGAAGTTTTCTATCCTGACCTACTGACACTACCATTTTTATTTTTTCATACATTAATCTATAAGTGTGAAGTAAGAAAAAAAATCAGTTTTAGCCTTTCACTCTATATTAAGTGTTTGAAATAATAAAATATTGATGATGGTGACAAAGATGGTTCAGTAGGAGAACATCAAATGAGGGAGAGCATCACACTAGCATGGCATTATAGATGTGGGATACACAAAAGGTTGAGCCATCACTGTAAAAATATTAAATTATAACTGAATCATACTTTAGCAAATAAATGGTCAGTAGTCAACCGCCTAGCTTATAAAACATTTGTTTTTACATTAAAATGTAAAAACAAATGTGCACAAGTTTGTGCACAGTGAATGTGTTTTATTTATGCATTCCACCAGTGAAACTGCTAATATTTTAATTTGGATTTTTGATGCTTTTACCACAACTTATAAAACTCACTGGATGATGCTTCTCCACACTCTATTCTTAAAACAAGCTGCAGCTAGCAGAGTTTTTATCCTTCTCTGTTCGCTTTCCCTTCATTTTTTTTCCATCTTAATCAAAGTGTGCTGGGCAGACAGTGATTCCTCTGGTGTTTTGATTAATAGCAACACTACTGCTAGTCACACTACTGTCAGCAGGAGAGAAAAGGAGGAAGAGAGAAAACAAATAGAGAGCAAAAGATAAAAGGAAGTGACGACAGTGAGAAACAAGGGACGGAAAGAGACACTCAGTCCCTTTGTACTCTGTAACAACAAGTATTGCTTTCAGTTGTTTCTGTGGAGGATAAACAGTTGTTGATGCTGCATCCCTGGAAAGACAGATCAGTTCTGTTTGGTTCAATTTAAGTCAGCATTTCAGTTTAGCTGAATTCAATCCAATTAATCTGACATTAGTTACGTGAATTTCAGTTCAGTTTAACAGTAGTATTGGACTAATGGTGTTTTAGCAGAGGGAAACAAAAAAGGATAATCACTGGAATTGGAATTATGGGGCAACACCTTTCCACACCTTTTAAATCCGTCAGGCTTTCTGAGTGAGTTTTGTCATAGAAATGTTTCCAGACCTTAAGTATGTGGACAGTTGTACACATCTTTTGTCCTCTAGGCTCTATGCTTCAGTATGACCAATTACAAAAAAACCCAAAATAAATTACAAAGCCAAGTTCCAACTTTGATTTCAGTCGGTTTAATTATGAACTGGTGTAAGGATCTGTGAACTCTTGCAATTTGTTGGGCCGATACACATGATGTCAAACAAAATCATATTTAGCATTATGTGGAAAATCCTTTGCAGTCAATGACTGCCTGAAGTTTCAACACCCATCACATGTTTTATATCTTCTCTGTTGGTTCTCTCCCAGTCCTTCACTACAATCTTT
Organism: Istiophorus platypterus; assembly: GCA_016859345.1. Classification (NCBI taxonomy): domain Eukaryota; kingdom Metazoa; phylum Chordata; class Actinopteri; order Istiophoriformes; family Istiophoridae; genus Istiophorus; species Istiophorus platypterus. The sequence goes on along the minus strand of CM029123.1, from coordinate 8,219,511 downwards.
AAGGCACAGAGAGCCACAACAGCTCTTGCCTGTTTTAGGGTTTCTCTGCCTTTAGTCTGGTCTTAAGCCAGTGAAATGGATGCTCAGTCAGACTGAGATCAGATTATCAAACCTTTCATGCTGTCTATGCTGTGAAGTTACGTTCTTGCCAAACTGCCTGTTACCTGTTCCTGTTTTGTTCTTGTTACCTGCATGCACATCTGCACCTTTGGTTCCATTTGTTGCTACTGAAGTCAGTGAACTTCCCCTGGCTAATCTTTTAGCTGAACTTCAAGCTTGTGTTCGACGCTCAGTGAGAAATTTTAAGAAATACAAGATTGTTTTAAAAGGCAGAGCAGCTGTTATTCTGTTAATGACTAAGATTTTGCTGACTAAGGAAGTTCCTTCTAATTTAATCATTACCCTTGCTAGGCCCCCTTCTCAAGCAAAACACAGGCATGTGTGTTGCGTTGTCTCTTCCGCATTATATGGTGAGCTGATAAGGTGACAACCATGCCGTCACATCTGTGATAGTCTATCACCTAATTTTGATTACGGCATGTGCAGGCACCTGTCTTGGGACTATTTGCTGAGACTGGTGCACATCTGTGTTCACTGAAGTGCATGTGCATGTGTGTGTGGGAGAGAGACTGTATACTCTGAGTTTAGTTAATTTGAATGCCAGCCAACAAACATTTAATTCTCCCTGATTCTCCACCTTCACAGTCACTCACTGAAGGCAACAAATTCTGTATCATTAGCAGAATACATTAGTCTCTCCTTGTCAGCTTGCCAGCTAAAACTACTATTAATATTCACATCCCACTCTTAATGGAATCAGAGGAGCCAAAGACAGCATTGTTTTTACAAAAAATGAACCGCTGTCCAGATACTCTCAGGTCAAAGTGCACATAACTTAGACAGATACAGGTGCACACCTACATATACGTTATAAACAAGCGCGCGCGCACACACACACACACAAACACACACCCGCAGTTACACCCAAATAAATCTCTGTGTATCTGTTTAGATAAATACAGGTGTTGTGTGGGTGAGAAATCCAAATAGAAAATAGGCTTACGTGTTGTGAAATTGAATTTTAATTGACATGAAAGCTCAAGAGATTAATCTGATTTCTGCCTTGATTTTAATTATATGTCTCTTTTTAGTGGGAGATACAATATTTTACTCAATGGATATTTACTTAAGTCCCAAGATTCAATTTTCCTCTGTGCCAGCGCAACCGACATGGAGTTGCAGGCAGGTTGAAAAGGCAGTGACTTCTCTATTTGTTTTAGATTAGTTGCTTTATAGATGATAGTTATTTTATGCATAGGTGTGTAGACTTGTGCATTTGAAATTGGCTTTGAGATGCTTTTCTCTTTAAGATGGAGTGATTCAGTGGGGTGCGACACAGAGATGTGTAGTCAGTCAGGTTGTCCTATCCCATCTGCTCTGTAAAATGTGTTTTCCTGAATGGTGTGTAAATGGATTTCAGCTTTACTTGCCCTCCCACTCAGCAGATCTCCCAACCATACCCGGCATGATGCTCCAATATTTCTCTCTGCTGGTCTTACACCAGTCTGTGTGTGTCTGTGTTGATCTGTATGCAGCATGTGTCTTTGTGCATGTGGGTCTAGTGTGTTGAGTGTTTCTTCACATGCTGTCCTGTGCTCTTGGCTCACATTTATATCCTGATATTGTGTTTTTTATTTACCCCTCAGCCTGGGTGAGTTACCATATATATTTACAGTATATGTGCAATTACTCACATGTCCTCGCATGTGTGTCCATGTGTGTTGGTTATTCAGGGTGACCTCATAAACCCACTAACCCCTTCAACATCCTCTTCTCCAGCTCTAATGTGTGTGTGTGTGTGTGTTTGTGTGTGTGTGTGTGTGTGAGAGAGAGAGAGAGAGAGAAAGAGAGAGAACCGGTGTGTCTGTAGCCCTGTCATATGGGTTTTTGACGTAGTTTGTCACATGTTCGTTGCATTGTGCGTGAGACCTTACTGTATTAAGTGATTTGTTGGTTGAGAGATTTGCTGGATACAAATGTGTGTTCATTAAGGTTGTTTACTGGAACGCTGTTGCACCAGAAGTATTGATCTGAACCAGGTTCTCTGTGTGCGTGTGTGCGTGTTAGTAGCAGTGAGACTATTGATCTCTACCACTCCCAATAGTGTTTATTCCTACAGCAAGTCTGTCAAAAGCCAAGTGTAAGTAATCCCTCTTCCCCATTTCTCTGCTTCTTTTCCCCTCCTTAGAATTTTTCTCACTCAGTCAGATTCAAACATTCTTTTAAATTACTGTGTTTCAGTTTTCTTTAGCTTGCTCTTTGCTTTTAGTTAAATTCTGTCAACATTATTTGTCCTCTTTTATCTTGTTCATTTATTTTCTTTGATGTCCTTTGCCTCAGTTCAGTCAAAACCAAAAGTATGAATGTGTATACACAGTATTCGGTTGGGTTGCTGTCTGTGTATGTTGTGTAACTTAGCCAACCCCTCTAACTTTGTAGAACAAAAACATATTGTAGCATCAAATTAAGTTTGCTGGGCTATGACTAAATTCTAGACATACATGTCTTTTTTAGAAACTGATTAAAGTCCTGTTCGCTGTGTGTAGTGGTTTTCATTTGAAGCTACGAGGCTCAGTCTATCTCTCTAATTGCTTTTGACTTCGAGCATTTCAAACTGCTGTGTCACAGATAAAAGCACAAAGACACTTACATGCACATACACACAATCTTTAATGCCGTCTAATAGCCACCCACAACCCAGTCAGTGCTTTGACAACATTTTAATTTGTTTTAATGTTTAATGGTTTGTATCTTGCTTACATGATGCTGACGTTTGCACTGCTGTGTTAAAAAAACAAAACAAAACAAAACAAAACATTGCAGAGTGAGACACATAATGTTGCTCTGAGTTCTTTGGGTTGTTAGTGTTGAAAATATGGCTATGTTCACTCCTCAAATGAGTGTTACATAGTGTTATTTTCAGTCATACTTTCATTTAGTTATTACTGATTTAGAGTGAACAGAGTATTGTTGTGTTTTTGAACATGTGTAGAGATAGAAAATGAATATCTTGGTTTTAACCAGTAGCCAAGCTATGGTTTGAATGTATTTACTTACAGTAAACAACTCTGACTGCAGTGTGTCCACATGTCCAGAAATCCTGTACATGACAGTAAAGCTTACAGGGTTTGCAAACCTTCCAACTCTGAACAAAACCCAAGTGATTCCTGAACATAGGCTGACAAGTGGCATGACATGTGAATTAGACAGCTTTGGTGTTACCTGGTGGTGCATTTCTCTTTTTTTGATAGAGGCAGTTAGCCTCTGTCAAAAGAGCCCCTGCACCAACTTCACTCCGGGACTATTTTTTCCTCTGTGCACAAAGATGGCATTTATCAACCCTTCATTAAATTCCTTGTAAAACAGCACAGAGCCCTACCTGCAAAATAACAGAAAATTAATGGGATTAGTAACTGTAATATCATTACTGACTTTCAAATTGTAATCCCTTTCAGTATTTGTGACTGAAAGGGAACCCGAAAGCTGCCGTGTGTTACTAGGTGTTAAATTCCAGCCCAGCACTGCCTTTAATTCCCAAAGATGGAGAAAAGAAAAGCAAGAAATTTCAAGAGTTTAGAGTCACTCTTGATTTGTCACACTCTGTTGGATAAATGATAAAAACATCTCCCAAACCATTATCCATCCTTGGTGTCAAGGAGCTAACTGAATTTATCTGTTGATAAACTCTAATCTGTAAATAGGTTTATCGGTCCCAAACACTAGCTTGATGCATGAATATGGCAATGAGATCCAGGAAACCTGTTGTTGAGAGTCCTGTATAGCTGAACAGGCAGAGAATGCAACTGAACCTGCCAGGATGGAGAGTTTTTATTTTCCGCTGGCCACCCTTAGTAAAATGTATGCATTTATGGTGAATGGTGGGATAGATGAATGGATTGCACAGGATTGGAGGGGAGAAGAGTAGCGGGAAAGGGCAACGGTTGAGAAGAGAGGTGAGATAGTCATAATAAGATTGGATAAGAAGAGGGAGGGGATAGATGGAGGGCAGCATGGGCGTTATAAGGGAGGAAAGAGGTTGTTCAGGGTTGAGCAGTGAAGCAGAGAGGCTGATGCACACTGAGGCTGGGGTTGTGTGAGTGTGTGTTTTTTGTGTGTGTGCGTCCTTGGGTGTGGGTGTGTTCGTGAGTGTCAGAGATGAGTTTTCAACCCTAGAACTCAAGGAGCCAAGTGTCCTCTCACTGACTCAAAGTCACTTTCCCTCCTCTCTCCATCTTCCCATCAGCCCAAAGTCACTTGCTCTCCCCCAACCCCTAATTGATGCACACTTTCTCCCTCTCTTCAGGGGGTTCAGTCAGCTCTGGCATTAAGATTCACCTCACAACTCCCACCAATTGAACAGAGGAGTACAACGAGCATATCTTCTCTTCTCTTCTCTTCTCTTCTCTTCACTTTTAAAGCCATGCTCAAATCCCCCATGTATATTTGTTTTATTACACTCTATACAGCAACTCATGTGCCAGGAATATGTTGAGACTTTGGGGTGTGTGTGATCAGACCCACGTATGTGTTGTCTCTACATTTCTCTTTTCTGTGCCGGCCTTGGGATTGCACCTCATTTCTAAATTTATCCTCAAAGTATGCCACCTCTCCTGTGAGCTGCTGCTGGGATTCTGTAGTGGGGGGAAGGTAGACAGAGGTTGAAGAGGGGTGTAGAGATTGGTGAGAGTGGGGGTGGGGGATAATCAGGGAGGAGGGAGGAGAAGAGCAGTGAATAAGAGAGGGGGTGTGCGGTGTACGTATGTGGGACACAGCAGCTCACATCCTTTTCAGTTCTTTCTTCCGCTTTTTCTTATCTCTTCTGCCATCATCCCATATCTGTCCCCAGGCTGTTGGGTTTATTTGAGGGGATTATCATTGTGAATGTGTGTTTGTGTTTGCGTGTGTATGTCTTGTGTATAAGTAGCATTTGCACAAGTACCGCTTGTATGTACTTTTTAAAAAATTTAAAATTTTTTATTTATTTGCATGTAAACATACGTTTTGTACCGAACATAAGTAGTTTTAGCATTATCATAGTGTACGTGTGTGTTTGTGTGTTTGTGTGTTTTTGTTGGGGGGCAGATCAATTCACATACAACACAAAGATTTATATAGACTGGACCTTCAAGTTGGACAGCAAATCATCTAAGCTAAGGATTCAGGGTTGGAGTTAGGCATTTAATTTTGATTGTTAAGGTTAGGGTAAGGGGCAAGGGAATGCATCATGTCAATGAGTGTCCTCACAAGGATAGATGTAAAATTGTGTGTGTGTGTGTGTGTGTGTGTGTGTGTGTGTGTGTGTGTGTGTGTGTGTGAGTGTGTGTGTGTGTGTGTGTGTGTTGTAGGCTGATAAAGACACAGCCCTATGTATTCACTTGTGGATACCTGGGAAAAGAAAATCAATATCCTCAGCAGGATTAATTACTAAGCACACAACACGTGCAAGCACAAATGTGTACATATGACTGGTGTGCACACACATGACATTTTCTCACCTTGTACAATATTATTTGAAGACTCTACAGGCTAGTATTATAGTCTGCATTGCACCTTTTCACATCTTTATCAATGTTAAACAAAAGCTATTATGTTGAAGAAAAATGTGGCTCTGTATGTGTCAAGATGTGTGTGTGTGTGTGTGTGTGTGTGTGTGTGTGTGTGTGTGTGTGTGTGTGTGTGTGTGTTTGTGTGTGTTTGTGTGTGTGTGTGTGTGTGAGTGTGTATGTGTGTGTTTTGTACAATAGCTGCCATGTGTGGTTAATCTCTCTCTGACAAGCTGAGCTGCCAGCTCTCTGGCCCACAGGCCTAGAGAAAAGCCTGGGGAGTAGAATTGGAAGTCACCCAGCCAGGACTCAAGGGACTGGGTTTGGAATGTCTCCAACTCTCCCTGTGTGGGGATTTTTGTGGGGTTTGCAAGGACACTACTGTTCTGCAAGGAGTACACCAAGAGGGGAGAAGAGGTACTGAAAGGAGGGAAGAACAGATGGAAATGAATAAGAAGAACAGGGAGTGAATAAGGTTGGGGAAAGAGGATAGGCTGACATGTAGTTTTGGCATCTACAAAGCAGTATTCCCCATGCAGTTTGTTGTGAAACCAAAAAGGGAGAGCTCATTCACCATATCTTTGATTCTTATCGAATTCTTTATCAGAAGCCCCTGCTTTGAGCTCTTTTTAATGTAGGTGACTTATTTGACCTTGCAGTTTTGTCATCATGTTAGATGATTCCTGAATATCCTCTAAAGCTTGAATTTAGAATTTACTCAAATGAAGAAAAGTTTTTGGAAAGTAAATCATAAATTAGACACATTTTCTGAAATTTGGAATTGTAGTTTGTTCATCGGTCTGGTTTAAGAGGACATGTACATCTGCTACCAATATAGGGGAGACATGCCCTGTTGGTTATAGCTATTTACTATATACAATAATATAATTCTTTCTCACTATAGCAGTGCAAGGTGTGAAATTTAAATGGCAACAAAACCTAATTTTTAAATGTATTCACCCAGTTTCAAATGGGATTAATTGCCTCAATTAAAAAACCCTCTTGACACCAAGTGTAAAGATAAAGATGGTGCAGTTTCAGTGAGTCTCTTTTCTCTAATTTCCCCACTGACACAGTAATCATAGAAAGAAAGAACACATTCAGAGTTCACCATCTGTATCTTTACGCACAGTAGTTAGAGGGTGATGATTTATATTTTCTCTGAAACCTCAGAGACTGTACTAAAATCTTGTTTAAAATGAATCACATTCACTTGATCTACTTGAATATTATTGAACTGAGTATGTGCTTCATCAGAAATTCCTATAGTCATTAATTAGAAAGTTCTTATATCTTCTAAAACAAGAATGACAGGGGTATAAGATGTTATTTATGTCACACCTTGCTAATACACTAAACTTATTTGACTGTTGTCATGCACCTGGATATCTGAGTGCAGTGTACTTAGTTTAAGCTTAAATCATACTCATGCTTGTTCTTTAAAGAAGTGAACAACAACAGCCTCTTTTTGAATTTGGAGGATTTACTTTTTATAGCTTCAGCCAGTCATGGTACATTACATTATTATGGTACATTACAATAAAAAGTCAGTTGTAAAACAAATATACCATTCATAGAATTTGCTCCATAAACAAAGTTACACTAAGTTCCCAGAATTCTTTTTAACTTGATGTCATTTGATGAAGTCTAATTAACAAATGCTACGAGCACTGAGGATTCATTTAGACCCTTGAAGCAACTTTAAATAAAAAAAAAAGTTATGCTTGGAATTAAATTTTGAAATGTATTTCGTAGTAATGCTTATTCAGCTATTGCTCACTTTGCTTTGTAGATTACAGAAAAAATCCTCATACATGTAAATGACAATAAACACAATTTTTTAGTTTTGTAAAGTAAAAAAAAGCTACAGATTGGGAATTGCATCCTTGTGTATTTTAGTAAGTGGCTGCTGTGAGTGGAGGGTTGTTAACTTGTAGATCATGTAAATTTTGCATTGCTCCAGTTGCTTGATTTAAGAAATGCGATCAAGACGAATATCTCCCTCTTCTTTTTTATTGGTAATGAAATGGGAAAGTTTTTACCTGATCCTTGCCCTTTCATGTGACCGACCAAACAGCGTGAATGTAGCATTTAAAACCCACTCTAATTACTCTGACTGAGACCAGATGTCACCAGCAAAGAGCATGTGTGTGTTTTCTGTGTGTACGGTACCATCTGTCTATGCATGTTTTTTCTTTTACATTTTGATTAAAGTTTATTATTTTTGATAGCTTAATGCCTAAATGTAAGCATCTTAACAGATACACCCCCCCCCCCACACACACACACACATACACACATACATAAATACATACATGCACAGCAGAGAGAGGATCCATGTGAGAAATGTGTTTTCAATAAGACCAGGAGCTTAGTGTTCTCTGTGTTAAGAGGAGAGCAAAATGAGCAGTTTTTCTCCAAGGAAATATCTAGAAAGAGATTGGACAGCAACAGCAGTATCACAGATAGCGTTTGGTAAATGAGCTTAGACTGTGGTAGTCAACAGGGAGATAACTCCCTCTCTCTCTCTCTCTCTCTCTCTCTCTCTCTCTCTCTTTCCATGCTTTTTTTCATATTTTGTTCCTCAGTTTCAATTCATGCCATCTTTCAATGTGAATTTTTTTACTGTTATCTTTACCGGATGTTCCATGCATTTATGTTTTTTTTGACTTCCACATTTATGCATGCCTGCTTTCCAGGCCAGGCATAAATCATCATTAGAGATGGCAGGTGTGTGTGTGTGTGTGTCTGTGTATTTTTGTGTGTGGTTGAGTGCATGTGTACACCGACACCAACTGCAGGAACTATAGCTTTCCATGCTCAACAGGCTGCCTTATTCTTACAGCTACAATGCTCCGTTCCACACAGTTTCCAAGGTTTCAGAGACCTGGGACAGCTGTAAAACACACAGACACACACACACACAAAAACACACACACACAAACTGCACTGTCTCTGAGAATGGGTGACCTTGCACGATGATGAGGGACTGTTTGATTAACTCTGCTGAGCATGTGTACCCTGCCTCCAAAAACGTCTCACACAGGCCAAACAGGCAAGTAGTTGTGTGGTGGTGGACCTGTGCTTGACACCAAAAAAATATTTGGGCCTCTGCAGAGCAGCCATTTTACCATCTGACAGCAAAGGGGAAATAAGTATTAATTTCACACTGACTCTGTGCCTTCAAGCCTATGTAAAAAACATGGGTTTGGCCATAACTATATTTCTCATTGTGGTTATGCCAGATATCATTCAGAGTTTTCTCTAGTAGCTGTTAGTTCCATGCCACCTTGGGGGGCTGTGAGACTTTTTTGGCCATGAAAACTATTACTATACTGTCAGTTCATTGTGCCATTGTGAATCCAAGCTGACTATAGCCTTCATTCTCAGTGAGGAAGCTTTTTGACAGAGTATCACTGTAATTACTTGTGGCCATTATTTTAATTATGAATTAATCATTGGATAATTATTTTTACGAGGGGATTACACGTTGTCAACAACTTGTCGTGAAATTCTGAAAAATGCCGATCACAATTTTATACAAAGCTAAAAGCAGTTAGCCAAGTTTATTCTCTCCAATCAACTGTTCAGAACCCAAAGATATTAGGTTCATTGTGTTTCCAGAACAATGAAAACCATTAAATCCCCACATTTGAGAATCTAGAAAAAGGGAATTTTTAACATTTTTTCCTTGATAAATTAGTTAAATAATTAATCGATTATCAAATTATTGACAATTGATATTCTTTCAATTTATTCTATGAACAGAGTAGTCATTTCAGTGCTAATACTAGTGTAGTGTCAAATGTCTTCACTTCAGGAGCTGTTCTCAGTCTGTGGTCTCTCCAAAAGTTACAGAACATGCCTGCTTTTTCTTTTTATTATTTTTCTTTGACTCTTCTTTTGTGGGACATCCAGAGAAAACAGGTCACAGAATACACACTGACAAATGTAATATGTATTGCCATTTCTTTCTTGGATGCAAACATTTGGACACTTCATGGTAAAGGATCATACCCAGAAAAAAAAGATAGATCAATTAGATCTAAAGAAACATCACCAAATGTATGACAGTGAACTAAAAACGCAGTACCACTTCCTGTTGTGTGTAGGGAATATTGGTTTGAATTATCAGTTCTCTCTTAAACACTCCAGCCCCAGATGACTCATTTGTGTCTGATGATGTTGTGAATTGATCTTAAGAAGAGGGCAAAGAATGGTCACTCACCCACACACTCACATTGTGATAAATGACGCTGGTGATGCAGTAGAGGAGAACATGTGGTAAAGAGTTGGCTGGAGATTATTAATGATAATTTCCTGCTGCCCTCTTGTTACTGCAGTCAGCTGCATTCATCAGGAAGCTGAAGTGAGTGTGAAGGAAAAAGATGGGAACAATCTCTTTCTCTCTCCTCTAAGGCCTTTTTTCTTTTCATCCTTCAGCAGATCTTTCCATCTGATTTGTATGTCAGTCAGTGTCAAAGACTCCTTGCTAGTCCTCTCAGCTTTCTGGCTTAGTATTAATATGCGTTTTGTTATCTGTTTGGATTATTCTCAGCATTCAGAGCACTTTGACAATCCCTCTGCTTCTGGCTTCATTCACCTGGCGGGCCTCCAATACTTTGACTGTGGTGTGTGTGTGCACATGTGTGCATGTTTGCCTCTGTGTCTGTGCCAGTCCCTGTACTAAGGTAGGTATCACAACTGACAGTTTCTTTTTCCTTCATTTTCATTTGTATCCCATCATTCATTTTGTGTGTGTGTGTGTGTTTGTGTGCGTGTTTGTGTGTGTGTTGTGTGTGTGTGTGTGTGTGTGTGTGTGTGTGTGTGTATGCATGCATGTGTGTGTGTTTGCTTTAAAGAGGTGGTAACGACTCCTCTAGCAGTTTGATCCACTATCATCTGCCTACCTTCTGACCAGCTTGGGTGTTTTTCTATGTTTTTGTGTGTGTGTGTGTGTGTGTGTGTGTGTGTGTGTGTGTGTGTGTGTGTTTGTGTGTGTGTGGTGCATGCCAGGCAAAGGGAAATCAATGGTATTAATTTGCGGAGGCAGTGGTGTGAGCTGAGGCAATCTGCTGCACACTGGGAGCCACGCTTTGCTCTGATTTACCGCACACACTCATGCACACAAACACACACACACACACCTCTGCAATTCCACCACCCCAAATCACACCTTTCCTCTTCTCCTCTTTGCTTTGCATTCAGAGACAATATCAGTTTACAGTTTATGAGGCACACTGGAATGTCATGCCTCACTTCACACACACACACACACACACACACACACACACACACGCACACGCATACACCCACACTCACACACACACACACGCTCGAGCTTGCTCACTCCCTCTCTTTATCGTGATGCAGGTAATTAAAAGGCAGGCTGCTGCTCCGTGGTGGCAGGAGGGAGGAGAGAACTGGAGGGAAGGGCAGGCGAGAGTCACCAATACACACAGGCCACACATTACCTCTGCAACCATTCACACACACACAAATACATACACACACACACATACACACAAACTCCATACGACTATACACCTATATTACAATACAAAACATGAACCACATTGTCACAGATGGAGAAGATTTAGTGGATTTGCAGTAGTGTCTGTACTAACTGCTCCACAATTAGCAAAACCCTCATTTTCTTTTAGAATTAGAGTTAATAAACTATTACTATTATTAAGGTTTTATTTCAGGGTTGGGGTTTTATGTGACAATTAAACAAACTTGAGTAGATGCACTAGAATGCCATGTCTAATGAGACAATGACTTGACCTAGAGCAATTCCTTTGACAAGTATCACACACAAACACACTCTGATATCATATACACACACTGAAGTCACAAAATGTGGCACTACATTACACACTTGCCTTTTTAGAATATCAGTTCTTTTCCTCTTAAATACATCTATTCTATCAGCACATTTCTGCTTTTTTTGATTTTAGAAGACAGAATCTCACGTCATCCGAAAATTATATATTGTCTATGGATAGAAAGAAGTCATTTACTAACTAATTCTTTCTGGTAACAAATACTCAAAAGGAAATAGTTCAGCCTGTTAAAAGCTGACACTCTTCTTTGACTTCTCCACATGTCAGGAGCTATGACAGTCTGCATTTAGAACTGTCTGCCTCTCCGAGCTAAAAAACAGACAGGCATCTGCCATGAACTCCAAACGGAGTCAATTATCATGTTTTATGAGTTATTAAAACCTGCATCATACAAACATTTTTCTCTGTCACAACTAAACCTGCATTTGATGAACTCAGAGGGACATTTCTCATGTTTTTTATGATGTTTGATGATCTTAATGATGGTTCCAATCAATATGTCTGTCATTTAATATAGAGGTACACATTAGGACAGTTCCGTGCCTACATTACTCACAGCTATTTATTATGGCAATTAGGATGCATTTTCAGCTTAGTGGTGGATGTTTGGTACATTTACAAACTAAATGAGCTGCCAATCTCCATTATAGCATCAGTGTTTATCCTGGGATTTCATTCACGTACACTGGCTGTGATAAAGCCCCCTTTGTCACAGTTATGAGATTAAGCTCACACACATACATACAGTTATGAGATTTAAGTACACACACAGAACACACTGCTCTTTCTTTCTCTCTCCATGTGTCCAGCAGCACACCAGACATGACTAATCCACTGTAGAGTTTCTTAATCCAATCAGACCTGTTGTCTGCTGAACCGCGACAGACAGGGCCACTGCTCTGATATTGTTAAACATACGCACACAACAAACACACACTTTCACACAAAACAATGGGCTTGACATTGGTTTATGCTGTATATATATATATATATATATATATATATATATATATAAATATATATGGCTATTTTAGTATTATACTCAACAGGTCAGTTATAGAGATTTGGGCATGTGGTGAATGGAGCAGAAAATTTGGTCAGGTGGGTTTTAAACAAACCCCCGAGTTAGCGTAACTGGTTTTAGTTTAACTATTATCTGCTTTACTTGCGGTAGTTTTGGGAACATGTGGTTATCCTATGAAATAAAAGATTATTATCAACATTACAGCTTGGCTCACTTGAAGTTTCACCCCGAAATAAAATCATTTAGATAATGGCTTATTTACAACCTGATTCTGATTGTGTGCTGCCTGTTTACTGCTATGTCGGACTTTATGGCTGCAATGCTATTGTGTTCTCAAATCTAAGCGGTGATCTTGCTGAGAGTGTCGGCGTAATAGAAACTTTGGTCAAAAGTACTAAACAGATTTGCACCAAACTTTGCGGAGGGATAAGATGTGGACCTGGGGAGATTCCCATTTAAATTTGGTGTGGATCTGGTCAAACGGAAGGATCCAGGAATTTTTTATCACTTTCCTCAACATTGCGAGATAGGGCATTGTTCAACATTTTCATCAATAGGTGGCCTTGGTGGCAGTATGCGCTCTACTATCACATTCACACAAAATAGTACTTCAAATGAATGGTTCATTCAAACGGTATCGGAGGTTTTTGTTTTTGTGCAGTGGCAATGAAACACAGTTCATTGCATTATCAATTTATTTATTTTGCAAAAGATTTTAGTTTATGTTCCATATTTTCTCTATTTTTTGTTGTTTGAGTTTAAGATTTATGTTACCTTGTGGATATTAATAGTTTATGTTTTATCATCTATGTAGGTTGATTAGCATGGGAGAATTTTAATTTTCATAATTTTATGGATGAATGATTGTACCTGGAACACTGAAATTATGACATATATCAATACTAGGAAAAAAAAAATATTTTTAATATTGTCATATGAATTTCATCCATATTAGCCAATCCTATCAACCCTTTTCATGGTAGCTGGTATCCTGCTGCTGATCATGTCTGACGCACATGATTGCACCCAGTTTAATTGACTTTGGCTTCTCTTTTTAAATAACATAAACAATGCAAGGAAGCCAGGTGGTGGTTGTGTGGCTGATTTATTACCCACATGCCTCCATCTCTCACATGGTGTTAAGATGCTTTCATTTCACCTCTAAAGAGTCTTTTATAAATACTATAGCTCAATACTCATCCTTTGCTTTACCCTCTCACTTCTGTTACTCCCTGTTATAGGCCGAGTCAGCCTTTTCTTCTAACCAACAAAAATACACACAGACACAGATCTCACCCAATCGTCACACAAACTAACAATACGGGAAGAAAAAAAAACTAAGATGTACTTGGATGATATTTGTTGTGTTGACTCGTCATTGACTATTTGCTGCTGTTTGTGGATTGTTGATGACTGAGGCTATGTCATAGCATTTCCCTGTCATCTCTGCCACAGAGAAAAAGAAGTCTTTTCTCCAGTCTGCTTTCATCTCAAAATCTTGCCTGTTATTGAATAGCTGAGGAGTCATTTTGTAGTCCTGTCAGGAAGAAGAACCTCACACAAGACAAATGGTCCAATTCTACTGTAACAGGCCCATTCATATTGTAATAGAGGGCTGGAACAAAGAAAGAGAGCCAGGACATTAGGAATGGCACAGTCAGCCTTACTCACTGTGTTTGACTCTGTGTCTGTGTGTGTATGTATGAGTGAGGGGGAGAGAGAGAGAGAAGGGGAAATACAGAGGGGTAGAGAGAGGGAGGGAGAGGTTTTTCTCTTTAATTTTCTCTGTTGGAGATGTACTACCTCAGGGATGTTCTGCCATCTGATCCACTTTAGTAGTGTGGCAAACAGCCAGGGCATCTTTTCAATTACGCAGAAATGGATAGTGTATGTGTGTGTCCATGCGAATGTGCTTGCATGGGCCTGTGAGTTTGTGTGGGTACAGGGGGAAAGACAAAGACATAGAAAGAGAAAGAGCCAGGAAGAAAGCAGGAAAAAAAGAGATTTTGAGAGGAAGCATAGTGTGAAATTGCAAAGGTGTAAGCCAAGAGGGACCTGTATTTGTCCATTTCTGGCTCAGGCCCTGTCAAGAGGGAAGAGACCAGGAGCAAGATGAGAGCAAAAGTGGGATAGAAGAGAGAGGGAGCTGGCGTAAGAGGGATTTGCCATGGAGGGAGAAAATACTGCTCCCCCTGTGTCTTTAAGCCGAGCAATAATTTAAATCCTCGGCCCTCTGAAGCCTTGGATCCACATTGACTGGTCATCTTAAATCAAATCAGGGCACTGGGCTGGCTGCTCAGTACACATGTGTGTGTGAGCATGTTTGTGTATTGGTTCTTACACACATATGCAAAGGGCCCCTGGTCTACTCTGAATTATTGACGGTGTAGAATAATTGATTGGTTCACCTTCAGGCCTATCAGCCTCCGTTTGAGTGCACCACCTCATATCAGCATGCCTCCTCCTGTTTTATGCTCACTCCCTCACACCCTGACTTTGCTTTTTCATTCCGTTCTCTCTTCTCCTACTACTTATTTTTTCCTTAAGTGGTGGTTCATCTAACAAACATATTCATCCAACACATTTTCTCAGTTAGCAGTCTTGGCATTGAACCATAGAAAATGGATTTGCGTTTATATCTAGGTTTTGAAATATCTGCCTATAAAATTTACTCTTATGTTCTTGCCCTAATGCAATGCATATTAAAGTTATTTGAGTTGCTCAGTTCATTGACAAAAAAATCATTTTAAAAAACTCTCCTGAAAATATCCTGATTTCTCAGGATAGTATCCAGACCTCGCTGTCAAGTGTTTTCATGTAAACTGTTCTCTACCAAAGAAACTGTACATCTCTATTCTATTAGGATGGAGGCAGAGGTCTAAAGGGCGGATCTCTTTAAAACCTCTGTGCATACAGTGAAGCTGAAATAATCAGAATTAGGAATAAGTAGGAAGTGTGTTTGTGCATGTGTTTGTCTGTGTCTGTGTCTGTGTCTGTGTCTGTGTCTTTGTGTGCACGTTTGTTTGATCTTGGTGAACCTTTAAGCTGCCCCCTCTTGCTTGCAAACCATCTAATGCTTTCTTTTTCTTTTATTTCCTATCACGCCTCTGTCTGTCCTGCCCATGACTTGCCGTGTGTCGTGTGATCAGTCACTGCTAGCTATAGTGTACTGGGACATGCATCCAATCAATAACATGATTCTGCCGGCAGGAGATGGCCATGACATACAACTGCTGCCCTGACATACATGCACGATCACTAATAACACACACATGTGCAGAGGTGCACACATATACTGGGCTGACATACAGCCTGCTGCTTTGACAGGGCGGAGATGAGGTGAGGATGGATGGAGGGATAGATAGATGAATGGATGGGGGGATGGAACAAAGGTAATGGAGAGAGGTGAATAGTGTAGATGCTGTTGCTGGATCACTGTCAATGACTATGGAGTCTGACACACACTATCTGGTTTCAGGCCTTACTGAGAGCTGGACTGTTTACGATAAGTCTCCGTGTATGGATTTTTATATCCTCCATAACTCTGATAGCTGTAGGACCGGTGCCTTGTGGGTCTTACAGTTTTAAAACCTGACAAAGTATAGAGCTTAATTACCAGCTTATTGTACAAATCTTCTAGTCACAGAATGCTCACTGCATCTCTTGGGTTTTTTTGGGGTCCCTCATCAGTTCATCTCTTTCCCTCTTTTACAGCATAAATGCCAAAATGGCAGACAATAATAGCCTTTATTGAAAGCATAGATTCCATATAACTATGTATTGTATCAGTGACTGCATTGACTGTTCTCCTGTTATTGAAAATACAATAATCTTCTTATAGTCTGCATGTAATTCAAATAATATTTATGCTTATTATGCAGACCTCGTGTTGTTTCATTTGAAATGTTGAAACTCCCCAAGTACGCAAGTGATAGTGTATCACAGCACAAACTACACATTCTGATTCAGCATTATTTCAGCTACAAAGGCGGCGCTGCAAATCCCCTACTGGCAATTCTCGATTCTCTTTTCTTGTGTTTGTGTAAATAGTCTGCACCTACTGCTTGTTGTATCCATATCAGTGTTGTGCTGGTGGGACACATGCAGTATTCAGGTGTGTTATGCAAATATGTGAACCTGGATTAGACCAATGGGAGAGTTAGGATAGTGTAATCCTCTCTCCTGTACACCTCATTATCATATTCACACCACAGCGGTAGAGGCCGTGTCCTGTCTAATAATCCCTCTGACTCAACCCATCTCAGAGAAAGAGAGACAGTCAGAGAGTGAGACAGACAGAGAGACACATCCTCCTAATATCTCCTCACCCACTGCTTTCTCCTCTGAATGTGCTGAGTCCATCAGAACACCACACAGCTGAAAGAGAAGTTAATTAACCTGCGAGCGTCTCTACTTGCTCCCTTGTGTGTAGCTATGGGTATGTTTGTGAATTTGTGTGTGAGTTTTTCACCGTGGAGCCGATATGTATGTGCTCATTTGTCTATTTGAATGACGGGCAGGGGCACGCTAATCCTGTAACCTTAGCTTGTCACCACGGTCTGCTCACACAAAAAGGGTACACAGCAGCATTGACTCACAGTGGCAAACACACAAAGCCACACAAATGTAAGTCCATTCCCACTTAGCCAGAATAATTAATAATTAAAGTTTATTTTTATATAGAGTGTGTTTGGTTTATGAGCTTTGGCGTCAGACGTCAGCGTCCTGCTGCTAACACGCTGTGCTTTTGCTGTCACACACTGTCAAAGGAATATGATTCCCAATGAGATAGAATAACTAGATGGTCCTTGGTCTCAGTTTGGTGTCTCTATGACTTGACTGTGACAGTACGGAGAGAGAGAGAGAGGGAGAATGGGTAATTGAGAGAGACAGAGAGAGAGAGAGAGAGAGAGAGAGAGAGGAGATTCTACGTTACATGCCACCAGAGGTAATTAGTAGAGCAGCTGTTTGAGAGGGGAAAGCTATAGCCGTGACACTGCAGGAAGGAGCTGGGGGAATAATTAGCCGGTAACACCCGTCAAGCTTTCACAAAGAAGAGATGTGTTATTCTACTTCTGCTCTCCACAGAGGAATGCTAGACCTCCACGCATGGTCCAACACCTACTGTATTACAGCCTGCAAATCCTTGTAGTTAGATGGAAAAGGCTATGAGATGTGGAGTCTGTTTGTTATGTATCTGTTCCATTGGCCAATATATAGAGCATGTTAACTAGATATTGATTGTATTGCAGTCAGTAATGATGTATTACAATTTCAGGGGAGTATACTGGTGAAGTGCTTACTCTGTATGGATATGTATCTTTGTGTATGTGTGTGGTTTCCTGCTTTTGTCAATAACCACACACCATATTCAATCAAACCTCCTCAGCGGAGAACATTGTGCTTTTCTCTCTACCTCAATCAATGCACTCTAGCGTAACAACTGATATGCATAATATTTTATTACAACAAAGCAATATGACTTGGGCAAATTAAGTTTTTCTCTGCCTTTGTGTCAGAATAGATTTACAACAGCAGGATCAACTATAATTTGTTCCTTTACTTGGCCATGTCTGTCTTAAATAGTTGAAGAAGTTTTGTTTCTTGTTTTTGACCCTATAGGTATAGTTTGAAACTTTCACTGAAGCAGTTGCTCATACTGAACAGAATAGTGCTGATGTGGGGGTAGTAACATTAGATTAAATTATTAGACTCACTTTATAGACATTAATGCTTTGAATCTAAATTCAGGAATTCTTGTGCTTAAAAATGTTTTAGAATCTATTACTAAAGACACCATAATTAAGTTGTATGGAAAAGATTACTTTATATTGGCACAATATAACAATTTTATAGGTATACTATCGAATTTATATTGGCTGGTTCAGTCATTGTCACTGCCATTGTCCAATGTGGCACAATGACCCACTGAGCTGCTCGGCACCATATTCTCTGGCCTCTGAAAATGCAGATGGCTTGGATTAAATTCAAGCATGTATATTTAGAATATATCATGGCATTTTTTTTTAAGTTTAATAACAGATTGCATTTTGGTCCACTTTGTGCAACTGGACTGATGTTCCTTTACACTCTGCAGTGCACAGCAGCAAACAGAGTTAGAGAAGCTATTGCCGTCAGTCTCCATATATCCACTGCTGTAGCGGTAACCTGGTTACAGTGGCTTAACCACAGCCATGTCATATCCCTAGTATCGTATTGTCTGCCTCCGAGACACTCACTGTCTCTTCAAAAAACAATTGAATTGTTTCTTTTTCAGGAGCAGCACTGCAGCTGCTAAAATGATCAGATTAAGACCTCTTCCATGGTGATATATAGAAAAGAATATTATAGAATACTAACTTTAGCAATCAGTATTTAAAATGATAGGATAAACATGTTTCTATCCGATTTTGTATTGTAATTCGTCTTAAAAGAACTGTGCTTACAAAATAAAATACCATTTTTTTGGATAGTCGTTTGTGTTTTTGAGGTAGGTGTACAGTATATTGGAGCATTTTCCACAGACTCATACTTTGTTGTCAGTCTGCTCTCCCGTCCTCATTTCCATATAGACCTTTGAAAGGAAGATGTCATACATAAGAGGTAGAGTTGGATGGACCAATTTTGTGATAATAAATAGTAAGCAGTGTAGCTTTACTGCCCATTTATTTTC
Organism: Istiophorus platypterus; assembly: GCA_016859345.1. Classification (NCBI taxonomy): domain Eukaryota; kingdom Metazoa; phylum Chordata; class Actinopteri; order Istiophoriformes; family Istiophoridae; genus Istiophorus; species Istiophorus platypterus. Next base: position 8,200,365 of record CM029123.1, on the reverse strand, counting down.
TGTTGAATAAGGTTTTTAGTATACTCTAAACAATTAAAACTGGCATTTTTCAAAGGTTGTTAAATTGCCCCGTTCATTTAATGGTTCTCCAGTGGAGGCAGAAAATCAGAGGAAGTTTTCCCAAAGGGCACAAACAAGAGCCCAGACCACTAGTCACATGACCTGGTCACACACTTGCAGGTGTATTTAAATGCTATGTGTGAAGCTGTTCGTAACTTTTTAAAAATTCAGTAGGCCTGTATGGGAACAGTGTGGTGATTCAAGTCAAATAAGTAGTTTCTTTCTAGTTGCAAACCTCACACTTTTCCTGTATGAGTATGCTAAATTCAGTTTTCTTTACAGTATACTGTCACTATGAACAACCAAGCTTTGTTGCAGCCAATCCATCCTCCTCTCTCCCTCTGCTCCGTCCAATTCACCATCTGTATTGAGGATATATTGGCCTCTCGATTTCAGCATCCAGTGTAATCATGAATGGACTCCATGGTGTGTTGACTCTGCAAGAAAGCCTGTCAAGTTTGTGTCCACTGTGAGGCCCTTTTTACTGTGCTGAAGCGTTTAACAGCTGCTCCCTTTGTCCCCCCACACTCCCTTGGAGTGGCTGAGGGCGGGTGTGTATTTCCGCGCCCTAAGCACTCTCTACCTAGAGATTACCCTTCATTTTGCAGTGAGCCACTAGAGCTGCTGACACAGCTACTTCCTTCAGAGAAACTTTGCATATGTATTGACTCTTTGTGCATGCATGTGTGAGAGTGTGTGTGTTTCCATGTGTGTTTCCTATTCCCTCCATAGTGCAAGGCATATATTGTAGATCGGCTTGCCTTTGATACAGACACTCCTCTACATTTAATTCATCACTCTTCACATTCACAAGAGAGATTTGTAATTACTTTTCATCTTACCTTGTAGCCTTAGATCTGTTTATTTTGTTCACAAGTCCTTCAAAGCCCTTGTATTCCACTGGTGTGTGTACGACAGTGGACATAAGTGTGTGTGTGTGTGTGTGTGTGTGTGTGTGTGTGTGTATGTGTGTGTACAGATGATGCTATGGGGCTGGTTTGATTCCCAGTGCTCTGAGACAGCAGTCAAATGGGTCATAAATATACAGGAGCATCTGTTTGACGTTCTCACACACACACCCAATGTCCTAGCAACCGGAAGGGCGTTGGCTTTTTTCTCCCCTGACAATGCTGACACCTCCCAGTGGGAGCCTGCATCGTTATGGCAACTGGGACAGTTGGATTTGCATATTCATGAATACTAATGAATGTGCTGGGATGGAAATTGAATGTTAAAACTTTTTTTTTCTCAGGCCATATGGTGGGCAGTGCTTGGGGAGGGACTTGAGTTCACTTTGAATTTGTTTATTCATGTTGTTATAGGAAGGATAAAGGGAAGGGCTGAGTAGGAGGACATTTATACTGAGTGTCTGAGTTTGTGTGTGAGTCAGCCAATGATAGTTAGGGACAGAAACTAAGGGAGTCTGATGGTGGGGTCACAACACAGCACTTCTGAATTTTTTTTCTTTCTGCTTGTTGTTGTTGTTGGAAACACTGAAAAAAAGTGTTGACGTTTGTAGAACTGCTGCCTAGAGCACGGGTACTCAGTCCACTTAAATCACTTTAATACAGTTGAGTGTTGACCCATTAGAAGCTGCTTATGCTCTCTGGCATGTCCACCCTCAGGAAAACAGCATGAAGGGTCAAAGGTCAAACATTTTAATAAGATGCAAAAACTTGACTCGTGAAACTGTATAATTGAGTAGTTAGAAATAGGAAAGAAACCTGATACATTAAGATATTCTATCTCTCTGCCACCTTGAATTTATGTAAACAAAGTTTCTTATTTTTATCCCCTCTTGTATTGTATCATGCTAAAAAAAAAATGCTGCTCTGTCTCCATCCTCCACACTCTCAGTCCTTGTCTCTTCCCGACAGCCACTAGTGTTCATGCCCACCTGACAAGACAAGCTCATCAGTGTCCCTGGGCTGACTCCTGCTTTTAAGAATGCCATTTCCTTCAGATCACACACACCGAATAATTGCAAAATGCTGTCACCTCTACTAAAATTATAATTGCCGCCTTTCCAAACTGAACTGAATAGATGAAAGTGCTCCTGCAAGCTTTCAGTTCCATAGAGCACAACACGCACACAGAGTGAAGAGAGGATTCCCTAGAGATTGTTGCTCAACAGGAGACATTTACAAGTGTTCCATCTCATCAGGCCCCCTCTCCCTCAGCTCTGCACCATCAAAAGGGGAGGAATGCAGGTTAAGTTGTGTGAAATCACCGTGACAGTACATGCAAATTCACCACAGCCCACCCACAATGGAACCTGTCAATCTGAGAGACCATCTCCCTCATTCTTTATAGGCTAGCCTACGTCCCTAATCAAAATCAGCCTTGTTCTAGGTGCTATTGGGGTGTTAAAGTAGCCCTGCTTAAGGCTGTTCTTCTCCAGTCTATATCTCATCAAACCAATCGTAGCCCCTGGGCCTTTTGCTTGTTCATTTTTGTCAGTTGTGCAACGGCATGTGTATGTATGAGTTGTAATTTGCATGTTTATGCAAACCCTATTTTCTGAGCAACAACATACACATCCCTAAGAGCAATTTCACTCAGCCAAGTTCACTCTTCACAAACAAATTATATGCTTCCTCTCCTTGTATGTGTGTGTGTGTGTGTGTGTGTATGAACAATTCTTACTGTATGTTCATACACAGTCTCCACAAGATTACTTGGAATCTGAAGCTTTTCCTGGGAGGAATTCTTGATTTTTGGCAGATAATATATGCCGTCCTCTCTGACTGCTTATGTTTTACATCCCTCACTTCTAATCTCTCCAAAGAGTAATTGTCTAATCAGATGTATTTACAGATGCGCACAAGGCTTTCTATTCCACCAATCTCTGCATATAGTGATCTTCTTGTGTTCTACCACATTTCCTAGGCTAAAGCCAAATTTCAGTTGTACATACCATGACGTGTTCACTGTCATTATGTTAGGTCTGCAAGGGCAAAAGAATGCAAGGAATTATGATTTGCTGATAGACAGGCCTATAGGCTGTACACATTCAAATAAATAAATAGTTGTAAAAAAAAAAAAGGCTGACGTATAGCTAAATAAATTATATATTACCTACAGCGGTAGATCTTTTTTTATTTTCTAAGCTACCATCATCTAAGGACTACAATCATAAAAAGCATTTTAGTCACTTCTATAGCTTATAGTTCTACTTATTTGTGTATCATGTAATATTTTAATAAAGTATTGTGTTTACACATTCATAATAAGATCTTTTTGTTTTGTTAGTTGGCAGTTTTTAAAACTACAATGTCATGTATTTATTGCCGTGAATTGTTGGTAGTTAAGTCATCTGGTGAAGTCTGCACCCTAAACAGACTCTCTGGGAGTCTGCAGAAAGTCTGCTCGAGGTCTCCTTGTAGACTAAATCAATCGTGGATTTGGACAGCCCTCAGCACTCACAGACTTTGCAGGCTTGTACCCGGGGAACTCTGCGAGCACTAAGGGCTGTCCAAACACACAATTCATCCAGTACTAGGGTGTTGAAGTCTGGAAATTTGGAGTAAGCCTTATTGACAAGATCTCCTTCTCATTTAGATGTAGTCCAGTTACTTCAAATGTTTCTTTTATTCATTCCAGTATGTCTGTGATTAAAACAAAGGCTGTGTTTTTTGTCCCACAGATTAACTGCCCCCTTTGTAGTTGTTAAGAAGGCATCAGTCAGGGGTTGACTGTCAGCTAACATATGTTCCTTGTCATAACATCAACTTCATCCACTGCAGTCAGATGTTAGAAAGTAGCTGGATGAAGGAAAGCCGTGAAGGGCTGGTATTGTAGAATAGGAGCTGTTGAGATTAATATGTCTCCCAACAGACAAGAGGTATCGGATACAGCGGAGTTTGGACTGAAGCAGAGTGTGATGTTACACCTATTATCACACAATGTCCCACAGCGCAGTGAGAGTCACAGCTAGTCACTGTACACAGGTGTACACATGGTGTTTATATACATGTATACGCATGAGCACACACTTTATCACATAAGGCATGTGCATAAAAACAAACAAGCACAAAGCTACTTTTCCTTTAAACTAGTATGTTTTGTTTTGTTAGAATTCTTGTGAAGAATAAGATTTTTACTGAATGTTGGATCCCACTTTAAGCATGCTAAGCCCAAACAAGCCTCCACACACTCACACTGTTTTAATTTGTGTGTGTGTGTGTGTGTGTGTGTGTGTGTGTGTGTGTAATTTTTTGGTAGGACTAAGTCTCTAGTGTCCTTTATTTGCCTGTTTTTGTGTTTGTTGTCACAGGCCCAATTTGCATGTTGATATCAACTCATTATGATCTTTAACTGAGTTGATGAATGCAAATTATTCATCTTGATACTCAGCTACTCGCCGCAGTGGGTGCACATGTACATACAAATGCATATGCGCACACATAAGCATACAAACAAACACACTGGGATCTTAAATGAATATGTATGTCCTGCAGAGGGATAAAGAAAGAAGAATAGTTGTATTGTTTTACACACTGTTTTTCTGTCCCTTCCAGTCAGAGTAGAATGAAGAAGCACAGACAAGTAAGAGAGAAAAAGATTGCAGAAAAGAAGGTGAGCGGGGTCATCTGTTCAGTGTAGCATCATACTGCATATAGCATCTTTCTCTCTTGCTTTTTACTCCCTCACCCACTCCCAGTGGGACATGCTACTCTTTTCCTTTCTTTCTATTTATTTCTTCTCATGTATCTCAGCAAGGATAATAAGCTCATGTGATGAAACCTAATGAAGCTGATGGCAGCAGAGGAGATGTCAGGATTTGCAAAAAAGCAGAATGACAGAGAAAGATAAAGATAAATGACTCCTACCATTTACAAAAAATCTTTTTGCAGTGTCATTTCCTTTTAATGACTCTCAGTAATAAATGTAGAGCCCACTTTCCACTTTCTGTCTCCCTCTACCTCTCACTTTTCGTGCCTATCAGTTAATCACTGTGGTAAATGAAGTGATAAAAAGAGCCAGTGGGAGCAGACTGAGCAAGACAGACAGGGAGCGAGAATGAGCAGGAGATGTCTGGATTTAGATGGTGCTTTTTAGGCCGCTGTGCTTTGTTACCAAGCAACAAGCAGAGAAGACCTGAGTCACTGGATTTCTGCGGCGAAAGCAACTGATCTCACCAAGGTTGGGGTGAAAGGTCAACATAGCCCTCCTTTCAAGAAAATACTAACTTAAAGCAAATAAAGTAGTTGCAGAAGACAGTCAGGAAACGCTGAAAATGTTGGAGTTTGATGCTTTCTTCTGCTAGCATTCGTGAAAGGAAGGCAGGAAATTTGTGTGAAATGCTTTTATACATGTACTGTATACATTATGCCTATGCTTATATATGTCCTTCATGGCTGTTTTGTTGCTGTATATGTTTACGCAACTTGCATGTACATTATGTGTGTGTGTGTGTGTGTGTGTGTGTGTGTGTAGTTGAAGTGACCAAGTTAACCCCATAGCTTGTGAATCTGAATTATTCATAGTGTGAAAGCCCATGAGAAACTGTATCCTCAGTGTAACAAATGAGTACCTTCCTCCCTGTATGCAAACACAGACTTCACGCTTCAGTATCTGGATTGTGAGGATAGTGGTTTCATGTTTATTTTATGTTTTTTACATGTGTATAAACTTCCCAAGTGCCACAAATTATGCACTGGAAAAAAAATTAAGTGTCACTGTTGGATGGAAAACTTCACAAGTACAACAGCCAAAACAAAAAACACTGTTGTTAGATCAAGCATTTTTTTTTGACATTATGCAGATTTCTAATGGGTTTTGAGGGTACTAAGGTCAGAAAGCACCACATTAGATGGTTGAAATGGGATCGGGATGTAGTGGGCCAGACAGGACCCAACACAAATGTTATTTAGAATATATTAACTTAGTGTTTAACATCATTATTGCAGGGGTGGGAAGGGTGAAATCCTGCAGAATAATGTAGGTGCAGAATTGGATGAAACTAAGAGTGTAGAGCCATGCTAGCTTCTCTGTTAGGCTGTACTTAGGCACAGCAATGCCGTGGGCTTAAAGCTAACATCGGCATACTAAAATTCTCACAGTGACATTGCAAACATACTGATGTTAAGCAAGCATAATATTGCTTATTTTCACCACCCTAATTTAACACGTTTGCCAGCTAATATTAATTAACACTGAACACAAAGTAAAGCTAAGGCTAATGGGAATTTTACTGGTTTTGCAGATATTTGGTCATAAACCAAGCTATTGAATAAACTTACAATCTTTTGATCTGACTATAACACCAAATGAAAAGTCAGGGGATAATTGCAATTTATCCTGGGGGGAATAAATGTGTGTGCCAGGTTTTCTGGCATTCCATCCAGTCGATACTGGGAAATCTAAAACCATAAATGTCAACCTCATGGTAGTTTTAGAGGAAGAGTCGTAAGATCACCATAGTCATTAGGATTGTCTAATGACAGTGGTAGTTATTTTACAAATCACTGACTTTGACAAGAATATTAACTTTTTGTCTGTAGTTGACACAGTTGCATTTCATTTATTTGGGTCACTGTCAAAGGGAATAACACACAACGAATCACTAAAACTGACATCCGTGTTCAGTATGAGTTCATTCGTGGTGTTGTAAGAATGTGAAATGTTGAAGTCAGACATGTTTGACATCACCAGATATTCCCAGGGCGGACATACTGTTTTATGCTTCAACATGTTGGTCCTAAATCAAATCTGACCATCACAACTGATTGAAACTAAAATTTAGTTGAAATTTTCTCTCTGTGGAGACTACTGCTTATGAAATACTGCACAGTACTGCAAATCTACTACATTTATTCATAAAGTCTTGATATGATCTTGATATACAATCAAGTGACAAATTAAATGGAAAACCAACATCTTGGTAGGCCACCAAGAGCCACCAGAGCCACCAGAACAACTTCAGTGTACCTTATCATAGATCCTACAAGTCTCTAAACTGTACAGGAGGGATGAAAACCGTTATTCTAAAAGATATTCATTCATTTGGTGTTTTGATGATAGTGATGAGAGCGCTGTCTAACATGTCAGTCAACAATCTCCCATAGGTGTTCAACTTGGTTGCGATCTGGGGACTTTAAAGGGCCATGGCATATGATTCACATAATTTTTATACTCATCAAATCATTCAATGACCCCTTGTGCCCTATGGATGGGGGTAGTGTTACCTGGAAGAGACCACTCCCAAACAGGATGGGAGTGTTTCACCATAGGATAAAGTTAATCACTCAGAACAACTTTGTATTGATTTGCAGTGACCCTTCCTGCCAAGGGGATGAGTGGACCAAAACGTTGCCAGCAAAATGTTCCTCACAGAGCCATTGGATCCTATTTGTTAAGAAAAAGCTAAAGGGTGACTCATCTGATCATATCACTTTTTTCCACGTCTTAGACTAGTGCCTTGGGTTTTGTCCCATTGCACACTCAAATATGCATTCAAGTTTTTAATAAGGGGTTTATTGCAACCCTACTATAATAACCTGCTCTATGTTATAATGCAGCAACAAATTCCAACCCTATTTACTGACGTCTTCCCCATAGATCTAAATGCAGATGTCACTTTAGTCACTGTTCCTATTGAAACATTAGCCAGCTGAGCAGTCTGTGTGACTGAAGCTCCTGACATCTGCGCTCCAACTAAATACTCTCTTTTACAGTCACTAAGACCTTTTCCTCATGTGATTTTTTTAGAATCAACTGGGTCTAGTAAGCATTTTTATACATATATGTACAGATGTATGTTGACATACATGTATTTATGTCTTTTGTTTTGTATTTGTGATGCCTGAAATATCAGATTTTCATCAAATATACTCTCTTCTTTCATGTTCTTTCATTTCTTTGGAGAGCTACATGGGGAAGTTAAATATTACTCTACTGTAATGATCCGTATTATAACCATGAAAGACATAAAGAAACAAAATAAAAGCAATGAAAAGAGACAGAAGATGTAAAATTAATACTAAAAAAGGCTAGAAAACACATAAAAATGAATATTACACATCAAATATGAAAGAATGTTAAATACAACGAAATTAGATACAGATTATCATAAAGTGCCTGGAGAAGCTGCTGCTGCTGCTGCTGTATATCATCCTGCTACTGGCCCCTGTTAAATTTGCCAATAAAGCTAAGAATGGCACAGAGGATGCTTCGCCTGCCTCCCGTACCTCCTGCTCTAGCACCTGGTTTCATCAGGCAACTTCACCAGCATCCTCTTCGTGGACTTCAGCTCTGCTTTTAATACAATCCAAAGGCATCTGATGATCTGGAATCTACACCACCTTGATATTCCCCCTCTGTCTCATCCACAACTTCCTCAATGACAGTGTGGATGGGCACAATCACATCCCCTGTCATCACCACCAACACCATAGGGGTGTGTGTTGAGCCCATTCCTCTATACCCATTACATCAATGACTGCATCAGTCCGTCATCCATCAGAACTTACTTCAAATCATCAAGACAACACAGCCACTTCTGGTCTGGATCACTGCAACATCATCAAACACTTCACACAGTGGGGTGTTAACAATCATCTTTTCCCCAATATCAGTAAGACAAAAGAAATAACAACTGGTCCCCCCTCACCTCAGCACCCTATATTTATCAATAAGCATGCAGCTGAAATAGTGGACAGTTTTAAATAGCTCAGAGACACTCTTGACAGTAAACTCAATTTTGACCAGCACACCACTGACATACAAAAAGGGAGCCACCAAACAGTAGCATCCATCCATAAACTCAAAGGTCCTTCTCCTTCTGCTACTGTACCAAAGTATCATTGAACCCTACTGTACTGTTACACCTGCTTCTTCAACATGTTAACTGTCACTAACTGCACCAAACACCGCTTTCAGTATAATTTGCTTCCCCACAACCGACCTAACTGAGTTAAACCACAGGTCCATAACATGCATTGCAACCTCAGTAGAACAGGATATCACATACCTACTTAATCAACACCTCACTCCACTACACTCGGGAGGCAGATACAGAACTTTAACGTTCAGAGGGGCCCGCTTTGGAGAGAGTGATACTGGCAGCCATAGTTGCTGTAGATAGAAGACCTAGTTGAGCTGGTACTACTGTCGTTGTGTGACACTGCATGTGCTGTCTCTGATATGGTTTTCGATATTGTTATGTGCATTGTTCGTTCGGAAATACATTGTTTTAGACGAACACTGGGACAATTTCCCCAGTGTTCTTTTGCCTAAATGATGATAATAAAATGTCAACTCAAAGTCAAAGTTACTTTTTTCCAGTCAGTTGAAATGAATACCTGTAGCTATGTTCTCGAAAATGTAAAATAGATAGATGTTTGTCTGTGGTGTCACTTTTTTGACGCAAGCTGAAATAACATCAGAGGAAAAAGACTCTGTAATCTACCTCACAGGAAAGGCTGAGACAATCCAAATTAACTTTTGCTCTCCATTTCGCTTTTAATACATGCATATGCATATGCACACGGGTACTCAAAAGTGAGCAGTATTTTCATAAATCACTGTTACGTATTTCTCCCTCCCCTGCTGGATATGTTGAGCACATCATGTATCTTGTTCGCCTGTTCTCTACCAGGTGGCCGAGATCTGGCCTGGTTGAGGGAGGACCAATAAAGAGGGGCAGGAATATGGCTTGCTCTCTCTTCTCTGCTTCCCAGCCTCAACAGCTACTGTGTTGTTGTGTTTGACAGTGTCTTTTCTTTTATTGCTTTCAGTTGTCAGTTTGTTTGATGGGTCGGGTAGCCCTGTTTTCATGACTTTATTTTGGTTTGGTTTATTTTTCATATGGGTTTAGTTTAGGGGGAAGAGCCCAGATCATATGACTCTTTATAGTTTGGGTGTCTTCCCTTCTTTTTGTTAATTCTTGCTGGCCAATGAGCTTCAGTTGTGGTTGGTTTGGTGTTGGTTTGAAGTTATTCTGAATTTATTATTAAATTTGAATATTATTATTACAGCTTTTGACACTTGATTATGTTAGATCCCCTTTGAAACGAGTCATTTTAGAGTGTCATAACAGGTACACTTGTACATTTAGGAGACAATTTATTTTCTATTACTTTAAATTATAAAACGTGCATGTACATCAAGCAAAATTCCATGAGCTTGAGATTTTTTTGTTCAAAAACAGAAGACATGTGACATTTGGCTCTTCACACTTGCTTCATAGATAAATTGAAAGGACTCAAAATTGCTTTTAGTGAGACTGGAACACACATTTGTTGGTCCTAGCTATTAATCAGTGGAAAGATGCAGTGGGCGTGCAGTGACTCAGCTTCTTCCTCATTTTGTGTCACACACCTACATACACTCTCAAACTTTGATCACAAGTTTATTGGCACATGCTATCTCTCTGCATCTGCATCTCTCTCTCTCTGGCATGTTAAATCTTTGCAACACTCCTTACTGGTTATGTGGGCCTGGGGGGCTGATTTAGTGGCCAAAGGAAGCTCACCAATAGGTGAACATTGAGTACATATGTGCTTGCACCAACACATGCACACACACATACATACTGAAATACACACTGACACAAAGAACACATGCCACATATAGACATACAAAACAAGTTTAAACGTCTCTACTCATATTAACTGCAATACAAAGGGTCTCCACTCTGCTGCTGTTGAGAAGCAAGAGGGAGGATGGAGGGAGTAAGAGTGCAAAGAACATTGCAATAAAGGAGAGACCAGGAGAACAAAAGAGGAGAGACAGAGAAAAATGTGATTGTTATATACTGTCCCTCTCCAAATAGCAATTATTACATTTTATTAACTAGCACATGTCTTGATTTATTTTTTTTAGAACAAATACATCTATAGATTTTTGAATCAAAATTTAAAGTAAGTAACCAAATTGTAGCAGTTGTAATTTTGAGACACTCTAATCTGTGAGGCTGAGAGAGGTTTCTAAAATATCAGCTAATTTCTGCGTAATTTGTGTTACTAACAAGTTAAGACGAGTCTTTGTGCATTTGTGTATATTTGTGTGTGGGCTTGTGTGTGTATAGTGAATGAATGGACATGACTCTCGTAGCTTGGACATGGATGTCAGGCTTGTAATCCAATCACAGGGCTGGTAAATCAAATTATAGAGAGCAGCTAAGAGATGGGTGTGTCTATGCGGTGCCAGGAAGAGAAATGGAGTTGGGCTTTTTGCCTAGAGACACTGTTACTAAGAGTTGTAAAGCAGCCTTGCAAAAGCAGCCATGTTGGTCATCTGATGTGGAAAATTAACACTGGGAGTTAATGCTTGCAGTTGATAAATCAGGTATTTAGGTTGGGGTGGATTACCCAAACAGTAGTTCTGTTGAAGTATCTTGCTCATAATTTACACATGATTTCTTTGTTAATCTGACCAAATTTGTTTTAAATGTCGAGGACATATTCCATACTTCCATAGTAATGTGATACATAGCAATTAGTGACTACAAAAAAAAGATACCATACAGGTTTACAGTATCCATTGGGTGGAAGAAAATAAATAAACACACGACGACACTACTTCTCAGAGGAGAAAAAAAATGTTCTGAAGAAAATGTCCTCAAATGAATTGGGGAAAAACTACTCACCTCATTTGTTTGCCCTCTATTTTCTTCTGTTTGTTTTACTTCTTTATGTAGACATTTGTATGGTGTCACATTAAGGCTTTGTTCTTGTTTATAACTATTTCATGGCCTGTTCTAATTATGACATCATGAAAATGGCTGTGGACAGCATGTGTGGGCTGAGGAAAAGGATGGCAGGGGGAATGTGAAAGTAGGGGATGGGGGGCTACAGACAAGCTGCTTTAGTTGGAAAAGCAACATTTTGGTATAATGCCAAATCACTTCAAGTATAAAAATTGTAAAGCTGGAGTGGCGGGGAACAGAGTGGAAGAGACGAGAGTAATAAAGGACATAAAAAAGGTGAGGAGGATGATAAAGGGGACAGAAATGAAGGGGTTGGAATTTGATATAGGGAAGTAATAAACTGCACATGGCACTTACATGTAATCATATGTTCTCACTATCTATGTTTCCCAGTTAGTTGTATTTTCTAGCTCTCTTTCTCTCTTTCCATCTCAAACAGGTGCAGATGCAGGAAATCATATTGAAGCTCTATATGGGGCTTTAGAAACGTTTCGCTAAGAAGCCTCCTTGTTACAAAGTTCTCATCTAAAAATCCCCTGAGCACAATTAGCTAACTCGGCACGACTGCTAAAAGATTCCTAAGAAATGTTCGTTTCATTTTGAATAAGGCTAGCGCTGCTCTTGTATATCTAAATGAGGCTAGCGATTGCAGGTTGTGCTTTAGTAATCATGATATTTGTTCTCCCCTGAATGTTAACGTCGATGCTAACCCCGTTTCATCAATGCTAATGCTGTCTTTCAAATTGAATTAATTCACAGGAAGATGTCAACTATAACCCCTAGAGTGCATATGAGAGGGAACAGCTGAATCAAGCTTGTCTTTGCTTCTTTTTGACTCTGATACAAAAAGCCTTTCCTCACTTTGCAGTGCTGTCAGTATTTAAATTTTTCTTTATAATCTTCTCTTTTTTCTTTTCTTTTTTTTTTTTTTACTGAAAATCAGGTGCATATTTACTGTACCTGGTGTAAAGATTTAAATAGATTTTAATCAGTCATGTCCATCAAAGATAATGGTAGGCAGAATGCAGATAGGTTGCTAGAGTGCATATAAATTAGTGTGTGTATGTGTCTGTTTTTTAACAAAGTACAGTTAATGTTATGCATAAGCTAAATAGGCCTTTCCTCATCAAAGGGGACCAGGTTGTATAATCCAAGCCTGTTTGAAGTATTGGAATGTGCCTGTATGTATTTCTGCCCGTACAGTACATGCATGCATGCTCGTACACTATTGTGTTCTTGCATGTTCTTGTGTATGCCTATGAATGCTCAAATAGATTATTAGCTGAGCACAAGAGATCCAACAGCCACAGTCAATTCTAAAGAACCAATTATAGGAAAGTCTTTTCCTCCTCTTCTCTTCCATTTGATAGTGAAAATCATACTGTGGACTAAGCTGCTTTACTTTATTGCATCTCATTAACTTAACCAAAACAATGTTTAACATCCAAATCAGCTGTTTAAAAAAAAACACTTTATTGAAATGAGGCCCAGACCTAAGATGAACAACAGATGTTTGTATGCATCTAGATTTGATGCTTAAATCATCATAATTGGTAATGTAGCAAAAGTAGAGCTATGTTGACTTAACTCATCTATTTAGTTCTTGAAAACCCTATCTTATATACGTCAAGCGTTAGACTAGTGATATTCATCCTGCAGTAACTTATTTGACCTTTTTTTTTTTTGTTCACCTTAACTTGTGTGTGATGATAAGACTGGTACAAAACCAATAACTAGTATGAGTTTTCATTCAACGGTCTGTAATTAGTACTAGTAAAATTTGTTATATGAATTGAAGGCACAAAAAAGTGCCTTTCGATACTTTCGATACTTCCTTTACACAAAAGAGAACTGCTTGGTGTCTTAACCCTATTTTCCCAGCAGTAATGGCAATAAGAATTGTCTCCAAGGATAGAAATGTCTTAAGACCTCCCCAGACTCTCTAAATAAAAACGATATGCTCCACTTGCTGTGCACCAAATACCTCAACCAGCCTTGTAAGAGTCTGCATTTTTGTGTGTCATCAACAATACACAGGTGAAGTTTGAGGTCAATCAGATGAGTGGTTGTAGAGAAAAGTGAAAGACAGAGAGAAAAAAGAGACACCCTCCATTTATTGTTAGATATACAGTAGTCTTTAATTTATTGAGTGAAATTTTTTTTTGTGTTTCATATCACAAACAAACTTGCTTGCCTTTGCTCTGTTTTGCTATAGGAACCATAAAGAACTGTGTAGAATCTCTTTTGAGTGAGTATGTGAGGGCTCTGCATAGGAGTCAAATTTACCTGTCAGAGCAAAAGGGAGAAACTCTTTCCTGTTGTTTCCTTTTCTTATTTTTTTTTACATTTCTAGTTTCCCTGCTTTTGCTCACCGCTCCACAATAGACTCCCTTTTACAATCCTCCTCTCCTGTCCTCCCCTCTCATCTCATCCCCTCTATCCTTCCCTTCTCTCCTCACTGGTTTATAGACAGATCTCATCTCCTCACTTGCACCACAAATTGTACTTCAAGAAAGGCGCTCTCATCGACACTGACAGCTATCTAATTGCCCTTGCATCCTTATGAATAGCTTTGGAGCGTTCATATACACTTTTGTGTGTGCGTGTGTGCATGTGTGCATGTGTGTGTGTGTGTGCATTGTTGCCCATACCGCTCCCAGCCCCGCCCCCTAGCTATTACCGGAGCTGGTTCCCTGCTACATTGTGTGGTATTTTATAGTGTATCTTTCATTGTGCACTGACTGTGGCCAGTAGTGCCTCATCAACTCGATCGAGTAGTTAAGAGCAGAGGATGTCCATCATTGATGGGAGGTGAGAGGAGGAGGAGGAGGAGGAGGAGGATGAGGAGGAGTGGGCGGTGTGAGGAGAAGATACAGAGAGAAACATTTCCCGTACACATTCATTTAAGAAGTATTTTTGTGTGCTGGCATGTCTAAGAGAGAGCATTTTATGACATTGTTGATGCGCAGATGGGCATCACAAACAGCAGGATGATAAAATTTTGTTGCTTGGTTTCATTGATGTCTACACACATACTAACACACATGGAAAAATAATTTGGGTAAATTCTGTCAAGTTTTAACTTTAAAAAAGAATTTAATGTGCGTTTTGACATTTTCATAAGCAACGTGACAAAAAATACAATTCTCAGTATGTTTTTATACAACAAAAAACAAAAAAAGCATACACATTCTCATGAGTGTTCACGCACGTAGAGAGTTTGATGAGACAGATGGCAAACGGCTGGTGGATGAAGCAAACTGTCCATGTTATCTTTAGGTGTAATGGTGCGGTTAATGATTCTGCTGTGCTTGAATGCTATAGAATATTACATAAATTACAACGTATGCATTATCAGTTAGTGTGTGAGAAAGAGGAATTTATCTTAGTTTGAGTAGCTGTTCATTAGCCCTCTCTCCCAGGCTTTGACTGCAATGAGAGTCTATATTAGCCAGACAAAGCACCAAAGTTTTGCCCTGAAACTTGGTCTGTTTTGAGCCTGACCCGGTTTGATTAGCTAGTTATTAGGCTGCAGCTCTGAGTTGCAAGGCTACAGCATGTTTTATAAGATCTAGACCTCATAGTGGGTGGATTCTGCTCTGTGTCCTTGGAGAGGGAGACAGTGAGAAAGACAGACAGACTGTGTGCGCGTTGGCATATGTGTGTATTTGTGTGTGCCAGTATCGTGTCTTGTGTTTAGTGTCTGTTTGAGGAGGATCAGATGGACAAACCTCCTGAGTTTATTGATTCTGTACTATCCTATCTTCCCCAGGGGAAAATACCACACTACATCAACACTTTATATACTGTGTATTTTTTTTTTTAAAGTGTGTACGTGTGTTTGTTTGTAATAACCCTACATGCGCACTAGCAGGGGATATGTTACGTTGTTTGTTGCCACCTCAGTGTGATACCCTTGAGACAACACAAGGAGCTGGGATTATTCGGGCCAGTCTCACATCACCTGAACTAAGTCACCAGTCACTTCTGTCATCTGTGTGCATGGGCGTGTGTTTGTGGAAATACATGCACACATAATTTATGTCTTCCCTCTGTTGTGTGAGAGGATGAGAGGATTTGTGAACACTGCAAGACTGCAGATATACTTGCGTATTTATGTTTATGTCTGCAGCCACCTGTGGGACTGTGTTTTTCTTGCTCATGTGGAAACATGTTTTTGTTAAGATGCTTACAAGCAGTATGGAAAATGTTGTGATCACGACCACCTGAACAAAGCCAAGACTGAGACAAAGGGAGTCAAAATCAATCTTTTTGGAGAGAGTGACATTAATAGTTTTCATCAAAGCCATTTACACTCTTGGAGCTCTTGATTTGAGATATAATCCATGTTCCTATATAACAGAAGCCAACCTTTTCATATCAAACACCTACAGTTTAAGAAACACTCTGAATCTGGTAGGGTACAAAATGTCTTTTCAGAGTTGGCATTTTAACTTGTCATAGATGTAAAAGCGTGGGTGTTACTATTAACATTAACAATGGCTCAGTGTCCTCTAACAACACTGGGACCCTGAGACTGAAGCAACTAAATGGATTTCAGCCATCTATGTCCCTGCTTTGACATGTCAAAATTTCCACTATCAGATGGAAATATCACTTCCTCAGGTGATAAGATGAGATGACATATATTCTAAAGTTTGTGTAAATAAATTGCATCACTTTAGTACTTAATGGTTAGTTACTAAAAAGATGTTCAATAAAATGTGAATTATCTTCAAATAGAAATGTGAATATTATTATCTAATGAATAGCATCTTTGAAAATATTGAGAATTTTTATTCCCTTCATGCTTCACAAAACATTTGTGTACTTTGGGTTTTTTTGTCATCTTGCAAAGAAACTGTTGTCAGTGAAGGGAAAGCTTATTATTGCAGACTATGAACACATTGCTCTCTCACTATGGGCAGGTCTGCTTACAATTTGAAAATAAAAAATTTTATTTTTTTAGGATCCATATACCTTAGACTACATCCAGTTTCTTTTGCTGTGGGCAGCTAAGTAATTTCAACAATGAATGTCAGGGAACAGATAGCCTTCAAGACAACACCACAAAATGTGGACTATACAAATAAAGCACGGAGAGAGAAATCTCATGCCCATTATTTCTGTTGCTGATTTGGATCTGGAATAGTGTGAGTTCGAGAGAGCGTGAGCATGCACTCTACCTTTGAGCCATTCTGTCCCCTGAGAGGAAAGGCCTTTTTATGTCTGCACTGCGCAGCCAATCAGATCGGAGATCAGAGGGCAGGGGTCAGAGGTCAGGGCTGCAGTGATAGCAACGAGTACATACACCTCCTTTGGCCAGGTTTCCTCGAAATGCTGCACTGGAGTCAGATTTGTGATTGTTACACTGTGTTGAGGTTTACTTGCTCTGAGAGAGAGCTGATTTGTGATGGGGAAGAGAATAGTGATTTATTGAGGTTGGCTAGAGGGGTTAAAGGTGAGGTAATTGCTTGTAAGCTGGAGATCTGCGGGTATAGAAGCAAGGAATTTGGGTCTAAACTGTGTCCTATAGCTTTAGAGAGTTTTGCCAAACCATTGATACAGCACTGTATCACACTCAGGAAGTGCTCCAACCTTAGAAAAGATAACTTATTATTTTAGAGGACACTCCAACCTCTAAATATTGGCAGGGCCTTTTTTCTTTTTTTTAAATAGGCTTATTTACTAACAGAGCTTACTAAATAAATTAGGAAGGAAGATCTCAATTTTGGTGCCAATACAACCTCATGTCCAATTTGTTTCCTAACCATAGCACTAAATTGAAGGGACTGAAATAGAAGTCAGGGCCCTGGCAAATTTGTTATACACTTTGGATCACTGCTTCATTATATATCTCATTTTCATTCTCTAATGTTGTGGGGTGTGTAATTTCCCTGCAAATAACCAAAAAGGATATGTTAGTGTAATCAGGCTTTGGGCTCTGATCTGCGCTGATACATTTGAAGGTCAGACCTCATAGAGGAAATGGAAATAAAGACTATAATTTAATTGTATTGTAATAGAACTAGATAAACAAAATGAAGCAGGGACAACATACGGCCCATTGTTTTAAAAGCTGATGGACAAATTGTATTGCAAAACGGACCACTTTGGAATAAGAGAACACTTCCAGAGACACATAATGAAACAGAAATGGAATGGATGGGGGATGTAGAAGTGTGTGTGTGTGTGTGTGTGTGTGTGTGTGTGTGTGTGTGTGTGTGTGTGTGTGTGTGTGTGTGTGTGTGTGTGTGTGTATGTACAGCGGAGAGACACAGTCCCATGACAATTCATTCATACATGTGGATCAATGTCCGTTCAGTGTGTTTTTTTCCCACATTATATATTTGTGTTTTGAACAGTTTAATTCCCTTCTTTTCCCGCTGTTTATTCTGAATGAGCCTCAGAGGAACGCCTCAGGCTGACTGTGTGTTGTGTCCCACACAGGCAAATAAACACTAATGTGTCAGAGTTATGGTGCTGTTGTCACAGGAAGTGCCAGACTTTCAGAGGAAAAGCAACGCCACTTCAATTTGCACCTTATCTGTAGAAAAGCATTAACACGAGCAAGAGTGTGCTTATGTGTTAACCAGACACTTAGGAAAAGGTCTAAAAACATGGCTTGTATGATGCTATTGTACAAAAAACGTGTGAGGAAAGCTAGAGATGAGGGCACCACTAAGAAAGGAAATGGTAGATTCTTAGAGAAGTCCTTAAAAAATGTGTGGCTGTTGAAATTCTGCTCTTACTTACAGTATTTTCACCCTGAAGATGTAGCGCAGATTAAAAATGACAGTGATCTGAACTGCACAGATAGATGTGTGAAACAATTCACCAAAGACAATTTTGTTCCTAATGTGGGGGATTGGGCCTTTGTGACAGTCTCTATAAAGAGACTTAACGTCCTCCTCAGTGACTCCCCTGTCCCAAAGCCTCACTGCCACCTCCTCATACATATACATGGCTGCTAAAGAGATGGTTCATGAATACTATCACAGGCCTAGTCTCTGATAGTGTTGTCTGTGCTTCTACGTGAGTGTGTTTTAGAATGTGAGGTGTTTTTTTTTTTTTTTTTCCTCAGGCTGTCTCATCATAAATACTAAATACTAAACACTGTTCTTGGCTGTATGTTTCCAGCTGTTTTTCATGATCATCTCTACTCTCCTTCTCATCTGTGCAGCATTGGTAGTAACCAGTGAGGCTTTGTGTTCATTAGCTTCAGCACTTGCGTATTTTTATAACCATCACTGCCTGTACAGGTACCTACACATCCAACTGAGCTTTACTAGTAATGTTTTCTCCCTAGTGGGTATGTGTGCTTAGAAAGGCTTTAAAGGGTTAACCCTTTGTTATTGTGTCTGTTTGTGTATACACGTGTCTGGAGGTTTTTTAATCTTTGTGTGTGTCCATGTGGGTGAAATCTTTTAATACAACTGTTTATCAAAGGAAAAGCCTGAGGGCAAAAATCTTTCTCAGTCTCACACACACACAAACACACACCCTTTAATCAAACGTTAGCTGATGTGGAGTTTTTAAGCGGGTCTATGTGTCTCATTTGTAAATCTTTACTAGGAGTGACTTTGTATTGTGTATGTTCAGGGGGAATTAGCTTTGTTAGACTGCAGCTGCCAGCTGTTTCTTTATTATACTGCTGTAACTGAGCTGGAGCACTATTCCCAAGCCTTCCCTCTCTCTCTCTCTCTCCATATGTGTGTGTTGGTGTGCTTGTGCATACCTGTGGCAGCTGTCATGAGCATGCTGTCTAATCATCTAATGTGTCACTCTTCACAGTAGAACAGACTCCATACCCTGGTTACTGTCACTCTACCGGTGGCATCACACCTCTCTGTTAAGTCAATCAACATTTTAATTGTACTTCAGTGGGAGTATGCATGTATTTGTAGGGGAAACTTTATAATACAGCAGCCTATGCATGTGTACTTTAATATGTACAATATGTTATTTAAATGTGAGGAAGCAATTGAACCCATCTTTGCCTATTTACACCAATGATAAACCCAATCAACCACAGGAAAGACAGGAAATTAACTAAACTTTTAATACATAAAGATGGAAAAAATTGCCTGGGGAAAAAAAAGTTCATGCAGTAATAAACATGATTGATTTAAACGTATCTCTGAAAGCCAACAGTAAGTGCTCAAACTGCCCTATGGCTCTTGCTTTAATGGCAGTGACTATGGCTGGATTTTTGATAATTTGTCTTATTTTCTTTCCCTTTTGAGTCCTTTTCACAGAGGGAAAAAAAGAAAAGCTGATCAGTAGCTATTTGTATCAGAGTCAGAGCCAGCATCATTTCAGATCACATGTAAGCTGCCTTTAGGCCGACTTGTAAAGGCCTCATCCCACAAAAAGAAAATTTCAAAAAACATTTTCCAAATTACACAAACCACCATATATGAAAAAAAAAAATCTGCCATAAATTTATTGTCATCATGTGCTAAATGTGTTAACATGTTGATCCATAGTATTGGGCCATCAAGGTGGCGCTTTCTATTTTGATAACTTTCACTGATAGTTGACACAAGTTTTAGATGACTGTATTGTGGTCTGTAGCTGTGTCATGGAATAGTTTATAAACTGGAAATTTATACTAATAAAACTTTTTTTTAAAATATATTTTATAACATCTTTTTCATACCTCTTTAGCTTAAAAGGGCTTTTACTTAAAACATCATTAGCTGAACATCCACGACTGCTAATATTGAAAATTTATATTATTATCCAGCAATTTATTCAATGAGTGTAGGCAAGGATTTTTAGTTTAAACAGTAGCTTGATGGAAAACTATCCAGATTGAATCTTTGTTGCAAGACTAAACTTCTATGATTTTGATGAAATGGATTTCATTGGAGAAATACTAGATAATGACAGTGACTGGATTCCTATTGGGGTACCACTGTGACTGGAGCAGCAAGGAGGTTGACAGTGTGAGACGAAAGAGGCTGTGCTCTCTGATAGACCATTCTAAAACACTATCTAAAATATATGACTCTAGGTGATGCGCAGCACTAATTAAAATTGATTAAAGAGCCCTGCTGGTTTTGTGCCCTTTAGGAGTCATTCTCTCTTGGTGCTCTCTTCAGTCTTTCTTTCCATTTTTACATCTTCTCCTGTATTCTCGGCCCTGAGCTTTTCATTTGGTACTTAACCTCTGTGACAAGCCAGTCGTTGATGAATGTCAACATTTTTTATATCATTATTACTGTGATATCGTGTGCATGCACATCCATGCACAATTACAGAGGCACACAAACAGGCATAAGGACTTCTCAACATGGCCATAATAAAAGAAGTCGTTATTGTTGGAGGAAGAAGTTACGTGCTTGTGGGAAAAAATGACACCATTGCTAATGAGGACATTGCAATGACCTCAATGAGCTTTAGAGACAGAAAGGTGGAAAATAAGAGAAAGGCTAAAAGAACAAGAAGAAAATGGAGTGCGGGTTGAATTGATTTGGTCACATGGTGAGACGAGAAGAGGTGGGCGAGGCTGCAGAGCCACAGAGATCCCCGCTGTGAGGCTGCAGGCTGAAATGTCCAGAGAAACCCTTGCAATGAGAAACAGACCGCAGATGTCTATACATCAGCTCCTCGTTCTCCTTGACCACCTGTATCTCTGAGCCATTCTGTCAACGTCTCAACCAATAGATTGATGTGACAAACATTTCCCCTCCAAGCTATACCCTTTATCTTTTTTCATAGCTTTATTTTTCACCTTTTCAGCCCATCTCCCCCTCGTAGTTCAGTTCACATCCTCTCATCAATTTGCAGGAACCACAGTGTTCACACTGAGTCTGTAGGTTTATGCTTAGGTTTTGATTGGTGTCTCTGTATGTTATGCAAGGAGCTGATAGTGTGTGTTTGTGTGTGTGCTATGTGCATATATGTGTGTTTCCCTACCTGCCCAGGCTTGGGATTAAATGTCAGAGTTTTTTAGATTGATGTTCTCTCACTGGGAACGCTACACCAGGAATAAATCCATTGCAACTTGCAGACAGAGATAGAAAGACATACTTTAAATGAAAGCTATTGAATTTTCAGAACGCATGTGAATTTAAGCCACACACATGCAGTCTCATGCAGTAATTTTCATAGATACATTGCCACATCCCTTCCTCCCAACCAAAGTGGTGCGTTGAACTGTTGATGGCCCATATTCACCATAGGATGAGAGACTATGAGAGGGCACCAGTGGAAAAGAGCAGGAGGTTAAATGGTTCTTTTTTCAGCACACACAGGGGTCACACACTGGTAATATGCTGTGAGTGGCTGGCAGTGCGCCAAGCCAAAAGGGCATACTTCTACAGTTTCAGCGAAGTGGAGTGGCCTTGTGGGGGTGTGTGAGTATTTTTTTGGCATCCCTGAGTATATGAACATATATGAGAATGTGTAAATGTACGTGCATGTACGTCTGAACAAGTGTGTGTGTGTGTGTGTGTGTGTGTGTGTGTGTGTGTGTAAGCGGATAAAGAGTAAGTGATTCATGGCGAAGGCCAGGGAATGATGTACCTCTGCGGCAGCTTTGGCATTCATCCATTTATTTGAGAACATTTTTATCAGACTCTCCTCTGTGGATGACCTCAATAATGTGTGTGCATGAGCATTTTATGTGAGACTTAACTACTGTATATGCAGTCATACTGTATGTGAGCGTGTCAGGTCTTAAACCCTGTATGGGCGGATGACACTGGTGCTACAGTTAGATGCATAATCAAGTAGTCAATTGACAGAAATTTAGTAATCTTTTAATCTTTAAAGTCATTTATAAAGCAGAATAATCATTTATTTTGTGAATGCAGCCTCTCAGATGTGTGCTTTTGCTTCTTTTCTCTAGATTACTTCACTATAAATTGAATAATTTGGGGTTTGGGACTGTCTGTTGGAAAGAAGGAGCAGTTTGAAGTTATTGCTTAGACTCTTCTGACATTTTATGCCCTAAATTTCATAGCCATAGTTATAAACAAATTGAATGTTTTGTCTTACCAAATTGTTTTCTCTTCCCTTCTTTTTCCCAGAAAATGTTAGTACCTTCTTATCACCATTTCTGTCATCAATGTCTTATAGGCTGTGACTGTTTGTGAGGTAGAAGAGATCATGGAGAACTAATAGGTAGCCTCTCTCAACTCCTTTTTTCACAAGTTATGGTTAAAATCTAGGATGGCTCTCAGTCCATCTTGTGCGATTTTATGGTAGCAGGCAATGGTAACAGTATGTTTTCAGTTCACCCACAAGAGTCCCACAGTAATACTAGATTTCTTATTTATGGTCTGAAAAGGACCTGCTTGCTATATTAACAGGCATTAAGTCAGAGCCAGCCATGCTGGAAAGTGTAATTCATTGCACTAAGTCCCATATTGTCCAGACTCTCAAGTTTGAATGTGAGCCTATCTGGCCTCCACAAATCCTCAAAAAGTAGAAACATTCTTAGCGATCAGCAGCAGCAGCAGAAGCAGCAGCTGCAGCAGCAGCAGAACTGTCCTCGGTGCTGAACTCACAGGAGATTTGAGAGCTGCAATTTACAGTCTCTGCTTAAGTTTTCTTCACAGTTTTTTTATTTTCTTCCTCACTTGTACATTCATACATCTCCCACTGTAAGTGTGTGCATTTCTTTCTCAGTCCCTACATCTGATGTTGTCAGTGTGAATTTTTGCCAGATTGAAATTTTCGAAAAACAATCATTGTTGAACATTAATTCAATGTTTGAGGATTGAATTCATGTGCTTACACTTGGGAAATTTTTATCAAACATAAAGGCAGCACAAAATCAATATTAGGGCCATCTGGTCTTCTGTCTTTATGAATACTTAGGCAAAGCTACAGATCCAAGCCAGTGTGTCTGTGAGGAATGAAGCATCAGCTGATCTAACGCTGGCGGTGGAAATGTGGAAATCCGATTGATTTGGCAACAGTGAATGTAGCTGCATTGCATCATGGTGCTGTAGTCAGACCAAAATCTCATACCTCCAGTGCAGATGTTTTATCATTTCTGACTGGAATTGAATTGTGCTTTTCTAAGCACTGTTGTTTTTTTATGACCAAAGGGCCCCCAGGGACCCATTACAAACCTGTTGTGTAGTTTCAAAATTCCCAGGCATCAATTCCGATATCTGACTGGATGTTACTCAGTTTTGTTACTCACAAAAAACATACGTTTCAGGAGAACAAGTCTTGAATCTGACAGCAGCGGTAGGTGTGCGTACTGAGGCTGTGTAAACAGATGGTGAAGAGCAGAGATGGCAGAAGGCTCGGAACTGTCTTCGCTTCCAGCTCGTCTCTCTCCCTGTATGGGAATGTTAGCTCACATCACACTGTGAAATGCCTCCAGCAACATCTTTCCTGCTGGTCTGCATCTTTCAGCACAGCCAAATACAGCACATACGTAGAGTATACACACATGTGCACACATGCACAATATCTGCCTCATATACACATCTTCATCTCCCAGATGTGTGCCGTATCTATATTTTGTTGTCCACCTGCCTTTTTATTCTTGTTTGTACTTGTGCGTGTATGAAAACGCGTTTTTGTGATGTCTCTCTGCTGTAGAAGACACAATCCTTAGATGTACATTCTAAAGCACACTAATTAACAGCATCGTTAAAACTCAATCAGGTCTCCCGCTGAGGCTGAGGAACAGACAGTCCGATACACACATACACAAGCACAAACTAACAAATGTAAGTATGTATCTGCATTCATCTCCTTGTGCATATACATGAGGAAACACATCTGAATGCTCAAACACAAGGAAAACAATAGCATGCATGCGTGATACGCACAGAGGAACACAGATACAGCTATACATACTGATGCATAACCTTATACAATCACACACCCATCCTAATTAAACCATCCTTGCAAACAAGCTTATTTTTAATCAAGACACCATCATTCATTATGAGAAAGCTCCATGTCTTGCTGGTTTACTGGGGCATTAATAAGGGTCATGCTTTGTGTATGGAGAGCTTGGTAACTCACATGGTACAGTGTCTGATTTCCCACAAAACATTCACATGGGAAACACAGCAGCCTCTGCACCCCCTGTCCTCCCACACCCCCTTTTTTCACCACCAGTGTCATTCCCCTATTCCATCATTGGGGATACTTCAGTGATATGCATATGCAAATAAGTGCAAAATTCCTCATTATAGTCAATCACAATAACAAGTCAGCAATTAGAGAAGGCAGTTGTCATGTAGAGGAGAGACCAAGGTCACAACAACCTAACTGCCGATTGCATATTAAAGCAATGACTTTGTAGGAATCTCCATAAAAGCTCTTCTCTTATTACTTTTTAAATTAGATTTTTAAACTTTTGGCTTTATGGGTCATAAAATCATTTACTTTTAACTCACCACTTAAGTTTTTACCCCTTGTGATCTTACATTCCATCATTAAATCTCATTTTTACATTCATAATGTACAATGTACTTTGTATGCATCCAGGATTGCTGCTGTGTTGATATGTTTGTAATGCTAATGGAATTTTGAATGACATAAATAGGTGTGAATTCATAAGCATTCTTGTTCTATATGTCTGCTATTATATGTAAATGTATCTCTCCTCCTCTGTTTACATGAAAGTAATCGCTATGATAGAATGATACATTTTAAATGCCTGACAGAGAGGTAAAATTATGGCTTCTTATTCTCTCTGTGCCTACAGTTATGCATGAATGACCAGTTAAACACACACACACACACACACACACACAGAAGCACGCACACTCACATACACAGACAAATGCATTAACACACGCAAATGGTGTAAAGGCCATTTTCTACTTGCTGCATTCTGTCTTCATGACTCTCATCCTCTCACTAGGCAACTCGCACATCCAAAGATTTAGCCCTTATCTTCTTGGCAGAGGTTGTTTGTAGGAGAATGTGTATGTGTGCGCGCACGTGAGTGTGTGTGTGTGTGTGTGTGTGTGTGTGTGTGTGTGTAGGTTTGAGCATCCATGCTTTCAAGCAGCCATTTTTTGTGCCTGTGGATCAGTCACCAGTAACTCTGAACACTGTATTTACCAGCATCTTGATGTGGTCTATTGTTTGAGTCTTGAAAACATTTGGTATTTTCAATCACTCTCTGCTACTTTGGCTAATTAATGCATTTCATTGAGTAGGTGGTGCAGTGAAAGGGAAATTGCAGGCATCATATTATTAAAAATGTAGAATGCGTAGTCAATCATCTAAGTTACTCACAGTGGAGATGTGAGAGTTTAACTTCAACAATTATTGATCCAGAAAGCCGTGTGCTAGAGGTGGAGGTTTAGAGGAGGTGGGCTGGCTGGCCTTGAGCAAACCTGAGAACCGAGGTGGGATCAATGCTGCAGGTCTTATTTAGATTCCAATTACAGCCATTTCTGATCAATTGGCTCCTCTCTTCACTGGCAAACCAGGCCTCTGTCTTTGATCAATGGCCACACACAGATGGGCTCACACACTCAGAAACACAACCATAAATACACTTTCTCTCTTTCATTCTGTCTGTTCTTTTCTTTCCTGCATATATACTCTCTCTCTCTCTCTCTCACACACACACACACACACACACACACACACACACACACACACACACACACACACACACACACACACACGAGCGCAGATGCAAAACCATCCAAAGGTGTTTGATCAATGCTCACTCTGCCTGAGAGCAGGATCTGCATTATTTCATGCTCTGTAGTTTTAATTGATCGCAAGATAAAATGATTAGTGAAGGAATCTTTCATGTCGTCGTTATTTTCCTTTCCCCTCTCACTGAGCCTCCTGGAATTCATTTGCACAGAGCAGCATTTGTCCTTGGATGTGTGTTTCTGTGATCTTGATTTTGATCTTGAAATACGAAATGGGTACATGTTGAAGGTGCTTGTGGATTCCAGCTGCATATAATGATGTTGTCATGCTTTACAAAGGTGCATTGTACCTAAATTATTTTTCCAACAGAACATTCTTTTTGAAAATTCAACATTTTCAAATGAATCATGTTACATGTTCATATACTTATAACCTCATAGTACTAGTAGTTTGTTAAGGTTTAACCTAGTGCTAGCTACCTGTGGGTGGTAGGAGTTAAGTATACCTGCCACCATCACTGCGCTGTTGAGGTGTCTTTTACCAATGCAGCAATGAACAGCTGCAGTGGAGAGACAGACTCTGAACAGTGCAATTGTGAAGCATGCTTTGACAACTTTCTATGGGCTGTATCTGTGTGTGCATATGTACAGAGGAAGATCTAGAAAAGAAGACACATTATTTGTCCAGTTGGAAATGTTAGACATCATAGTTTACTAATGGGAAAACCTCTGTTTTGTTACACAACCTGTAAGTTACCTCAAATGATTGCTGTTGGGTTCATAAACTGTACTTGTACATATACCTAAATGTACTGACACACATATACTCACGCACCCAGTGGCCCAGACTCCTCCTGCTCTCTCTTCTAGCGTGCGTCTGTATCAATATGTTTGCTTTGTTTGGATGCGTCAGTTCATTTGTTGACTTATTTTCTGCATCAGAAACAATCACTCTGGAGATTGGGAGGGGGATTAATTTTATGCAAATGCATGCAAATAATGGTGACACCAAACTCCAACCGCATCGGGTCTAAAATGCAAATGATGTTTGCTAAACAGGCGTATTGAAAGGGCCGACATTTCCCAGCCCCCTCACATCCTATCAACCCCTCAGCCCTCTTTCCAGTCCAACCACCTCGCCTTCCCCTCCTCCGCCAGCATTGCCCCATGCTTCTCTTTTTATCATTACCCCTTTCGGCCCCCTTCAGTCTCCCCTAATCCCCTCTACACCCTTTGCCTCACTTCGCCTGCCACTCTGTTTGGGTCTCTCCCCCCTAGTCTCACCCAATACCTCCCCCCTCTCTCTCTTTCCTCTGTAATCCTCCTCTTTATTCCTCCCCCTCTCATCCCTCTGTGTGCTGCATGGCTGTTAGTGGTGTGAGGAGGCACTAATGGGGCTTTAGGAAAACATTGTCATAGTGGAATGAAAGTGCAGAGCCGGGAGCCATGCAGGAGGCAGCCAGGAAAGCCTGACATTAGACTTGCTAATGGGAGGTTAACAGGACGCAGAGAAGATGGGATGGAGAAGGAAAGCACAATGACTAGAGGAGTTAAAGAGGACGATGACCCACAATGAAGAGTTCTCAGAGAGGAGGAGAGATAGAGGGAGACAGTGTCTTCATGAAAAATTACAGAGAGAGACAGATAGAGGCGCTTCCAGGGGATATGACAAACAGTTACTTCCTCTGCTGGCCCATCAGGGGGGTCCCTCTCCTCCCTTCATACTCCACTCCTCTTTTCTGGTTTCCTGTTTCATGAGGAGATTGTGGCATCACATTATGCTTCCCTTCAAAGGTGAGGGAAAGTGTGTTTGAATGTTTAGGAATTCATAAAACCTCCTGTATGCCCATCCCAGATTCCTCAGAAAACCCCCATAACACCCATCACTGTGAACACAGCAGTAAAGAAAGTCTAAGAATTGTGCTCTCATTTTTAATAGTACCAAGGAAAGTACCATTGCTCAAATAGTGCCCTTAGAAGAAATTAACCTTTAAAGTTTGTCTCACTGTGACTGCATTGCCAAAACAGCACTGTGGTGACTTGTGTGACTGCAGTGTGGTGCACTGAAGCAGTTGGTCACAGTACGAGGGCTGAGAGGGAAGCTATTTCCACACAGCTTGTGTGCAGCAGCCAGCCACAGTCTCACACCTAAATGGCATTTGTGAGTAATATGCTTCTCTCTGCTGCAAGTGCAAGCAATGCAATACAGCTAAGTAATATCTCTCTGCAGAGCAATACTGGCTGTCAGCATTATATGGTTGATTTGATGTCTGTAATGTGTGTGTGTGTGTGTGTGTGTGTGTGTGTGTGTGTGTGTGTGTGTGTGTGTGTGTGTGTGTGTGTGTGTGTGTGTGTGTGTGTGTGTGCATGTGTGTGTGTGTTGTCATGACACTTGTTTTCTGTGTGGACTGACTGGTGGGGCCTGTATTTTTTTTTTTTAGATCAAAATAAATTGGATGTTACACACTCATACGTTTTGGTTTTTAAAAACGTTTGGGGGCCCCCTGTGTGGATGTGACTGTTAGTGAGTTTAGTTTTTAGGTAAATTCAGAAACAATTTTCACACAAGTGAATTCTTAAGTAGTAATTACCTCCTCATACTATAGAGTTCTTGATTTCTCTGATGAAGTGATGACAGCACAGACGGCTCTCCCTCCATTTCTATGTCAGAAGTGGCTCTGGGAAGGAGAAGGAGGCTGTTGCTGTTCTCCTCTTTTTTTTTTTACCTCCTTTTACTTCCTTCTTTTTATTACTTAAAGGTAGCACCAAAAAAAAATTTTTTTGATGAGGCATTATGGTTGCATATCATATCATATTGTCCGTCATATTGTAAAAATCCTACCCATGATGAGGAAAATTTCATAGCATCACCCATGCAGTATGTCCACATCATATACAACCAAAAAATAGAAAAGTCAGCAAAAAAAGAGGTGGTTCAAACCGTTTTTGGCCAGAGCCCCTATTTTATTATCCAATCCCTACT
This sequence comes from Istiophorus platypterus, assembly GCA_016859345.1. Taxonomy (NCBI): domain Eukaryota; kingdom Metazoa; phylum Chordata; class Actinopteri; order Istiophoriformes; family Istiophoridae; genus Istiophorus; species Istiophorus platypterus. Next base: position 8,171,066 of record CM029123.1, on the reverse strand, counting down.
ACGACCATTGATTAAATCTGATGCCCCAGGGCCTAAACAGAGTATCCAGGGATCAATAAAGCCATTCTACCGTTTTGAGGTTCCTTGGCCTAAATCATTAGCATTTTCTTTGTTCCAGTAAGGTTGCATCTCTGTATTTAGGGTGCCTTGTCACTAGCCTGTGTGTGTGTGCATGTGTGTGTGTGTGTTTGTGTATATGTGTGCATGCTTGTCAGATCCATTTAGATTGCAGGTATAGCAGTTATAATGAAGTGTTCAGAGAAAGAGGGAGAGTCTTACGTTAGCCAAGCATCATTAACATTTGTGACCGGTCGCATGTTTGACTATGTCTCAGACATTAGGAAGGAAATGTGCAATGAGAGGGTGAGAAAGTAAAAGACAGAATCAGGAAGTACAATGAGCACAGAGGAATTTTTTTCAGGGGCATTGCGGCATTAACATATTATTAACCTCCATATTAAAAGTAAAATTACAGATTATTACAACTTAATTACAACCCATTCTTGCAATTTTGGACGCCATTTCTTCAGGCTATCATGGCATTGTATTCAGCAAAGCATTTGATTCTGGGAACACAGCATCATTGCTATAACAAAGTATAACGAAACAAGAAACAAGCTTAGCAAGATTTCCTTTTCTACTTTATTTGGAGGTAAAACTGAAAGTGACTGAGACCGAAATGTCTGTACCTATCACTCATCATTGAACCAAGAAGTCAGTTTGTAAGCTGTGACGGATGTCCACAAACTGACAGGTTTGGTATTAATTGAAGTGTTTGCCTTTGTTTACTCCTCCAGATTAGTGTTGCGAACCTGGGAGTATGCTTATGAAATGTCTCACATACAACTGTCAGACATCTATTTAACAATGGGGTCATTGACCAGATCTAATCAGTTCATTTGATGAGTACAGGAAAGAGAGACGGACTACAAAAATTAGATCAATGTTGTAATCATCTGAAATTATCCTTTAACTCTCACTGATAAAAATGGCAGTGCGACGGGATAATAAAGGGCTTGTTAAACAGGCAGTGCAAAAGAGAGAGACTGACAAGGACAAGGACAAACACACACACACACACAGGGAACCAGACGATACAGATTTATGTGGCAATACAATGGCAGAGCACTTGGTGGCAGCCATTGCGATGACATCCAAACTCCAGCAGGCCTCTGGCACTGTTCTGTGCATGTGTATGTACACAATCCCGGCTCTCAAACAGATCTCATCCTTCATGGATACAGATAGCTGCTGTACCAGCATGAGACACTGCTCTTCTGTTATGACAGACATTTTGCACTGTATTTGGGTTTTCAAGTTTGCTATTTATGTGGCTGATGTGACAAGCTAGCTTAACGACTGAACTATACGCCTGCAGCTAACAGCCCAAACCAATATGTGTTTACTGTAGACACACTCGCACACAGCTGTGACATATAAACACTTGTCTCTATTTAGATGTTTAGATGTGTTTTGATCCCATTAGGCAAAATGTCTTATCTCTCGATGCTATCCAGCAAAGTTGTCTGAACAACAGTGGCTCTGGTGTTCCCGTTGCTTGCATTTTAATGCACGCTCCGTCTTCATGCTCTAGCAAAAAGAGAGGGTTGCGAAGTGAGCAGAGATGGGTGGTGGGATAGAGAGCGAGAGAGAGCGATGTGGGAAGAGATAGAGAGAGAATGAGAGAGAGGGAGAACGATGATGGAGTAAGATGGAGCAGGGCGTTTGATTTCTCCTGTTGTCAGATGTGCTGCATTATTGATGTGCTGAGGATCCCACATTGTTGCCAAGATTCTCAGTCTGTCACGTCACGTCCCGTGTGCGTGTGCATGCTTGTGTCTGTGCACATGCCATGCTAGTTTGTTGTGGTCACACAAGTCTCCAAGGAGTTTGCTACCTGTCAACACCACCATATCACAGGGAGCTCCATCAGCGGCAATGCTACAGTGCTGTCTGTGCTGGGCTGACCACATGGGAATGGTGTACTAACACATACACTCATGTAGATGTGTACACACACACACAGACACACGCACACGCACATTTCCTTACCGATTTATGGGAAAGGTGATACTGTGTGTGACGGGCTTAGTGTTAGACTGTACTATACTATACTCCTGGGTCTCTGATACTCTCTAACTTTCAACTTGTTGCATGACTGTGATTCGGCTTTGTCAGTCTACATTATGAAGTTAGAAGTATGGATGAGGAATTTCTGACATTGAGGGATGGCCCTTCTGCAGGGAGCTTTGTCTCATGAATTCTTTTGAAAAGTCTCCTCAGCAGACAGAATATCTCACTATTAAATACAAACACAACAGTACATGATCAATATATTCATGTCACACTGAACATCCACTTGTGTGTTAAAAGAACTGCAGCTAACAATCTTTTCAATTCTTTTTTAATTCATTGGTTAATGGTTTAGCCTGTAAAATTTTAAAATAAAAAAGTCCACATCACAGTTTCCAGCAACTCAAGCTGAAATCAACAAACAGTCCAAAACCCAAAGACGTTAATCAAAAACATATATGAAACAAATACAGAAGGCAAATCCTCATGTTTGAAAATCCTCATATTTTAGAAGATTAAACAAGCAAATGTAAGGCATTTATGCTTGAAAAATGTCTTAAGTGATTATCTGATTTTCAAAAATAGTTACTGTTCATTTTCTTTCACTTGGCTAATTAATTGATTATTTTGATAACTTAAAAAACTTTCCTGTTATCCGTTGGATGCATTAGGAGCTATAATAAACAAAGAACGATGTGTTTTCCAACCTCATAATGTAATCTAATTGAAATTGGTTTTCCTTCTCTCCAGTTCACCTATCCTTTGCGCTTCATGTGTTTTTGTTTAGACAACCTTCTACCCTTTTAAGAAAGCTATTTCATTTATTTGATCTACACAGGTGTGAAAGCTAAACCTTTTTTATAAGCAGACTTAAGCAGAGCAAGTATCAATACTGTAACTATCACTTAAAAAAAGTTTTTTATCGCTTTCAAGACTCATCTAGTGAACACCAACCTCTTCTCTGCTGTTAAATAATGTACCTATTTACTCAGTAAGATAATTTAATGAGTATACAGGGTGAAAAATAACAAAAGAACCATGGTTTTGTCACTCCTCAAATGACTTGTGAAGTTTATTTACTCATTATGGGCCCAGCAGTGCAATGTTTTAATTTATCGGTGAGGACTGATGGCTAATGGCTTCTTTCCAGTTTTTTGTTGTTTTTTTTTTTTATTTCACTTTGTCTATACTGCAGAAGCACATTAAACACTGGGTGATGTACTGTTGTTGAGATCCCCATGCTTAGCAATTTCAATTAAATGCCAGTGCTCCTGGTAAGTTACAGCAAGTAGAGTAATAAATGTGTTTGACTCAAATCATATTTCATCAGCGCTTCTTCTGCTTTTATTGCTGTGACCTTAAAGTGAGTATAATCAGTCGCTGCATTTGGGGTGTGGGTGAACGCTGCCATCAAGATGACACACAACCTCACCCTTCAACTTGCAAAACTCCTTCTCGTATTTTGCTTTTATCGCATGCCATGAACTGAGCCCTGTATTCCATTTCACAGAGAATGTATTGTAGGAACATATAACTTTTTATGACAATTTGTTCATTGGTGAAGGGCTTCACTGCAAGAATTATCTGCAGTGAAAAGCAATTATCTGAGAAAACATAATAGAAATCAAATGACAGATGGACAGTTAAGAAAGAGGGGGAGAAAACAGAGAGAAAGAAATAGATTGAAGGAGGGAGAGAGAGCATATTGTGCTGGCCATCTTCCCAGAATGGAGGGATCGATCAGCAAAACGAGAGCGCCTCACTATTTCCTCTGTCGGTAGAATGAGCCTGGCTAATAATGGAAAGCAGTCATCATCTCCTCTCGCTCTCTCCCTCTTTGCCTTGTTCCATTTTTCTGCGAAAACAATCATAGTCCTGTCAGAGGGCCGCCTCTCTCCACCACCATGATCTGACATTCGACAAGCAAATGTGTTTAGCCAGAGTAGTGGGCGTCAAATGGCGACTAGCCTTCTGAAACAGACTCATGACGTCAAAGGGGAGCCGACACACATATGAACACCTGCATGTGCGCACACACACACACAACAAAGTTGCATGCCATATGAAGTTGTCAAAAATCCCTTTGAATATCCCGGCCCTACAACAGAAACACTAGAGGAAACAAGACCGTTGCAACTCACTGGTTGAATACGGCTACCCCATCCTAAACGCTACTACCTGCTAGTCATAACGAGCCACATGACCTTTTCCACCGCACTCATTACTGCCACTCAAACCCTGTCACACAATTACTGCCATTCAGGTAGTAAAAAGGCAAAATGTTTACTTGTCATGCAGTCAAGTTTTTGGTTTTTTTTTTTTGTTTTTTTGTTTTTTTTGTGCATGTGTTTGTGTGCTTCACCTCCTGGGTGTACTCAGTGAAATGAGTAAGAGTAAAGAGGACTGTAAACCTTTATGTATGTTCTCTCTCTTTTCTTTCATTCATACAGTATGTGATTTTTCCTTTTTTAAAAGAGAGCTCCTTTAACTTTGTATTCTATTTCCATAACATTTTTAAACTTGAGTTGTTATAAAAATCAATTCAGCAGAACCAGATATATTTTGTTTTTCCCCCACATATTCTTCTTCCTTGTCAAAACCTGATGTCTACACTACCCACAATGCAGCTCTACCAGCAGGAGTTTGGTTGGCAAGTTGGGTGTTATGCTAGTAGCGGTTAATGCATATCTTAGCCCCTAGCTCTGCTAAGCTCATTTCATTCAACTCCACACCTCCTGATGAGGTTTTTTTCATACTTGTAGTCTTCAGCCCCAGCCAACACTGACTCAAGTGACATCACTTGAGGTTTTTGTTTTTTTTTTTTATCAGATTTCACCAACATACTCCTTTTGGAGTCAAAAAAGACTGTAAAACTTTTTTTTTTACATATACAGATGTACCCTGTCAATAGATATGTGTTATTGGCTGTTAATACATACAGATTAAAAAATCTTGGATAGTAACAGCTACTACTTTATCAAGTTACTTGGACATAAAAAGGACAACGACGTGTAGAAACAAATCACAAAGCTGTGTCTGCCATCGGGTGGATATGTCAGAACACAGCTGTCCACCGGGAGAAGAGTATGTAAACAAAGTACTCAACACAACACGCCCAAGAATTACAGATTCATGAGAGCACAGATACTGCCAACTATTTTCTGTCCATATGTGAGAGCACTGTTATTCCTCAGCCTCCTCAACCTGTAGCTCTTATCATAGCACCTCTTCCCACTGATTGTTTGTAATGTTGATGAGGGAAATCAAAATATAAAATACCGATGTTAACAGAAGTAACCACTAAAAATGTAAGTTTTTTTCATATCAACTTCTCTTAGGCCTATCATTCATTTAAAGCTGCACTAAACGATTTTTTTGGTGCCTTGGTGGCTGTAACAAGCTGTGAACATAATATCATCACTGTGTAAAGTTGCCATGGTGTGAATATTAGCAAACATTTACATATCGAGCAGACATGGAGCAACATCTGGCCAGCTGATATACTTTACATCATCGAACAATGAACTATATATTTTAACAAATAAAACCGACTATATGGCGGGAGCTGTAGTTGAATCCCGCTCCGGTTTTCACACTCTTACTCTGCACACCTTGCAGAGATGATGTAACCTTGGGTTCTTGGCAGTGGGAATAAAAAGCATTATGGGGGCACTGCTCCAAATGAAGAATGTCCATTGCTGTGAGCTGTATTTGCTCAAGGCTGCACAGTACTCGCCCTTAGGGTAAACATCACGGTAAGTGTGTAAACATGTGTCTATATGTTTTTGTCTGTGGGCATGTGCGTGTGTGTGTGTGTGTGTGTGTGGGTGCATGTGCACCCTGCTGATGTTTGAGAGAACAAGCTGTCATTCAGACAATAGGATCACAACAGGGATGTGGCATCAGAAGTGTGACACATGTCAGCGTGACAGCTTAGAGCAGCGACTGTGTGTGTCTGCTGTCTGACATACTTGAGAGCAGAGAGACAGACGGAGAGCTGGTCCACAGGATAGACATACTGTAGGCAAAGAGACAGACGGGGACATCTTAAGTGTCCCCGACGGGGGCATCTTAAACATCCTCGTCTAGCTCTCCACATCCTGCTCAGTCGTCTCTTCAGATCTTTACAGCTATGTCATCATTCCTCTTTTTATCTCATCATCCAACCACTAAAAGACTAATTTGAATCACGCCTTCCCCACCTCTTTCTTCTTCAACTTCTCTGTTCTTGCCATCTGACTCTTTCTGTGGCTCCTCTTTCTTATTCCTTTTAAATCCCTCCTCATCTCTTGCTGCTCTTTTTTCCATCTCCCTTTTCATTCACTTCTTACTTCGCCTGTTCTCCTGTATCTATCTTCACAACCAGATTGCTATCCAGAGGACAGGGATGGGCCATTAAAATTCAACAATCTTGCACAACAACTTAAAAGGCTGATTTTTTTTTTTTTTTAATTTTTTATAAAACACTAATGAGGAGCACTTCATATCCTTTGTCCAATAATCTGTTTGTTTCTTCTTGTTTCCGATGAGAAATTTGGTTTCTGTCGGTGTCTGTAAGTATAGGATTTTATATATTGAAATTAAATACTTTTTACTGCTTGGACAACAGTATCTTTGGTGAATGACTCTGCAAACCTATAAGCAACAAAATTAAACCATTATTCACTACTTGCTTGTCACATATATCCTGTTCAAGAAGAAAATTATAAGGAATATTCTCTATATTTTTCCCATGAAATTGACAGTCACTGGCTTGCCATACTCTTCTGTCTGTTTTCCTATTTGTATATGTTTATTTGTGAATTTGTGTTTATTTATTCCCTAATTGGTGTTAGCTGAGGATCAGGAGGGTCAGTGGTTTTACTAAAGAGCAGCAAAGCTCTTACTGTGCTACAACCTCAGCTCACTTGCTACTTCACCACACACTCTTTATTTATTAGGCAGCTAACCTTTTTAATGTCTTGACTGGCCTCATATAAGCCTGATTAATGGTTTGAAATTCTCAGAGCTTATAGGGTTCGTAGGACTCACTTGTCAGCGTACTGTATCATATTCATTTGTTTTGCTCTTTTATTTGCTCACTTAGCCCATATGTATGTTTGCAACTATTCCTGTGATGTAAAGAGCATGTTAACAGTTTTGCTTTGTTTGCCAAGCATCTCATTTCACAAAGTAGTTAATTCCCTTGACCGGTTTCTCCTGTCTGTGATGTGCAAGAGATACTCTTCAGCTAGTTTTTCCCATGTCTTTGATCATGGTGGCAAAGCTGCACAATCAACAGAAGATCAATACAATACGTTCATCTCTACTACATCTAATGGTTCCTCACATCCTGCAGTCAGCCAGAATTTGATGGTATGTGCATATGCGTGTGTGAGTATGTCATTATGTTTAAATATGACATCCGCTGCCGACATTGTGGGTTTAACTTAAGCTGATATGGACTCTTTCTGGCTTGTCTAGACGTTTACTCCCACACCTCACTCCAGGGTGGAGAAGAGAGTTGGACAGAGACTTTGATGTAGATATCTATATTAAAATAGACAGGATGAGAGCGAGAAGCAAAAAGAGATGATACAGTCGGCATAGATGGAATTTTCCTTAGAGATGTTGCTCAGAACTAAAGCAAACTGGAATGGATGGATACACAAACAACATAAACATATGCATATGTTTACATACAGACGCACTGTGAGCATGGACAGATTGAACAGTTGAAACTGTCTAGCAGTCTTCTAATCTAATGTGTGCTTCTGTGTGCCTTGGTGCATGTATGAGTATCCATGTGCAAGACAGTACGTTGCTGCCAGGTTTTTGTACAAACGGTCTGGGAATCACTTAACTTCTGTCACTAGGTGTTATGTCTCTCCCAGCTGGAGGGACAGAGTAGGAGACAGAAAACAGCAGTGAGAGACTGAGACAGAAGGAAAGATGCAAGTAGGGAACTGCACAGGTTTTACTTGAGCGGAGAGGAGTGCCTCTATTTTGAGTATCCTTCAATTTAGTTTAATTTTTTCTCTTTGTGTTTCTAATTCTTTTTTTTTGTGCACATGCATATATAGTTTTGTTCATCTCAATTTCCCTTTGCTTCAATTACTGTTTTGAAAGTGAAGAGCCAAGGGGGCAAGGTCTGGCCTTTTTAGCCAAACATAGGAGCCTGAGTAGGTTTAGCATTTGGCTCAGGAAAATAAACATACTGTAGCTCAAAACATGGGTATTTGTATTTCATTGTATGGAGACACACATACAAACACACGCACAAACAGACACACATGTACCGACAATAATGCATACAAGGGTGTCTGATTTTCTTTTGCATTTGTGTCACCCAGCCACCCCCACAGCTGTGTGAGTCCCGAGTCTACATCCTCCTCTCATCCTGAAAGGTCAGGGCTCATCACCATGTCAGATAGACTTTATTCATTCCCACTCTCCCACCAACGTCATTCTCACCAAGTTGGCTGTCAGAGTGGGTGAATGTCGTGCACTTGTCAAAATCGCATCTCCAGGATTTCTCTGCTCCTCCTCCTCTCTGAACGCTGAGGCTCCCCTCCCATGGCTCCCCCTGGATGTGTTTCCTCTTTTCATGTTTCATTCTCTTACATATTTTGCTTAAATATATGCGTGCACACAAGCAGACATGGATTTCTTCATTTTTCATCTGCCAGCTTGTGTTTCTGATTTGCTTGCAGGTGAGTTGAAAAAAGCATGTGATAAGATTTTCCTTGAATCCAGCCATTATCTTGACTCAGAACTCAGCCTTTCCGGCTCTTCTGCGTATTATCTGATTGCACACAGAAATTCCTTGATGCTGCCTGTGCAAATTGGTTTGCCAGACACCGTACACATAAGGGAGAAACAGAAAAGAGGAAGAGGATACAGGGGCAAATAACATCACCTCTTTACAAAGACTACAGAAATCCTTTCACTCTCAACATAAGAAACACAGTCTTCCTTCTCTATCTCTTTTTAATGTCCTCAACAAAATATGAGTCTTTGAACTCCCCTGTTGGAGTAGAGAAGCATGGACAAATCAAACAGCCCATGTTTGCACACACTCAGGAGCTTGATAGAGAAGTGCTGGTGTCAAGATGCATTAAACAGGTCAGATTGGGAACAGTGCGATGTAGGATAATTTAGGGCATTAAAGGAAATGAATGTAAATGTTTTTGCCAAATACCCCAAAGCCATAGTCAAGACTGATTAGAGGTGGGGGCTGAGATCTAAAATTGAAGCTCACTGTCAGATGTGTTACACTAAAATTGGAAATATTGCACACCAGAAGATGCAGCCTGGCATACTTGGCCCTTAATTACCCGTCTTGTAAAAATCTGGTTTGAAATTAACGGTTTGTGGTTGCTGGCAGCCATAATGGCTATCATTAATTCTTGTCTGCTTTGCTGTTGTGTTCCTTGAGCTACTATTGTCCTTAAAGATGAGGCTAATAAGAGAGTAGTGTATTGGGCTTTCAGTCCTGCTCTGCACCCAATTAGAGCGACAGCAGCTCGTCTGTGTGGTCCAGTGGAGCATGTCTCTGGTTCTGTCCAAACCTGACCCCACTGCTGCTCCCTTGCCTCCCGCTGGAAACCGTGGATCTATTGTAACCGCTCGGTGCTTAACAGGGAGGCCACATTTGTGGGCGTTTGTGTCAAGTGTGAGGGGTCCTCAGGGCCCTGCTGACCTACCATGCAGTAGATTTGTTCTGAGCTTTTCAAGTGAGTTACAGTGAATGGCTTTGTGTGTGTGTGTGTGAGTGTGTGTGCGTGCGTGCGTGTGTTCGTGTGTGTTCGTGTGTGTTCGTGTGTGTGTGTGTGTGCGCGTGTGTGTGTGTGCGTGTATGTGCGTGTGTGCGTGCAGGTTAGGGGACATCCAGGGCACAAATGGCTTTTCCATCTGTGAGACAAAGTGTGCTGATCACCCAAAGTCAACAGAAACTAATGCAGGAGGGGTTAGCCTAAATCCCCTCACTTTTAGAGAGGGCGGAGAGTGGGAAAGAATGAAAGAGAGAGAAATTGCAGGTTTATAAAATGCTACAAGCCCCATCATCCTTGTCACTAAAGAAAACATGACAGAGGGAGGGAGAGAAACAGGTGGCTGTAAAAGAGTTTTGAAATGCCACCACAAAGTGAGCAAATGGTAAACTGAAATACATTTAAGTCTGGGTTATTGATGTGGTGGATTTGAGGCGCTGGTAGATGTGAGTTCTCTTTCAACCTGCAGCACCGCCGGATCACAGGCCCAGACTCCTTGGGGAGCTACACTTTACCAAACACACCAGTCAGCTATGGATCGAAATAGAAAATGAAGGATTTTTTAAAATCCCATAACAAAACAGCTTTTAGAAATAAATGTCTCTCTGTGTCTCTCTCTTGTGTGAGTCGTATAGGTCAGCTACTTCAGTGAAAGCAGTCCGTGTTACTCACGCTGTCAAATTCACCTTACATCAAACAGACAGTCATTGCCTATGTATTAAATCCTGAATTATAGATTATAGTTCTGAACAAAATGTACATGAGTCTGAGTTCTGAAATTCACATTTATGCATCAATTCATCTAAAGTCCTACCTGTGCATGCACCGCATCTCAATTGCTTATAGCAGATAGAGAGATGTACAAGAGTCTAGTCTGCGGGAGCGGATGATGAGTACTACGGCTCTGTGTGAACAGCCTGTACTAGGCTCCAGCTGTCAGAGAATATAGGGAATCCATGCGGGAAGCTCACACCCACCCTCAATTACAGGCTCGCACTGACAGCCAGCCGCTCTGCTCATCAGCCAGCCCTGACTCTCCTACCCCGACTCCCACTCAAGACATCCCCTACCTCCAGCTCTGAGCTTTCGCCAGTCCCTCCGCCCATTTTCCATCTAACCTTTGCTATCTCCAGGCTGAAATGCGTTCAGTGCTTGTGGGTCCTTCACTCTGGATTTGTATATATTCACTGCAGCCATAACTGCTTTAGTTATTATAGAAGAATAGGCATGACATAAAATAGACATAACAAGTAACGTTATGTCTTGGAAACGAACACAGGTATGTAGTGTTTAAACAGTCAGTTGATTTTGTTTGAAAAAAAAAATCACTTACCAGTATTATTGATAATTACTTAATTTTTAACTAATTTATCAAAAGGCCCTTTTTAAGCTAATATTGTCTTTTTGACTATGTGTAATGTTGACTAAATTTTAGTGAAAGAAACAACTGAAGAGACTGAATATTAAAAGAAAAAAAACATCATATGTATGTTGGACACAAAGAAGAGGTCACCAACAATAGATGAATGTTGTACAGGCACATTATGTTTCAGATTTCAAAAGGCACCTGCAGGGCTTGTGCACATGTTATTTCCGGTGCAGTCACAGTCACGAAAAGCAGTGGTCTTTAGATCCTCTGGACTCTAAACCTGCCAAATTGCTGGCCAAACCACCCAACCCCAAACTCCCTGATCCATTACAGCTCCTTTAGGATACAGAGATTATCTTCTGTGTGCTGAGCCCCAGGAGGTACCAACAGGTGATGGGGGGGGGGCATCAATAACACACAGGTTAACACAGACCACACCATGCGCCACATTGCCTCTATCACATGCCATGATGTACTCGTTTACCTCCATCTGCACTTAACCCTCATTCTTCCCTCTGTCCTCAATTCACTGTCTTACAATTTAAAACTTTCCTCTTGTCCCTGTTGCAGTTTTCTTAGACATAAAATGAAGCTGTATACACAAATAAAGAACCGTCCATTCCTATTTCAATGCTTATATCCTTTTTTGAAATATTTAAAATATCTTGATTCTTACACACTGTACTACTGTCTCTCATTCTCCTGCTCCTCTATTCTCTCTTTTCCTATTTATTTGTTCTCTCGCTGTCACAACGCTCTCTGTCTTCTCATTCCCTGAAGTCCTAATCAAGGCTCTCAGATGAGGCACACAGAGACAGAAAGAAGAGAGAACAGAGGCTACTAGTATGTTCACTAATAGGGCAGAGGTTGGAATCTGTCAGTTGTGGCCATAAAGGCTTTTAGTGCTGTGGCTCTTACAGAACATGGCTTCTTCTGAGTAACCAGGAGACCCCAGTGCTAATGCAGACGGCCCCGCTCGGTCAGAGGCTAACTGCTTAGCTGCAACAGTATTTGGACACGTCAAGGGCCCCAAGGTGAAGTGAAGACATAAACAGAAGACAACTTTTCTTTTCTCTCTGCTTTTACATTTTTTTGTCCTCTTTCCTGCAACTTATTCACTTCCTCTATCTCCTCCCCCACCTTCTGTATCTCAAGCTCAGGTAATTTGAATATGTAGATGTGAAGTATGAATGATTAATTAGGGTAATGCAAGGGGATTCAGAGTGCTACACCTCCTCCATGCAGATATCAAATGACCACAGTTAATTTGCATAGATCTTAACCTCAGCCCACCAGTGTTAACTGAGCCACACAGTGCAATGTCCTCCTTGACTAAAAGCTCATGTTCAAAAATTCAAACAGTGAGACAAAATCATCATAAAATGTTGACTGTTGATACGCTACTTCATTATACGGTGACAGGTTTGTCATTCTCTGTCTGCTGAACTTTCCACAGCCCAAATGATCAAGCCACCATGGGATTGTTAGGGAATGTTGGGGTCAACAAATGTGTTAGCTGATGTATTAGGCCAGCTTATAGGCTGACATGTTACATATATGTTACACACATGGCGTCAGTGTGATCGATCATTTTCCAAGCCCCGACCGGTTTGATTTTCTCTCTTCTCTAACAGGACACAAGGGACTCATGGTGGGGGAAAGGGCTCGAGATATGATCACACTGCCCTTTTGCTGTGGCAGCAAAACATGCCGCACATCCCTCTAAATTTGAATGATAAAAATTTAAGAAATCTAGGGATGAACACAAGGTGGTGAGTGTTTTAATGATTAAAAAAAAATAGCTGGAGACAGCAAAAGAAAACAATATTTGTGATTGTTACCAAAAGATTTTTCTCATTTATCTTTTTCATTAGTTTTTTTTTTTTTTTTGTCAAACTCCATGAGCAGTAGGAGCATTTTAGTTAATTATGTTGTTGATCTTATCTGTATGATACTGGACTTGGAACAACTGTCATTTAGTCAAAGACAAGCCTTGTGTTAGATGTCTAATTTAATAGCACATGGAAGAACCCCCCCACACACACACACACACACACACACACACACACACACACACCCACATACAGACACAGACGCACACTTTCTGTTTCAGTGGAGCTGGTGGAAAATTTGCAGACGCTTTAATTTAAAATATAGTCAGAAACGATTTTCCTCTGTTAAGTTGAATTTGATAGCCTCCAAACTGTGAGCACATTTACATATTTTTAATTAAATGTCTGGGCGTGGTTTTGTTTTGTTTTTCTTTGGGAGGGGGGGTGGATTTAGATGGTCTTCGAAAAGATCATCTAAACAGACTTGTCACTTCCTATATTAACTAATCTATGTTTGGGCTAACTTGTCAGTATAGATTTATCCATTTGCTCATCATTTAGGATATGCTGATTTGGAAAATGTCTTTCCTGTCTCATGAGTAAACAGAGTATTGCTGCACTGCATATTTGTGCCTCATGGTGTTTGCTTGTTTGTACTGTTACTGTTATGTCTAGTGAATTTACATACCTCCTCTCAGCAAACATTTCTCTGCACATCTTTCCCTTGACCAATCACACCTTTGCAGAATGGTTGCCATGACAGCCTTATAGCCTCAGGCTATGCAGGGTTGCCGGGGGTGTGTGTGTTTGTGTGTATGTTCATACTTGCATTTTCTGTTTCTTCCATTAACACATTGCCAGAAAAGGAAGTAAGCAGTGATAAGAGTTCAGTTTTTTCTTGTGCGTGTGCCGGTGCTCTTATGTGTGTGTCAGGTAACATGGCAGAACTGTAAAAGGAAAATATTCTTACCAGCAGCCTGATCAATAGCTCACTGGTGGAGAAGCGGGAAAGCAGTCAGTTAATATCAGTATGCGATCATTCTTGATCAATATCTCTTTTTAATCAGCTACAATCGATATAGAGCTCTGTAGAGAACTGGGATTTTATTTGTGCATATGTTTGGTTAGATGTTACATGTTTATCTGTCTGTGTGATTGAACTGTATGTAGCTTGATGCCAGAGGCTCAGTATGGGGTGCAGAGGGGTAGACACATTTCTCTTCTTTCATTCTATTTTTTCTATCAGGCCTAATAAATGTCCAACATGGGTTGAGGATATGATGCATGTTTAGATTATTTAGATTCATCCCACAGCCAATCCCTAAGACCTACAGTTTTCTCCATTGCAATTTGCTTCACAAATGGACATACTGGTACATTTGACTGTTCAACACACACACGCACACATGCACACACAAACACTCACACACTCACAGAAAATTAAGGGTATGAGAGGAATGTACAATGACTCGCAAGTCCAGTAAGTGTTGCAGAGGGAAGGAAGAGCACTGGAGTATGGGGGTGGTGTGGGCACAGGGGCAGTCTGGGGTCAATTAGTATTCATAAAAGACAAATGAATCCATAGCTGCGGTCTAATACCAATTACTTTTGATCACCTAATCAATTAGAGATGGTTAGGGTTACTGTAGCTAAATAGAAAATTAACTGCGACATTCACCATTGCCGTCAAGATGACTTTTCATCAGCCACCACATCGGACATGTTAATTTCCTCATCAAGGTGGAGAATGGAAGGATATTCACCCGTCTGGTTGGAAATGCACACTCCTGCACACCCTGCACACATGCATGCAACCACACGCAGTTATTACAGGCCCTTTATTAAATATCCCGGTGGCCCCTTAATAGACAAATAACATCTGATTCTATCAAGCAGAATATAGAGAAAGAGAGAGTTAGGGAGGGGAGAAAATGAATGGAGTCCTCGGTGGCAGAGAGAATATGCAGCACCGAGAGACAGAGTAAATGAGTAATTCAGAACTGATTGATTGTACAAGAGAGAGTGAGAAATGGAGAATGAGAGAGAGTGTAAAAAAGGGAGCGATATGGGGGGGGCAGATAAAAAGGAACATAGATTGCAAAAGAGGGGATGGGATTGGAAGTGAAGGGAAGAAAATGGAAGGTTGAGATGTTATAGATGGATAGCGAGAGAAAAGGATTCAGATGTGAGAGCGATGGAGTGGTAGTCACTCCCCAAACCTTTGCTGGATGGTTATGAAGGTAACGCTCCTCTATGTGCTGCATTTGTGGTGTTAATGCACCTTTTCCCAGTCCCACCCCTACCCTTCTTTAAGTTCAGCCATTGCCTCGGGCTAGTGGAAGAGGAGTGGCAACAATATCAGGTCAAGCCAAGGGAGGGGAAAAGCCCAGTGGTTAGTATTCCCCGAGTGTCAGAGGCAGAGAAACAGGAGAGAGATGGAGGGGAGAGAGTGTCTGGTGGGGGTACGGCGGGAATGTCTGGTGGATGAGACTCAAACTTAGGCAGAGCCAACACTGGGCTCCTTCAAGTGGTGCTCTATGTGGCTTTTAACATCACATAAACCCTATATTCTAAAAAATATGTTTATATACTACTACACTGCTTCATCAAATACATTTTTATGGGAAATTGGAATTGCTGCATGGATCATTATTACTGGCAACATGACTGTGTTACCCAGTCAATGGGTAAGGCTGTTGTTTTGGATATATATTTTCAATGTCTCCCAACTTATAACCAAAGAAATCTTAATCATGCTTTCTTTCTCATAAGCAGGTGTAGGAATTCTGTAAACACACTTGGACATTAAACAACACATCAGACAGCTCTTTCATTTCACTTTGTATCGTCACAATATCCAGTGAAATAACTGATAATAGAAAATGTGTAGTAGTAGGGGAATAGTCCTTTTTGCTGGCCAGAAAATAGAAGTCAGTTGATTTTATGGTTGTCATTACTCTAAATTGTGAATTTTATGGAAATCTCTTTGATAATGGTCTATTCAGTTTAGGTTTCTGATAAACAAGCACAAGAAAGCACAAACAAGTTCATTTTTATTACTAATATTGCAGTGATAATCAATGAACACAAAATTTACATAAAAAAGTAAAATAAGGAAAGTTCAAAATCTTTT
This sequence comes from Istiophorus platypterus, assembly GCA_016859345.1. NCBI lineage: Eukaryota > Metazoa > Chordata > Actinopteri > Istiophoriformes > Istiophoridae > Istiophorus > Istiophorus platypterus. The sequence goes on along the minus strand of CM029123.1, from coordinate 8,154,908 downwards.
TTTTAGATCATATGCAAGTACTAAAAAAAAATGAAATGACTGTAAATCCAAGAAGGAGGAGGAGCGAGTCAAATCAATAGCACAAAATTTTACAGTATTTGTGAATTACCACTTAAAAGTAAAATTATGAAAAAAAAGTGTTTAAGCAGGCTGAATAGATGTTTACGTGTAATACTTGCATGAACCCTGGAGTGGAGTTAGGGTCAGATCTAGGACCGTTCCAAACAAGCAAGTGACATGTTGAAAGATTATTTTTGCTCTTTCTTTTTGGTTGTTTCTTCTCTGACTCCCCTCCCTCCCCTTCTGTTAGACCATTGAAGGAACGATAGAGTTGATAGAGTTTATGGCCGACCACCTACAAGGCGCATCCCGACCACAGGGAATCTTTGACCATGTACAGACCGAGTAAGCACAGCCTCGCAGTGAAGAGAGGCTACCACTGGCAGACCTGGCTATTGAGGGAAGAAAGACTGTGCACCTGCTGCACACAGCAGGAGATGGAAACTAAGCTGCACATCCACCTGCCAACTCTACCAAGACATCAGAGACAAATGCCAGTCACCCAGAGAGTCTTTGAAAACATGGTTAATAACAAAAAACTTTAACATCTGCTGGGCATATAAAGCAGTGCGAAAACTCAGCAGCAAGATTTGTGCTCTGTAGTGATTGGAAAAGGTATCCAGTGAGATACAACCAGTCAGTCAATCAACTGTGTGTTACTGCACTGACCTTTTGCACTGTGCTAATTTCTGTTCATGGATATGCTTACTTACATACATACAGAATAAATATCTTTGAATACATGCATTCATTTAAAAAATGTTGCAGGGTTTTATATATATATATAATATATAGTTCTAAAAAGTGTTCACAATAAGATTAAAAGTTTGGTTCACACTATTCTTTCTGGGTGACTGGTTCCTGGAGGTGAGTTATGATGGCGCGGTGATGTTTGTCCAAGTTCTGCTTGCAGCCCACAAATGGAAACAAGCTAGATATTCAAGGCTTTTGGCTCTTGACTGCAAAGGGGCTTGAAGGGTCAAGGGTGACCGGATCAATATTCTGGTTTAGTGGCCATGGAGAAGATCAGGGGTCCATTATCGTGCTGCTCATTGTGTTTTTGAAAACTATTGTGGAGGTCTGCACAGGTGCAGGCTGCAATTCTTACAGTTGTGTTGTTGGCCAGCATTCCTGAGAGGTTTTGAGGGAATTGTGGCTACTGTTTGATTTACCCTACAGAGGTACTGTAGTGAAAAGAAAATAAATACATCAACAGTGAACATTTCACAGATATACTCAGTATGGCCATTTTGCGTTGGTAGTTGAAAGTTTGCAGATATGTGAAATATAAAGAAATTCTTATGTTGATAGAAAATGGAATTCGGGCATCATTTCATTTCTCTGAATAGTTTGTTAATACAAATTAGTTGTTCAGGCTCATATAAAACAAATTAATTGTATATGAGCCTATAAGTGACATGGTTGCTTACGCCCAATCTATGGTTCTCATGCATGTGTATCTATATACGCATGTGTCTGAATTCCAGTGTAGCCATGTGTGAGCATCCGTGTGAGTACGTCCAGAATGTGAGTGCGCTTACTCCAGGTGGATCACACCCAGACAAGTGTTGGTGTGAATTCATCTTCATTCCTGCAGAATCATTTCTCTCTGCCCTCCATGTCTTGCCCTCTCTCTAATTTGTCTCTCTCCTCCTTTTCCTCTCCACCCCCTCCTCCCTCCATGTCTTTGAGGCCAATAGTTGAGACAGGCTCACACGATGCAGTATTGATGTGGACGGATAGTTAGCTCTTCCTCCACATATAGTCCTTCCTGTCTAATTAGTGGCAAAGGAGAAGAGCCTGTCACTGTGTGTGTGTGTGTGTGTGTGTGTGTGTGTGTGTGTGTGTGTGTGTGTGTGTGTGTCCTAGCCTCTGCTCTCTTATCTCTGAGCTCTCATTAACCAGGCTTTGTTTTCCTTAGCTTCATTAGCATTCCCATGACAGCGGTTGTTACCGTGGTGCTAGGCTAAATGCTAGGCTAAATGGTTGCCATAAGAATTCAGTCTGCCCCTTTTCATTAACATTAACCTGTTTACATTGTCTAAGTGTTTTTAAGTGCTGTGATGCAGCTTCCCTTAATAGCTCTTTGGCAGTGGGTCTACATATCAAGTATTTGCTTTTGCTCCTCTGCTTTAAAATAGTGAGAGACAAATCATCTCCCCTGCAGAATATGTTAGTCATGCTTTCATCTTGGGGTGAATCTACTTGTCTCTGCCCATGAGGAGTCCTGGCTACTGTATTAACATGAAGGCGACATCTGCACAGGCATGTTTCCTCCAGGAGCAATCTCTAATATCACCCCATGGCCAGAATGCAGAGAGAAAACAGAGGAAATTGGCACAGACAGGGAAAACATCAGGAGGGTTGCTAAACCAGAGACAGACATGGGGGAGGTGGAAGCGGAAGAAGTGGAAAAATGGAAAATGGATGAGCATAGCAGGAAAGATGGAAGAGGGTTGTTTTAGGGGTCCCAGTATATGTTCCTCATTAAGATGAGGTCCTCGTGGGGAATAAGGGGGAGATATGTAACTGGGACCATGCTGTGGCAGGAGTACACCTGTGCTAAGGTGACACATGAGCGAGTGGTGCGACTACCACCCATTTGTGATGATCACCATGGAGACCATATAGCAGTGAGATGAGGAGCGAAGAATGTTCGGATGAGTCCCAGAGGAGGGGTTCAGCGGCCACCCACTCTGCATATCCTTCATCCATCCGTTCCCTCCGTCCCTCTCCCACTAATACAGCATCCACCCCCCTACCCCTGAACAATAACCCACACTGACACTAATGTCACAGAGGTCTTTACCATATTGATGCTTTTGTATATTTTTCACCATAACATTTACTGTTTATATTGTTTTTGCACAGCACTTGTCATTTTTCAAAAGCATATTATATTTCTTTATTATGATATCACTTAGTTATCACAAGTTTTGTTTTCATCAGTTTATTTTTTCTCTATTAGTTCTTTATTAGTACATTAATATTTCAACAACTTGCACGATGGCTGTCAAACAGCAACCTTTTAGAACTAAAAAGATATTTTTTCACAGGATCCACATTAGGTTTTTTTTGTGTCTCCCAGGTAGGCGAGGAAGAAAACTCTCTTTTTTTTGTTCAAGTTGTCTTAGATAAATACACTTTATTTCACCTTATCAAGAGTCCCTCAGGGAATGCATTATGTGAACCCTCTGGTGAAAGCAGGGAGATGTACCAAACAATAAGGAGAGCAAGAAAAGAGAAGTGTTTAGGTGTCATAATAAGGAAGAGACATTTTTGTGTCATCTAGTGTCGTTTTTGTAGTGAGATGATTGATACATTTAAAGAAGACTAACAGGTCTCTTCAAGCTACAAAACAGATACACATTATGCATTTTAGCAAATTCTTATAACAGAGGGTTCAGCTGCAGAAAATATTTCTTGACAGAAAAATTAGATGATGCTGAAATCAAAGCACTGCCACAGACACGCATCAATATTCCTTTTGCCAATCCATCACATCTCCACATCCTGGAGTCAGGATGTTAAATTTTATACCTCCCATTTGTATTTGCCATTTATTTTTGTGGATATATCTGTTTTTACTGTGCTGTGCGATTAATCAGTATTTTTCATTTTTCATGTTGACAGTTAGAATAGCCAAAAGGTCAAATAGCATGACACTGCACAGTGTTGTATCTGGAAAGTTGTCGTCGCAGTAATCATTTTCTCATCAGGACAATTTTGCATGGTATTTTACCTGGTATGAGTGGTTGGATGAATTTGAATGGCCAGTGCACTGTGTGCCAGATGACAGACTACACTATTTATTTATTTATTTATTATTCTTATTCTTATTCTTATTCTTCTTATTGTTGTTGTTATTTGCTAGAGCTGTTGGTGGTCACTGCACCAACACAATTTTCTCATTTTAAAGAATGTGGAGACTATTTTATTGACACAACGCGCTTGTCGATACAACTGCAACTTTAAAACGAAGCTAAAAGGAGCTCAATAGGAGAAAAACTTTGAACTATCTGAAACACTGTTATGTGTCAGATTTACTGGATGTGTGACTACATCAGAACTACAGAGTAAAGACTCACCATTTTAACAGTGTGAAATCTGTGGAGAAGAGACAGAGATTCTTCAGCAGACGGTAGACTCAATCATCTGTGATGTAATGCAGCCACAAGACGGGTATTTTGAGTTAGGGCCGCTGCTATTTCTCTGTCTCCTCTATCAGATGAATATTACTGAGGGATTGAGAGTGGCGAGACAGATGTGAGTAATTATGAAGAAAGCTGTCATACCGTCTATCCCTCCTTCACAATCCTCCTCTTCCTCTATCCACCCCCTCTTCCCTCACTCTTTATCACTCTTCGCTCCCCTCTCTCTAAACCGCCCACTTACCCTGTCTGTCAGCAGCCCAGTGCTTACATATCCTTGCAGAAGCTGAAGTGGTCATTATTCACAGCTTAGGCCATGGATGTTTGCTGTGAAATGGCTCACAGTGTGCTGACATGCGTTCAGAAATGCAATTAGCATAGCGATTAGCATAGCTATTTCACATGTTAACCCGTCAAATGCACAAGCACCTCTCTCAGGACCCCCACAGACAGACCTGACAATACACTCGTAATGAAAGGACTTGTGTTTCCATCACTCGTTCCCCACTGCGATGAAAATAAAGCCACAGGAAAAGTGTCAGAGATTGACGTAAGAAAATGAAGAGAAATGAATTTGATATTTCCTTCCCTTTTTCTTTTCCTTTCTTGTGTTTGTTCCCTCCATCCATCTCAGCATCATGTAGTCTTTATCTCTGTATCACCATGGCCTTTTTGTCCATAATAAGTCCCAAATGATCCATTCTCTAAATGGAAAACCCCACTCACTTGTGGATTTACACACACTTACACAATGACACACATGCACACATGGGGCACAAAGTGGCAATACAGTAATGTTATTTGAACAGTATGACCATTGACCCCTCTTAAGAAGATACCTGCTGTGGCTGTATACACATAAACTTAATAATTCACTCATGCACTACTCTCAAACACACATAGACACACAAAGAAAAAGGTCTAAATAATTTACAGAGAGAGACGTCTAGCCCCTAGCATGAATAAGTAAGCCGTGACTCACTAGCCAATTGCAACCCTCTGTCCGCACACACAGTTTAATCAACTCATAAATATTGCATCGCTTGCTTACTTGATAGTCTCACCAATTCTGTATTCAATTTTGTTTTCATTTAACTACCATTTAACCAGTCTACAAATCAAAGTTTTAAGAGAAACATCAGAGATACTTTTTCAAATGCTTTTGAACAATGGAAATGTGAGTAAATGCAGGTCTTTAAGTCGCTGTTGCTGTAATTTGATATGATCAGCATATAGTATGTGGCACTTATCTTCTGAAAATAACAAAAACAAACTGGACAAAAACTGGAAAAATCAAGTTCACTTATACACATTTATTTATTACTTAGCAACAATTAAACAACAATACAACAGAAATAAAAGACACACCATTAATATCTAACAAACATGGATTAGGTCATGGCTGTGAAAATTGCACCATAAATAGGAAATTAAGTTTTTTATATATACTGGCTAATATTTGTACTTGTGGACTGAAGGTTTCCAATAGTAATTGAGTGGCAGTCAGTGGAGGTGTCAGTCACTCGAATCTTGATATAAAACACAGTATTTATAATATATTGTGAAGCAGTGTTAATGACAGCTTTTGAAAGTTTGGATTTCAACCAGTAAAATGATACTAAACAAGACATAATTACACTAACTATGATCTTATCACTGTAGCCCTCTTGATAGCTTAAATAAAATTATCAAACAACGTAACAAATCAAATAAACACGATTCTACTAATAGCATTACTGAAATGCCCTCTTTAAATAGCCTGTAGAGGTTCTTTAATTTGGTATCAATATACTGATTTTCTTCAGGCATAAAAGCTGGCTATTTAATTAGATTGTACATTTCCCAAATTAAATCTTAATTCTAAAGTATGACAATACACTGAGGAGACATTTTGCACTCGCACAACACATCACATAAAACAATGACTTTAAATTAGAAAATGACTGTAATGGTGTATAGTCAGTATAACTCCAGGATGCTGGGGTTACAGCAGGTTTGCCGAGACGTGAGGGAGGTCCTGGAGCATAAAGTTTATTACAGAGAACCTGGTGTATTGGCTGCCTTAAACATACAGCTGGCTGAGTAGTATAGACTGATTTCTAGGCTTATGTGCTGGCCTGTTTGTTACTAATCTGAGGCTAATAGATTTGATTCTGCTGTGAATTCTTTTGACTCTCTTCAGACGATAAAAATTTGTCACTTTTCTAAGAGACAAAATTTCTTTTCTGAGCACTGTTGGATCCTGGTGCACAATTCGCTTGAATCACAGACAGGACTTTTATTGTCTGGTGGTCAGGGCTAGGGGGAAACTGTTTTTTCCTGCTGGTTTCTGGTTGATGTGATCAGCTCTTCCAAAATAACATGTATTGTTGTATCTCTCTTCCTGTGATCCTGCAGTTCTAGGGAGGGAGATATCAATAGGAGACTGCAACAAAGTAATAGTGCTGCAACAAAAGTATGATCATCCATTGGCTCCTTGCCCATTAAAACTCTCCAATATTTTTCACAGAGGTGTTATAGCTCAGCCAAACCAGCAGCACTACACCCTGGAACTACTATAAAACTATGCTGGCACCCACAGTATATGTTGGATCATGATGTAGGCATCTGTGACCCATTGTGTTCCTTTTATGGTACATCTTTGGAAACTAAACTTTTCAGTGGAAAAGAGATGTGCCTCCTTTTTTAGCATATACTATTAGACTAAATTTAAGAAAATCTTATTTGGAGAGAATAACTCCTGAGTTTCGTGAAGAGCAGTCAGTTTGAGCTTAGTGATAACATAAAAATGTGAAAGGCTAAGAAAAATTGTCCTCACTGATTTCAAATTAGTGATCAAATAAAAGAGCAAACAAAAACCTTACAAACGAGAAACACTGGCTTTCTCTCTAGTTGCATACACCTCATTCCCCTTTTAATTCAGGGGGAAAAACCTGTCACGTTATGTTCATTTTTCTTAGGTTTAGTCTAATGCTTCCTCCTGCCTCTTCCCTAGCCCCCCTCTTATCTGCTTATTCAAATCAATAGAAAGAACAAAACACATACACACATTCATCTTTCTCTTGTGCTTCATCTTTCTCAGCAGGGGATTCTTCTGGTCCCCTGCAGTTATATTTGTGGCTCTGTGAGTTTGTCATTTTGTTAGTAATTAAACTATCCATTAAACCAGTTTTGCAGGTGCTGAGGGAGCCAAACTCCTCACAACATCCTTTACAGTAGAAGCTTGGGTAACAGGTAGAATTAAATGTTCTGATAATTCTGACTGGAGAAAGGTTCTGCAGAGGGATTTCTGTATGTGTGCATGATAGGTAAAGAGAGAGAAATATTGAAAGAGCAACAGCTGCAAAAGGTATAAAGGAAGAGAAGTAGAAAGAGGAAGATGCAAAGAGAGGTATTGCAATAGAGGAGATAGAAGGAGAAAGAGGTAAAAGGAGTAAAATGCGAAATGGCGTAAAACGCTGAGTGCAGGGTGCCGCATGTCGGTGGGTATCAGGGGGAGTATTTGGTTGCCGGGAGCCAGTATGAGTGAGATGAGGGGAGGCGAGTCTGCAGAGCCAATAAATTACGGACCTTCAAGCCCCACTTTACATTAATGGAATGTGCAGCGCTGCTCTCTCCAGTCGGCTGCTGAGATTAAAGAGTAGGGAAATGGCTGTGGACAGGCTCTCCCTGGCCTGGGCTCTCTGTGTGATATAGGCCTTTAGAAACCCACAGAGTGGCCCTGTGGTGCACAGGCCCAAGAAACAGCGATGACCGTTCATGGAGGTCCAGACTGAGCATTTTAGTTATTATATCCTTCCCAACAAAACCCGCAAGGTGCCTTTGCTGTGTAATCACAAGCAGTCAGCTTTGGTGCTGCAGAGCCAGACAAGGTGGTTTCAGAGCATCAGCAAATAATAGTACAAAATCTTCACTTGGGTTGTTTATGTGAAATACTGTATTAAAGATCAGTTTCTTGGAAACTGGATACAGCGTGGTACTCAGAAGATTTCTTACAGATTATGTGGGATAAAGTGTGTGAGTATGAGAGAATGGCTGAAGCATATCAACCTAAACCCTGCTCCCTTTCACAGCCCCTAAACCCATTACCCCACTATTCATCTATCAATTGAACCGTGCCACTGCTGTGTCTCTGCCTGTCTCCTGGTGGTTTTACACTTGTTTGATGGAATCAGATGCATCTGGGAAGATTCAATTAAAATGCCGTTGCCTTTCTTAAGTACTCCTCATCGCTCGCATGTCTCATGCCAGTCTTTTAAAGTGATTACACACAATTATTTCAATTAGATTTCAGGAAGTAGTGCCATCATCATCAGACAGTAATCAGGTTGTGGTGGAGCATTGGGAGATAGAAAGCGACAGCTCCTCTTATTCTCTTTCATGAAAGATGGAGGAGAACATTGCGGAGCATTCTTGCTTCTCTTTTTTATTCTCCTCCTGTTTTTCACAATGTGGCACACTTTTAGAAATGCAAAAAAAAAGACACTTCTGCACCCTCCACAAGCTGCTCTCATCTCTGTAATGAATGAAATTCATTTATGGATTTCTTTCTGAGAGGTGGGTGAAGCTGAGGGATTGACAGAGACACAAAGGAAGAGCAGGCCTCCTGTTGTCTCCTGGACAAATAGAGCAGGAAGAGAAATAGAGATTATACAGGCAGCCTTCTGGCTATACTTTATAGTAGGGAACAATTATAATAACACCTGAGTGAATTCCTGTTTGTTCCTTGATAAATCAATTTTAACTCAAATTGATGCTGATGTCAAGTTAACATGGATACTTGAACAATATTATTCACCTCCTTTTTTCCCCTTTTTTCATCCTGCTACTAAACCCCCATGAAATCTGACACTATATTTTTTTTCCTTTTTCCCTTATGTCTTTTTTTGCAATTTATTCTACTCTCTTTCTATGTGAAGTACATGCAATGGGGAAAAAAACCAGAAACAAATACAAAGACTTGCTTTCTTTATGTTCTCACATGTTGTTCAGTGGGAGTTCAAGAGTTGAGCTGGAGTTATGGTGGTCTGGGCTTCTGTTGGGGTTCCAGTATGCTGTCCTTGAGGAGCAGAATATGCCATAGGACTTCCCATGGGACCTAGGTATGGTAACAAAGCGAGCACAAGAGCTGCTGGGGCTCTGTGTTGTGATAACAGAGGCTTTGCAGGAGACACACACAGCATGATGAACAACCCACCGCCCACTGCAGCACACGATGCACACCCAAACACCACAATTGCATGCGTGCGCCCACATACAAACTAATATGCAAACGCACATGCGCTTACATAAATTGCACATTCTCTCCTAATCCCATCTTGCCCTTATTGTGTTATTTTCATACATAATAATCAACAAAACATGCACACATGAAAGTGTACACATACACACCATTATGAGGCAGCCCAGCCCTCTGCAGCACATGCTTGGTTGCGTAGCTGAGGCCACGCTGACTGCATGTCTCACAGCAGCATCAGTATGCTACAGGCATGGTCCTGTGTCTGCAACACTCTCCTCTCCCCCCTTCTCCTCCTCTCCTTTATGCCTTCCTCTCAGTTCTCTGTCTTACCATCACTTTCTCCATGCTCAGTTGGCCCTGGTACTCCCTCCATTCTGGATCTCTAGCTCCTTTAGTGGAAGACAGAACCAAATTTGGGCTAGTTATTACTACAGAGCTCCTGTGTATTTATCTCTTTCCTGTTTTAACCTCCTTAACCAATCTTTGAATTGTTTGTGTTTTCCTGTGCTCGCTCTCTATTCCACCTCTGTCCCCACTTCATTATTCTCTGGTCTCACTCTTTCACAACATCTTTTCATCACTGCTGACTGTCCCTTTAGGTTTTCAGGTCAAAGTGGGAGTAGCATGCTAGGCTAATTATACTGTTAGGATCCAGCCATATTGGCTTATGTTGTTTTTCTGCCTCTTCTCTCTGTTGTAACCAGGGGACGGGCCCATTAATTGCTATTCTGATGACTGTCATCATCCACACCCCTATAAGTCCGACAGGGGTGTGGATGGGGTAGAGTGCGTGCGTGTACTTATATGTTTGTGTTTGTGTGTGTGTAGGTCTCAGCGGGTGTCTGATGGGAGGGTGCTCAAGTGTGGAGGACTCATCATGGGTTATTAGGAGCATGCAGGGGGGCCATCAAGCATGAGAGATATAGAGATAGTGGCGGCAGAGAGAGGGCGAGAGAGATGGGTCGAAGAGAGTCATTCCTAAAGCAAACTAGTGCTCCTCCTAAAGTGTGCCAGTGAAAGAGACACATTGAGTTTCTCCTCCTCTCCTCTTGCTTCTCAATATGTCTTTTTGGCATTTCGGTTTAATTTTTTTTGCCTCAAATAATATATTCTGACAGATTCACACTGAACTTTATAAAGTCGGGGTTTCCAAGGGAAACACTTTTAGAATAGTGGTCAAAACCAAATCAGCAGAGGCAGAGATATCCTAATTTTTAGTCCTTACTGAAGGTCCAGCTCTGAAGATGCCAAATCCTACACTTCCCATAATGCCTCCCCTTAGCATCTTTTTTCAAAGTTTGTATTGCAGGCTTTCTTATATAAATTTGTAGTCTCCAAGCACACCCTAAGATAAGCTGCTGATATCACTGTGATATCATCAGGGTCATTTTCAAGGCTGTCAGAAAGCTCCTTTTCAAACCACAGAGGACAATATACAATGTTTTTCAAAGGCTCAGCTGAACCACTCATGACTAGTAAATTGACTGTGACATTTTAAGAAACGGTGTAGTGCTCCTTTAATAAATATATTTTCTGTCATTGAAATGTTTATGGGATGAACAAGTGGTATCATGTGGCATTGAGTGACAGGCACTCACACACATACACACACACATACAGTAGAATACATATACTTCTTTCTGTCAATGGCCCCTGTTAATTTCCTGCGAAGCATCCTCACAGCACATGGAGGCAGATAAGAAGAAAGGACAAGAATCGAGACAGCCTTGTACGCAATGATTAATTCATTTCATATTCTGCTTGCCTTAAATGAATATGCAGTTAATATTTAATATTCCTACGCATTTTCACATGATTGCAAGATGATAATGAACGGGACACATAGTGGATATACGTGGTTGGGAGGTGGGAGGGAGGGCAAGAGAGGGGCGCAGTGTGAAAGAGAGACGGTTAAATCACATGTTTTGTAAATTGCACTGTTAATATTGCTTGTGCATACCTGTAATGCTTAAGCAATAGAAGGAGAAACCAAAATTAGATTGAGAGAGAGAAAACAAGAGATGACTGGAGTAGGGGAGGACTAGGAGGAGATAGCCACAACGCCACTATATGTACAGTATGCCACTGTGGGGGTGAGATGTGTGCTGACAAAGTGTGGTGTTGTGCATCCAAGTATTGCAAGAATAAACAGAAAGCACCTCTAGCTTTATTTTCATTCATTTTTTTCATGTATGTCACACTGGTAACTAGTGTTTTTAGTATATCTTATAAATCAAACTCTCCCTGCTGGAAACGGGAAGCAGGAAAAAATAGAGAACATGAAAGTGGGAAGGAGATTCAGATTTCATGTCACATAGTTCAGCAGTTGAAATGTTTTCATTGTACATAATTGGAACCTTTAATAAGCCTGCTGTGAGGTCATGGGCTATTATTGTTGTGTATTACAATAATTTAACAGATGCAAAGTGCAATGAAGACTCTGGATAAGCTTCAATGATATATTACACTAAAAACACACCCAAAAAAGCTGATGTCATAATTATACTTGTCTGACGATACATGAAAATGTCTCTGCAGATTTAAAGAGAGGGTGTTATGGTCACAGAGGCCAGGAATGGAGCTGACTCATGAACTTCCCAAATCTTCAAAACATGTTTTATGTTTACCTGTCGCTCAAAAGGAAGCTGATTGGTAGATCCAGCTTCGGTTAGGGACACAACTTTGAAAAGAATTACTGGAACTGAAATGAACATATTAACTTGTACTTTAAAAGCTGTGCAAGTCTACAGCCACCGCAACAGCCACCGCATTATCTCCAAATTCCACCAAATGTAGTGTGGTGCAGACAGAGAAGCATGTCTTGTGCCTTTACACACACACACACACACATTCACACACACACAAGTGCAGAGACACAGAGACACACATGCACATACACGCACACATACTGCAGACAGTGTCATGATGTTGCAGTAGAAGTATTGTTAAGGTGCATAATATGAAGTAAGAGCCAAAGGGCTGATGGAGAAGTTAATTAGAGGCCAGGCCAGCAATCCCCACCTCCTGACCCATTTCCACCCCTCCCATCATCTCCCTCTACATCTCTCCTCATCTGTCATTCACAGTCCCACCACTGCTAATGAGCTTATTCTGAGCCATACATTATGCCTGCAGCTGTACCTTTTTCTCTGTACAGTGCAGCTCGACTTTTGTTTCCTCCAGCAGCGAGAGAGAGAGATGGCTATTCGTTCCCAGCGTTTGTCCAATTAGATGCTCCTCTTTTCATCCTTCTGTCATCCCTCCCTCTTCTCTCTATCCCCTTGTTTCTTCCGTCTGCCGGTGTTGGGAGCAGGTTGTAAAACAGGCTGCCTTATCCAAATGGAGACAAGCCCGGCGGTCAGCATAGTTTTGTCACATTAGCCTCTTTAGTCTGCCTGTGTGTGTCTGTGTGTGTGTGTGTGTGTGTGTGTGTGTGTGTGTGTGTGTGTGTGTGTGTGTATGTGTGTGTGTTTGTGTTCATATGTTTTTAGGTTGTGTGTTGTGTGACATTAGCCTTGCAGTCACAGGTAATGATCTCATCTCCCCTCTGGTGACTAGAGGGCCACAAAAAAAATGACACACACACACAAACAGGCAGACTAAAGATGGAGAGCAGGGATTGAATTGTACTGTAAAGACCACCTCACAAGTGCCTTTTCTTAATGCTATGCATATGCTCTCTCCTCCAGGTGCATTTTCCTTCGTTGAGGAGCATTGATATGGACACCAGGTGTGGTGACGTCCAGGTATGTATTCAATTCTGATAGCACACTGTATAATCTCCTTCATGCTTGTGTGCATCAAATACTCCATCACCTGAATAATCCTGCCCTGTCACCACATCATCACCTACTGTTTGTTCTGCAAGTTTTACCTTTTGTTCAGCTGCTATGGATCTAAATCGATGGCTGTGTTTGAAGTCACTCCCTGTTTTCTATGTGGTGCACTGTATTTACCCTCCTCCATTTTATTTAAATGTTCAAATTCTGAGAGTGCGAGATTCATGCAGTGTATAGTGCCCTCTATGATTTCCACAGTGGAATTATTAAAGGGATTTGATGTGGCACATTTTACCTATACCTAAAATTACCTATATGTGATGATGAAAAAGGGCCGTGACACATAAGTGTCATAGAGTTTGGACACATGTTAAATCAGTTTACATAACAAATGGTGCCACATTGAATAGAATAAAATAGAACATTTAAATCAAATCTACATCTGGCCTGAATACAAATGGAGAAACAGACTAAATAGAACAGATTAAAATTGAATAGAAAGTTTCATGATGAGAGATGAGCGGCAGTCATCTTCGTACATCACATTAATCACACAAAACCCATGTGAATCTGGAAAAAAATGCCAACGCAAACAAGGTAGCACAAAGAAACATGGGGTGAATGCCACAACTCGGCTGCAAGTATCTTACTTTTGAACCTGTTGAAAAATAATGAACAAACAAACAACAGTAGAAGGCACAATCTGTAAAAACATGCTGATTTTGTATCAGCCATTTCTTTTAAAAATTAATTCTGCCTTTCGAAATTAAATCACTTCTTCAGCGTTTTGATTTAGTCTTGTTTTGGGAGACTGCAAAACAATAATAGCTTGTTTCATTCTTAGTTCTAGAGCCGGTCTATTTGATACCACATCTGATTTGGTTTCGATACGACCAACTAAGCTTGTTATTAGATTCAACTTTTGTGTAGCTTTGAATCCTGCAGTCCATCCACCTGCTATCACATCTGTTTGTTTTTTTGTTTGTTTGGGGTTTTTTTTGTTTTTTTTATCCGTGAGCAACCTCTCCAACTAAATGACACACTGTGATGCTATATGTTATATCCCTGGCTCTCTATTTTTCCATTTATACCTACTGAGATGAGCAATGAGCCCCAGGCAGCCCTCACTCACCAACCCAGACACGTACACACACAAATATTCTGACACAGAAACACACTTTTTCCCTCAAACATACACACAAGCTGTGAGTTAAGGCTGAGGAAGAGGTCAGAGGGTTTCATCAGAAGTATGTCTGACCATATGAACTAATGTAATGCTGTTAGCTGAATTGTCAAGCCTCGGAAAGCACAAAAAGGACAGGAGTTCCTGCTGGGTGCCTGCTTTCAGCTGTATAAGGTATCATAAGAAAGATCCACTCTAAAAATAATAAAATGTGATATGGCTCATTCTACATTTGCAAATATGAAAATGAGATAGAACTGAAAGTCAAGACTGTCTTGGCAGAGTCATCAAGAGACACATCCTGAAGCAATACTGTGACAGTACTTGGGGTGATGTTATGAGGCTATGGGCTTTTCAGTTGTTAGCTGTTATCAAAGCAAAACTTCTCAAGATTAATATGAATTCATAAATTTTTTCCTTAATCATTAGCAAAGAATTAGCATGAAAGAGTAAGTGTGCAGGTCATTGCTGACACCACATGAGAAATCTGTTTTAAGCTGTAATTAACTCTAGCAATTTGGAAAAAAAAAACAAAACCCAAACAATTAGCAGGGAATAATTAACCTGTATGTTGTTTTTTATCTATTAAAAAAAAACTCACACAAAAAAGGTGAGTTTATCACACTAAAGACATTTCTGCCCTTGTAGACCCACATATATCCAACCATACAGGCTGGCGCAAACAGAGGGAGAGAAATACAGCTGGAGTACTACTGTGTAACTGAACCATTTAAAAATGAATGAAGACAACATCCATGAGAAACAGCCCGTCCTGCATTATTTACAATGTTGAGAATACACAGAAATTGTGTCAGTTTGACTTGTTCCACCTCCTTTGCCCTCTTTTGCTCTTTCCCCTCCTCTCAGTGCAACCATCACCCCTCTCTTCTCACGCACAGTGCACACACACACACACACACACACACACACACACACACACGCACACACACTTCCCTTCCTAAGCTCTTTTCTTGAGTGATTCAAAGACTTTACCACAGGTCAAGCAGGGTCAGTATCATAACTCTTCAGTCCAGTGGAGCAGAGGGTAGTCAAGAGTAATATAGTGTACAGCAGATCCACATGTCAACTCTTTAGTTCAAACTGATGTTTGATTTTTGTATTTGAGTCTTACATTCGATGTAGTTCTTCATAGATAATTGTAGACGTCCTCGTTTATGCAGTAATTATTTGTCCCTGGGAGCAAATGAGGTTTTCTGACGATATGCTTTGTTAGGACGTATGGAGATGGTATGGAGCTGTTTGCTAGGCACAACTTTGTCTTTACATAATGACTACTCATACCTTTTTCACACCTGCAAAATGACAGATTGCAGTGTATTATGCAGCAATGGGGATGAAAAAATGCCTGTGATTACAGAGGTCTAACACCTAAACTCATTTGGTCCACGGCTGTTGCATGATTGATACTCTTGTACATTAAGGTTATACCTGGTCTTAGTTATTTTACAGGTCTCTCAATCCATTCTTATGCCCTATGATGTGTCTGACATGATATCATATCTAACACCCTCATAAATAAATAAATAAAAAAGAACAAGGAACAGATAAAGACCTACAATTCAGATTTCTTATATTTTTTCTGCACAGTGGGGATAGTAACTTGGTTTGAAGAGAGAATGACATTCTAAGCTTCATCATGTGAACAAGAGTACAGACTGTCAAAAGTAGATTTTGCATATGCAGTGTTACCATTTAGCCGGAATAGGGAGCTATGTTGCCAGATGGACATGTAGACATCAAAATATTAATGTTAAATAATTTTGTCATATTTAGATAAACATATCTCCTTTTGCTACTTAAAAATGTTACATTAAGTAATTTTCACTGTTTAAACACGCTTTGCATTATTTCACATAACTGCAAACTTTCCTCTTGTAACTCCCACATAAGTACAAAATAAATAGATAAATAAAGAAGAGCTACAAAATTATCATAGACAAACAGAAATGAGAAGAAAATTAGCCTCACTGAAAAAAATCAACAGTTACTAATGTTGCTACTAATAATGTCACCACTGCCTCCTACCATCTCCAGTAAGACCCTATTAATCTTTTCCTGCTAATAACCTCCTTTAATTACTTCTCAGACACACATCATGTTTCTATTGTGATTCTTGCACACCTTCACAAAACACTTTAGAACAAAATGAACATATTTATATGTTTATTTTGTCTTATCTTTTA
Organism: Istiophorus platypterus; assembly: GCA_016859345.1. Classification (NCBI taxonomy): domain Eukaryota; kingdom Metazoa; phylum Chordata; class Actinopteri; order Istiophoriformes; family Istiophoridae; genus Istiophorus; species Istiophorus platypterus. The sequence goes on along the minus strand of CM029123.1, from coordinate 8,138,292 downwards.
AACTCTCAGACAATTGACTTTCTTTGTTAAACACACTGTAACCAAACCAGAAAATGCTACGGATACAACTGGTGGAAAAGTGGCTGTACAATATGTAAAACCACTGAGCTGGGATTGAAGCAGCAGCCTATTGCAATCACATTATCAGAAATATTTTTTCCAAGACAGAGTAAAATAATGCAGCAGTGACATACAGTATTTGCAGCAGCTGATTTAGAGCAGTTGAAAATGTCAGGGATGATGGAGCCTGATCAGTTTAGACTGGCAGCAGGCCTCACAGAGACAGTCACACAGAGGTGGGATTTGATACCCTTTACTTCCCCTCTGTTCTAAGGGAAACTAATGTATGTGTGTTTGCAAGTCCCCATGCCTGCATATGCACGAAACATGTTAATGAAATATGACGGATCCTCCCAGAGGTAAAAGCCCTCAAAGTTACACATCCTGATAAAAACATGAACATGTGTGACATTTAAACAGGGGCAATTTTTATACTATATCTAACTTGCTGCTGGTTGACATGCACACACACACACACACACACACACACACACACACACACACACACTACTCCCTTTCCCCAGAACAAACTGCACACTAGTCAAACTGTCACTTAGATTTAAGTTGTGATCATCCTCAGTAGCTTCTACCCATCTCTCTCTTCAGTTTAATAACATGAGAATACAATTAGAATGATCTGTCAGCTAGTTGATACATCTGCGTTTTGCAGAGTGGCATGCTTTACTAGATATGTGGTAATGCTGTAAAATCTGCCCCCCCTTTAATTCAATCACACATGACACCCTAGTGTTCACAGCTAAATAAGCAGAATGTAATATAGTAGGTGAGGCAGGTCACAGCTAATCTCATTCCAGTTTAGATTTACCTCTCAAATTCACCTCCAGACATATTGACTTTTTTTTGAGGAGACTGTGTCATTTAAAGGCATCAACCAACGTTTGATCATAATGGCATGTAACTGCAGCAAGTCATGCAGCCGTACAGTTTAAGCTTTTAATAACGTACAGCAAACGTTGTTTTAATCAGTGTATGCAGGTGTAGCAGAAGTAGAGATAGCTGCATCTCATGGGACAGACAGGTTCTGGGCATTGGTGAAATCAAGCCATTGCCATATTTCCACAGGTATGAATATACTGTGTTAAAATATTATACAGTAGAAAACATAGTAGAGATCAGCCTTTAATCCAAAATGTTTTGGGTATTAGAAAGCTACTGGATATATAGTACATTTTGAATATGACTACACCATTTGTACTGAACAAAGAGAATTTTTCAGTGATGTGGATGTATGAGCAGTACGTATTCCGTGTAAATATGCCAATGGCTGGATGCATAAGCAACACTCAGAACCATGTCTGTCCTATGAGATGCTCTGTTAGCTGGGTGCAGGCATTTAAAATATCTATCCTGCTACTGCTTCTTGTTACAGGAAGGACCTACTGTTTGTTGATCAGTTGCTTCACTCTTTTAAAAGCTTTGATGAGAACCGTGTCTTCCAGGTTTCATCCCTCTCTGTCTGCCTGTGGAGGGAAAGATGAGAGCTCTGGATTTCCTGATGTGCAAAGATTCTGTCATTCATATTTGACCTTGCTTTAATACCTCTTACCAATATTATGCAGTTTAAAGGTTGTTGGTCAACGTGTTTATGTGCCACATGGCTTAGGGATTTATCCAGGCTTACTGCATGTCCAGTGATGAACTGGCCATCATATACCACCCCACTGTACTACTACAGTAGATCAGCAGTGCAGGGCTGTGCTCAGGCAATTAGAGAGCTGCCTTTGTTGCCTTTAACGAGTTTGACCCGTTTTGCTGATAATATGCATAAATTTCCATCCTTTCTCCTCTTCTCTGTTTTTCTCTGTGTCTCTTGTCTCCCTGTCTGTCCCTATCTTTTTCCTTTTTTCATCCTCTCTCTCTCTGTCTCTCTCTCTGTCCCTTTCTCTGCATAGATGTGTGAATTAGAGGAATCCTAATCAAGTGAAACAATGTTTTGTGTGAATAGTATGAGGGAGCTGACCTTCACGTTCTAACTGGAGATCATATGCTTCCGGACATTCCCATGGATCATGCAAAAGAGCCATGTGTTTGTACGTGTCCGTAAAAAAAGTGTATGTATTTATGTGATTACATCTGTTTGGGTATGTTTCTGTGTGTGTGTGTGTGTGTGTGTGTGTGTGTGTGTGTGTGTGTGTGTGTGTGTGTGTGTGTGTGTGTGTGTGTGTGTGTGTGTGTGTGTGTGTGTGCGCGTGCACATGACATAGGAGTGAGACGAAAGAGAGAAAGAAGGTGCTGCATTGCCCACATGAGCATCCAGGAATTATCTGTTCAGCCAAGCTGAGACAGACAGACAGAGACGGTGAGTGAGGGAGGCAGATACTGAAGGAGGGAGATAGACAGGAGGGCTCTGCACAGATAGAATGGCCAAACTACAGCTCTACTATGGCAAGAAAAATAACAGAGAAGGAAAAGATGATGGGGGAGAGTGATGAGGTGGTATGGTTCAGAAAGAAAGAAAGGAAGGGCAGGAAGTTTATGGAGAAATTTCATGTAGATACGATGAAATAATAAGGATTTAAATGGGTTTTCATTATGCAGTTTTAGGGATGATATGGATATGTGCCAACCAACTGTCAGGAGAGCTAAAACCAATCCTTTTGTTTATGATGGACTGTGAGTTACCAGGTGTTGGAGCTGATGGTGTCGGCATCCTCCTCAGGGTACCAGAGAGATGATAATCCATATAGCCCAGTCTGAGTAACAGATCCATCCATTTCTTTTGGCTTATTAGATGCCGCAACACTGCACAGGGATTTATTATTGTACGAGGAAACATTTTACAACTTTGAAGAATTATCACAATGACAATCTTCCATCCATTACACATAGTATTCTGCTAGTAATGTGGAAATAAATGTATTCAACTGGCTAGCAGTCACTGCTTAAGCATCTCCACACTGCCAGTCTAGTGGTCTCGTGAAACTAAGACTGTATATATTTGTAGGCAAACCGTTTCCTTTTTAACTCTGTTGATGGCAGTTTACATGCAAATACATCCGATTCACCTGCCTCCTTTACAAAATCATCTCAGCCCTGAAGCATGTGTCTTGACCAACTTTGAAAGTAAACCCACGCCCTTGTTTGAATGTGGAAGAGGTGGAGGTTTAGGCAGAAGAGTGTTAAGTGTCTTCCAGTCTTTGCAGAGATCAGAGGAATTGTGTCCACACTGAGGCTCCTAAACCCCTGACAACAGCACTCCACATCAGGAGAAGAGGATCATCTGAGGCGAGGAAGTGTAGAAGAAAGGGAGAGGAGGAGGCGAAGGGATAGAGAAGTGAGGGGGAATAGGTGTGTATTAAAGGGGGCTAGCCGCACAAGGTTAAGGCTTAATGAAGAATGTGGGAGAAGCATGAAATGACAAAATACCATGATTCAGTCTTACATTCAGATTTTCTTTCGTCAGTGTTACTCTTATTAGGCAAAAAAAAAAGCAGTGGGGTAGAAGTATTTTCTGTCTTAGGGCCTCTAGGATAAACTTGCTTTCTTTTTTATATTTCTTCATAGTTCCTACAACTTAAGTGTGCTCCCACTCAGAGCATGACGGTTAGACATCATGGTGAGTTTGCCAAGTCTATGACTCACAAACCCATGATTCGGGCTGCACGACTTAACTGCAGGTGGTTAACCAATCAATAGCCTGTGATGAATGACTGGGTGAACTCTGCAGCATGACTATTGCTTGCGTGCATTCATGACTCGATGAGAGTGTGGGGTTTTCTTCTTTGGTTCCACCTCTAGACGATGAATACCACACTTTATGGTGGTGGCCAGACTTTTCTCCCACAAGTTTGTTTTCGAGCCTAAATCCGTGCCCCTCCTCCTCGGTCTTGCACTTTTTCCTCCTTTCATCTTTTCTCGCTCTTTATAGTTTTGTTACTATACATTGTCTAAATTCTTCACAACACCCAGTGCTTCTCTTCCTCTTCTCCTCCCACCCCCCCCAACCAACCCCCAACCCCCAACCCCCAACCCCACTCCTTGAAAGCTTGGAAATCAGGACAGTTCAGCAGTGGAGGGGTTAAGATGAACCCGGCCTAGTGATTGGCTGCCGGCCGGCGGTCTGAACCAGCCTACAGAAAAGAGGTAACCAGGCAACCTCAGAGAGGGAGAGGAGAGAAGAGGGGGCAGAGGAGCGAGGAGGGGAAAACGCGCTGAGAAAAAGCCTGGCATAGTTTTGTGGGGATTGTGGAAAAAGATGTAACGAAGCTTGCGTGCGCTCTCACAGGGATGGAAAACTGGATTACTCTTCCTGCTGAAACACGATGTGGATGTCTGAGTAAAGCCAGGAGGAGATACGCGGGAATGAATGGATTCTAAAGGCTTTTCGCAAAATGGGAACTAACTGCACGTTTTCGCTGTAGTGCAAAGGTAAGTGCGTCAGCGCAAAGTCCGTCGGCCCTGGCCGGACGCAGCTGCGGGGCGGCGGGTGCGGGCCCCCCAGCTCCCGTGCGCCGGGGGGGGGGGGGGCACAGAGTGTGCACTTTGTAGATCGGTGAGCGGTAGTTGGTGTATTTGGTGCCGAGAGGAGCCTGTGGATTCAGCGTGTTCTGCTCCAGTCACTGCAATAAATTATCTATTGCTGCTGCTGCTGCTGCTGCTGCTGGTGCATCGGGACTTTACGGCGCTGCGCGCGCCTCGCGCGCGCGTGGGACGGCTGTGGGGGAGTGACCCCCTTCACTGAAACTGTGGTCAGGGGCTGTGTGTGTGTGAGAGAGTGTGTGTGTGTGTGAGAGAGTGTGTGTGAGAGTGTGTGTGTGTGTGAGAGTGTGTGTGTGAGAGTGAGTGAGTGATGTTAGGCGGGAGGAGAGACCGGTTCGCTGCATTCGGCATCTGTCCTCCCCAGCGTGTGCGCGTCTCGGGGCGTCCTTCTCCAGGAGAGTCAGCGCCGTCGCTCAGAATGATTCACTGATTCACAAGTGATAAGAAAGAACAACGAAAAGTTTTGAATCCCACGTTTATTTTTTTCCGTGCACTTAAACGCGCTTCCCTCGTCGGGCGCCTGCGTACTTGACCGCTCCTCTGCCCTAAAAGACAAAAAAAAAAAAAAAATCAAGGGACGAGAGTCGCCTGTCCTTGGTCCTAAATGGTGACTTACTAGTCTCCCTATTTGACTGAGTCTATTTTAAACCTATCTAGTAGTGGCTTTTGTGACCTTCTGCACTTAGCCGAAGTCTTATTTTTGTTTTATTTTGTCCCAGTTGCTTGATCACGCACCGTCGAAAACTGCATTTCGTGTTTCTTTAAGCGAGGAGCCTTTCCGACCCCGCGCTGGTTAAAATGATGATCTCGGTGTGCGGGGTTTTGTCCACTTTGAAGGGTTGGCTCACAGCGGGAGCGAGGTGAAATGAAGTGCAACACACTTCAGTGGAGGTTGTACGGATGTTGATGGAGCGTTACCGTGGAAATGCGGTCGTTGGTGTGTTGGGCTACAGCTGGTTCCCAGGCACTGGTTTTTGGGTTGATGGAGGAAGAGAGGGGAAGCGGTGGAGGTTTGAATGGGCGACCCGGTCAGTTTGCTTTGGGGGGGGGGGGCCCAGGCGCCGCTGCAGCTAAAAGCCGCATTAATCATGAGGCCGTGGTGCTCTGCAGACCCTCACTCTCTCCTCTTTCTCTTTCTGTCATGCACACAACCTGCATCGCTTGTAGACAGGGCAGATGGTGCGTGTGTGAATGTGACTGCTCCTGTCCACATATCAGATGTGACTCCATTTGCAATAGAGTCACTATTCAGAGATGATCTGTTGGGTTTTGTCACTCATGAGCATGGCAGGTGCAATCCAGACACCTGTGTGTGTGTGTGTGTGTGTGTGTGGACATCCTTACTTAGCTACAGTTCTTTTATTCTAAGATACTGTTGGTCTTAGGAGTACCACCAATCTGCAATACTTTATAGCTATATTGTACTGCATGTCAAATGCAATTGACATGGAATACATTGTATTCTTACTCCACCATATTTTTTGAATATTTGTTGTTATTAGCTACTCAAGTAATAGATTGCAATTTCACATGTAAAAGAAACATTTACACCTCTACCGGCTAAGCGACTACCAAAAAAGTAGTGTAAGACCACTTACAACTTTAAAATACTTCTTATACAGTACCTACAGTATCAATAAATCCACCAGTGATTCAGTAAAAACCTGAAAAAGGACCTGAAAAGGACCACCCCTCACAATGAGTACTGTTGTGCATTACTGCACATTTTACATCTGCTACTTATTTACATCTAGCTGTAGAAGTAGAAATTTGAGCGAAGGACATTTTATTCTTAGTTGAATGTATTTGTATTGCAGTGCTGCTACTTTACCTTGGGTAAAGGATTTGAATACTTTTTACACTACTGCCAAAAAGACCTCTTATTTCTCCCTGTATGGGCCCAGCAGGCAACTCCAGGTCGTCATAGAAACCCTCAGAGTATTGTATGGAAACTCAAAGGAACACTGATGAAGGCTCTCTTTCTCCCTCTTTCAATCCCATCTCCGTCTTCTCTGTCTACAGCCTGCCTTTTCTTTTTGCCCGCTCTGTCAGTTTACACAACCCAAGCTACCTCTTGCAATTTTTGTTTTTCCAGTGCAGTATAGTGGGCTAGTGTCTGTGTACTGTACAGCAGTAGACAATGCACCTGAATGAACGTTGGACTAAATCTTGAAACAGAAAAGATCTCTTTTTAGGGTGTTTAGTCTTGACATGAAGAAATAATTGGAAGCTGGAGCTTACTGTTCTGGTTCCTAAAGCTTTTCACAACCTTTGCAAAAGTAGGCCTATAACTCTGAAATTCTCAGTTGGAGACATGACATACCTCTGATATCAAGAAAGCCTTCTTTTCACACATAATAGTTTCATGCTGCACAGAAACTCATCTGACACCATGTAAATGTCTGCATAAAAATGACAAGCTGTAAAAAATAATGTACAGCCTGTAAAGAATTAAATCAAGCTCAAGGCGTTTCTTGAACTGTGTTCTGTGTAAAGTTTGACTAACGGCACTGCGGCACTGCTTCTTTAAAATGAAGGGTGGCCAGTGACCACATTAAGGTGTAGTGGGTTATGATCAAACATGGCCTCTGAACACCCGAGGACACAACTGCTACCGGGTTTCAGTTCAGGCTCCCAGCTAGGTCCAGTTATATTCGCCAGGTTTCTTGGTCGTGTAGACCATAAGCTTTCATTGGACCGAAGGGGAAAAAAGAACGATGGATACTGTTTTTTAAGGAGCCAGTAAGAATGTAACAAATTACTGACTTCAAGCAGCGAGACAACCAAAAAGTTAGAACAGTAATAGTTGGTCTAACTCCTCTCAAAACCCGTTTGTACCAGAGAGTTTTACTGTAACCTCGTCATTCATATAGCCACTTACTTTGTTGCGGCACCCCAGTGACACTTGTTGCTATGGATACAATTCAACACAACAATAAAACGACAGCCTATTCAAGTTACCTGGTCGGCTCGACGCTGGCTGTGTCTCAGTGGCACTACTTTAAATTAGCTGTGGTGAAAACAATGAGGCGGCAACTGCAGCAGAATGAAACTTGTGACCAAAGATATCTAATATTCGCCCCTGCCTTCAAAACTGTAGATTCCTGTTTGACTTGAAAACCCAACGGGAATGTTTTTTTCTCTCTCTCTCTCTCTCACTTCATATCTAACAGCAACAGTTCAGAATGTATATTTGTGATTTCGGACCCAAGATCAGTTGCTCTTGGGCCACTTGTCTCCATAAGGTAGACAAGTCAATGGTACTTTTTAGGTCAGCTACAGATTTTTGGTATCAGTGAAACATCTCACTAAGGTTCTGCTTCAGCCATATGCAGATATGACTAATGTTGCTTTTCTTTAGCTTTGACCTGAACTGCTGCATAAAAGAAGTTCATATTTCAACAGACATTCTCCTCAGCAGTCTGAGCTTTTACAGAGAGCTTTACAAACCTGCCCTTCCCATCAGCAGGAAAACTGTGTCCAATATCAAAACATGTAGTTAATGTTATTCTCCTTTTTGGTTCCTCTCAAAATTACAAAACAGCTTTGCAATATTCCTCCTCCTCAGGCTTTTGCATACTACCTTTTGTTCCCTAAGCTCCATAAGTTTGTTGCACTGATGGTGTCTCACCACAGCTCTGACTCTGACTGATTGAACCAGGGTTGACTTCTTCTCAGCGTGAGCCAAAGAGGCCTAAAAAGAACTCTTCTTCACTGTAACCTCATATCCTTCTCAAATGTGCGTCATTTTCAGATGTAGAAGTCTTTTACGATTAAAACAGTAATAAATGATCTGAAAAGAATATATAAAGGTGATAACTACACCTGTTCTGCTAAGGCTTTTGAAACAGACTGTAACAGGTTAAATACTCATAATTTTTATTAGGGGATTCCACCCTTACAGAGAGAGGAAAGAGGCAGAATTGACTGGCACCTGGCTGGCTGCCCTTTCCATTGATCCACATTCTTTGTGTGTGTGACATTCTTCCACATATAATTGGCACTGAGAGCATCTTTACGGCTCACTGGGAGTCTATGTGCGTATGTATGTGCCTTACTTCTTGGCCTTTATTTATTCACTGTGAGGAAAACGGGATGTGTGTTTGGGACACCTGGCAAATCAATATTCACAGATCCACACATAAACCTTAAGACACCGTATGTGCACAGAACTCTCATTACCACCAGTCATGATTACCTCTTGAATACAAGGCTACTTACTAAAGCATATTACATGCATGCAGACACACACACACACACACACACACACACACACACACACACACACACACACACACACACACACAGACACACACAGACACAGACACAGACACACGGCCACAAAGGGCCTGTGAGAGAGCAGAACAGTCCTTCCAGAGGTGCAGATCAGGCTGCCAGCTAATCTACCTTTGCAGTTTGTTATCTGTGATCTTCTTAAATATCCACACAACTGGGATTAGCATCTGCAGACACAACAAGAGTACAGACATACACATACATTTCATGCCCTCATATTAACCACAGAAAGACCACTGTGTGGGTTTGGCATGCTCTGCTCTTGCAGCCTGACTTTGCAGCTCTAGACAGTGCTGTGATTCTGGCATAGAACAAGCAGATAAATAAGCAGGTACTGTTTTATGTAATTATGGTTCCTTCTTTGTTGGCAGAAGACCTTAATCATTGGGCATCAGGTATACAATGTATAAGTGTGGGCATTTCAGAACATACAACATAGAAAAGTTGCAGTTGGAATCCAAGTTAGACCATGATGCCTGTTGATGGACTACACCAACTTCACAAATATATTTTCATAGTTACAGTAGACCACAGAGTAACTGCTACATTCTGACTTTTGCTATCAGACTGAAAATGAATGAATAACTAAGGTAATTGCTTTATTTTTTCAATCATATGAAGCCTTTTCTAGCCCTTTGCTTTTCTGTACTTAATCACTGTAACACATCTTTACCCTAACTGTGTCTTTTCTGTGTTTTCTGTCTTTGGTTCTCCATCTCTGCCCTGTTACTACAGTACTGTTTCTTGTTATCTCTCTCTCTCTCTCTCTCTCTCTCTCTCTCTCTCTCTCTCTCTCTCTCTCTTTCCCCTTCTCCCCTTCATCTCCCTCTGCCAGCAGAGTAGCTTTGGGATCCTCATGTTTGAGATGAGATGTTGATTATGGAACTGAACCACTTGAGTTTCTTTCCTTTTTTCCTTTTCATATTCACATCACCATTATTATTTCAAATCATCATTATCACATTTCCATCCCCTTTTCAGTCTTTCTTGCTATACACGTCTGTCTTGCTCTTTCTTCTCTCCAGTGAGCATCACTATGGGGTTAAATCACAAAGGTGTTCACTTTGTTAATGAGTTTTCACAGAAAACAAAAGCACTTAACAGCAGGCATTTGCACACACACATACACACACATATACAGAGGCATGCACCACACTTGAGTCACAGCACATTAACACTTCAATTAATTTAACGCGTTACATTCTCATTTCCCTAGAAGTCAAGATCCCTGACCACCCACCTCCCTCAAACCACACACACATACATTCATGCCTCACCAGACCCAAGCAGAATTACATGCCCCTGACATTTTAGGTGCCAGAGAGAAGGTGGCAAACAAAGCACCATAAATCACATTTAATTTGTGTTCTCTGCCTTTCATCCAGCCATGTGTAAAAGGGAGGGGAAGCCTGGTTTTGCGCAGTCTTCTTTATTCAAGGAATTCAAAGGATAATGAATGCATGTACAGCGAGGAGAACGGGAGTGGGCTCTCAGTTTTGCTGGGGGGTTTGTAAGGTACACCTCCCGGTGGAACGGCTCCACTGACTTCCACACTCTCTGTGAGACTACAACAAAGTTTGAGAAGGAAGTAGATGGAGGCACAAGTGGAAAGATTTTATCCCTAGAGGATTTCCTCTTTATATTTCTTCCCCTCTTTCTTTTTTCTTTGTCTCTTGCTTTTTCTCCATCCGTGCTTTCTTTGGCTGTTCCCTAATGAATTTTTAACCATCCCATGATTCTCCCCTTTCTCTTTCCTTTACTCTCTTTGTTTGTAAAGATTGGCCTCTATACAATATCCATCACTAGCTACTGTGTGCACTTCGCCTAACCTCAGTTCAGGGATGATTTAATGATACAGGGAGGGATAGGGGCTGAATCTAGCATCTGTGTCCGGGGCAGAAGAGCTGTCCCTTGGCCGGAACCATCTCCAAAGCTTCCTCCCTGGAGCATCTGGCTCACACGTACAGTGCTTGCTGGATTCAGAGGAGCAAGCGGGTGCCCAGATGATCCTGCACTCAGCCCACTGCACTGATACTTTCTGACTTACACCGTCACACTTACATACGCTCATCAATGACACACATGCACCTCCTCGTGCATTTTTGCTCATTTAAAAACTTGTGTGCTTCAGCTCACAGTGCGCAGCACTTCAGTGTCACACCCAAGCCCTCTTCTGATAGGTCGTTTCACGGGTCGTGAAATCTGCTCATCCCATAAACCAAGTTAAGTTTCAATTACGGCAGAAACATAAAAATGATCAAAATGGGATCTTTTTTCCACGCAGCCTTAAAGCAGCAGTGGAAATCCTCTGAGGTTTTGGTTTTTAATAGTTTTTACATTTTTTGCTTACTGTGCTCTACCTTTAAAAATGATCTTGTACACAAACCTCTCAGGTAGAGCAAATTTTGCTACCAGAGGACTGAAACTACTGATCGAAATTGAAACAAATTTCATTTTTATTTCTTTATACCGCTGGAAACAGACTTTTTTTTTATCAGACTGACAGACAAAATTTTTATGTACAGACTGAACCGAACTGAACTGAGGCGTAAAGGAAGAGTAGCTCGGAGGGCTATGAGTGGCCATTTACTGCTCAGCTTTAGCCATTTATCCTCTGCACTGAGTCATCAACATTCTCATGTAAGAAAACACACACTCATGCGCATGCAAAAACTTGGATACACACTGCTATTCTCTTTGCCCATCACACTACCTCCTACTGTTGAAGTATGCACATGCACTCTGGGCCACTTCCACTCCACCGTGCATTTAGAGCTGTGAGGAGAACAGACTGAATAAAGTCTGTCATATTTTCAATGAGTGTCTCCAAAGGCCATTTTTCAGACCTGCTGTGCAGCAGTCAGTTTCTTTGACTGTGCAACTACCACTGGCAGAGAAAGAGAGAGGGTGGCCATGATTGTACAGGCTTAATGTATTTAAAACTAGGTTTCAGTCTGTAGAGACTATACAATATTATGGCAGCACTGATTGTGAATATTGTCATGTTATCACCTGAGTTAATGATAATGAATAAGATGATCTCACAGATCTCCATTGATGGAGATATGGAATCCATAACCAGTGATCCACTAATGGACTCACTTCCTAGGTTAACATTTTTTCTTTTCTTTGCAGCATTCTCACATTCTGTAGCAATATGTTCTTTAAAATTATGTGTTGTAACCTAGGACTGGAACTTGTTCTTGACATATCAGTGTATTCACAAAAAGAAAAACCAGACAGAAACATAGTTTTGTTAATGCATTTATATTTATTTGTAATGTTGTTGATTCCATCCTACTCCCACAATTCATGCCGTCCTAATGATCCATCACATGTTCTTGTCATGTCAGTATTTTTTTATTTTTTTATTTATTTATTTATTTTTTTTTCACTTTTAATCATAGTTTACTGGCAGTCATGTAAGAGGATTTGACCCACAAACACATAAATACACTTTACGAATAAAGATAAAAAGCATCAGTCTTAACCGCTGGGTATTTTCAGCTCAAATCAGCCCCGAGCTAGTTAGTATGGATTTGTGTTTTAGATTGCGTTGTAAAAGTGGAGCTTTAGCGCTGGTAAGCATGTATTTATTAGACCGGCATTTACAGAAAATGAAATACAGCTTTGCCATTCATTTTATGAAAACCTAAAGTAGCTTAAAGCTGTATTACGCTATTTTTGCTTACTAGCAGGGAGGAAGACTCTAAAACAACCTCACGGTGTAGAGCTTTGATACTGCATCAGCTTTACAAGTTCTTATGGCTAAGCCTGCAACTGTTGGCAAACAATTGTCCTCTTATCCAGCAGAAACAGAGCAACACGGACAGCCCATTAGAGTCCACCCTCATTCCACTTGTTCATTTCCAATATTTACTGGTGTTTTGTTCTTACTGTGACACACCAACTGCTGAGAAAAATAAGTGGGTTTCTTTAACTTACTATGGGTTGGACTCTGCAGCTACTTATTTCTGTCACCACACTACCATTTCACAATGATTGCATAGTAAAAAACTAGCTTGTCTAAGTTACTGTGCTCGAAACAACTACCAATGGTTTTATATGAACTGGCATTGTTTTGGTATGTCACACCAGCAAGTCAAGGAGGTAGGATCACACACGTTGTGGGGACCTAGATCCGTAAACGCAATCACATTATGGGGACTTGTCTTCTTTGTGGTGACAAAATGCAAGTACCCATAACATTACTCATTCAATTTTAAGGTTAAGACATGTTTTAACATTAGGATTAGGGTTAAGGTTAGAGTAAGTCTTAAGAAAATGTATGTATGTCATTGTAATGTCCTCTGAAGTCATGGAGACGGGGCTGTGTGTGTTTGTGTGTGTGTGTGTGTGTGTGTGTGTGTGTGTGTGTGTGTGCGTGTGTGGTCAGCCTCTCAGTCAGGGGTCTTCTTTAAGGACGACTAGAGGATTCAATCCCCTGCTCTCAGGTCATTTGTGCTCCTTGATCGAGTTCCATTGAGCATCTACTGGACTGACACACTCTGCTGGTCTGCGGTGTCACGCACATACAAACACAGTCAAATGATGAAGAGCACATATAACTGAAGGGTAAATGATTTTTTTTTCAGTATAATAGTGGTTTTGATGGCCCCCTTACCCTCAGGCCATGAGCCTTCTCTCCCTTTTTCTTGCGCTCCCCCTTGCTCTCTCTCTTACACACACACCCTCCCACCCATTCTATATTTGAGCATTAAGATAGGCAGCCTTCAATTAGGTTGAAATGCTTCCAGATAATTACTCCTCTATCCATACCAGTATGAAAGCTGATGAGTATGATAAGTAATTTTTGGGAGCGATGGTGTTAAAAGACCACCCATTCAGCGATGGGGCTATGCTCCCAGTGTGTGTGTGTGTGTGCGTGTGTGTGCGCGCGCGTGCGAGTGTGCGTGCGTGTGTGTGCCCACATAAAGCTGGATTAATGGAATGGGGCAAGATCTAAGAGCTGCAAGATTAAATGACTGTGAACTGATTTGATGGTTTCAATCACGCCCACCCATAACAGCCATCACTGGAGCTGACAGAAATATTTGATAATATGATGTGGATGACTGAACCACCATATTTGGTGTGTGTTTGTATGTGTGTGTATGATTTAGACTAGCACGCATGCTTTTTTTTCCACATAGCTTCACTCCTCTGTGGCAGCTGGTAATAGCAGCTGTACTGTAAAAGAGATTGTACTTCTAAAGTGAGGATAGACTGTTCTTCACTTTTCTCCGCTTCCCATATTTTCCCATGTGTGAAAGGAGTGTGTGCTTTAAGCAACTTTTTCACATCATAAAGCAGCAAAGTGCTACATCACCCATTACAATAGCCTATGTCCTTCAGCTGCAAAAGAAAGAGAAATTACATAAAAAGTTAGGTCAGGAGATGAAGGTAGATTTCAAAGTGTGTGTTTAAAATTGAGTGACCTGATCAAACACTACTTTAAGACAGCAGAAAGGGAGAGAAGTTAGGAAAGGAGTGAATGACAGAGGTGAGAAATGGTTGTGATTGCCTGGTGTACGTCAGTGAGTTCTGCTTTGTTATTAGTCATTCTACCTGCTGCTGTGATCCGCTCGGCTCACTTCACCCTAACACCTTGCCTGTGCATGTACCCTCATGTGTTTCTGTGGGCGTCTGATGGGTTCTAGAGCTGAGTCCACTGTTTCACTTTCCTTTTTTTCCCCTCTCTGGAGTCTCTACGTGCCCGGAGAAAACAGTCTCTTACCTTGGCCTTTATTGTAAATCGCCCCTAAAATGTGTTTTTGCTATGATCCCCTAACACTGCCTTGGACCAGAGCTCTGTTGAGAGAACAACTTAATGATCCCCAGTCTGATTAACGGAGGCCTGAGGAACGAATGGAAATGTGTGCTAAAGGGAATATTTGAAGCCTGTGTTGTCTATCAGCTGGCCGTCCCCGAGAGTGGACCTCTTTGCCAGAGTGGATTGACCTCTGGAATTTATTACCTACACTGCAGACATCCCTCACATCTCAGCCCTTAGGGACACAAATGCAATAATAATATCACAGCAGCACCATACAACTGGCCATATGAATGTCTGTCTGCTGCTCTGGCTGCCTGTAAGGTTTATTAAATTACTGACTGGATGGTGATATGGCTACTTTAATGGTTTTCTGTACAACATACTGCCTTGTCCAGTGACTATAGGTGTTTGATTCATCATATGTTCGTGTACCCGGTTATCTGGCTGGATGTTTGGTGTACAATTGGTAGTATGGTCCAATGTCCATTCCTCAGTAGCCACATCTTCAGCAGAATGTTGATAGATTTTTTTTTTGCTTCCTCTCCTTCCCTCTCCTCACAACAACTTTCATACAGTCTTACCTATCAGTGTGTATCTAGTGAGTTGGAAGCCTCTTTAAGAAATGCATTTCACCATGTAAATGTGGTGGCATTTTTATAGGTTGGTCACGTGTCAAGCCCCCTGAGTCACTTTTCTATAAAGTGCCAATATGGCTTAAGTCTGAATTGAATGCTGTCACATTAATGTAAAGCTATAGCAGCAGGAGGTTAATAAACCAAGAAATACTGTGGATGAGCCAATTTTAAGTTGTAAGGAGATTCTTCTCATGTCAGATCACTCCGTAAAAATGTGTTTTCATTGATTTTTTTCCCCTTTGCAGAGCAGAGCAAAAGAGGAAAAAAGTAATACTTTGAAAACCACAATAAGCTTTAGACAGAAGAATAAGACTCTTCTGTTCTTTAAATTTGATGCTTTGAAGATGGATACCAAAACACTTGGTAACACTCTCAACATGAGCAAACACAACTTAAACAGAGGACTGTATGAAATAGGCAGCATCTAAAATTATGAAATGGATGTGAACATTTTACCCCATAGTGAGAACCAAGGTCGAGCATCCTTATTGCTCAACCTCAGTATTTAAGCTTCTGCTACAAAATAGGTTAATAAACCATCAGTGATGCGGCCGTAAAAGGAAATGGGAATACTTTCTCTCCTTATCCTTACCTTGATATGAAGGTTCCACCATTTCTCATTTACCAAATACCCAGTATCTCTTGATTCATGCAGCTCTGTAACAGTATTTTCATGTTACATTTATATGGCACTTTTATCCAAAGCCATTTATAGTTTATCTCTCATTCATGTGACACATTCACTTCTACATAGATGGTAGTTAGTTACCAGGAAAGGAACTAGGCTATACTTTGAGGGCAAGTGGGATTCAGTATTGTGTTCAAGGACATTTTAACATATGACAAAGAGGGCCAAGGGTTGAACTGCCAAACCGGCGACCTACCTGCTGAGCCACAGTAGACACCTATATATTGTAACAGAGCCAGCATGACTATTCAGATAATGGAGAAACTTGTTTGAAAGCCCAAAGGATATTAGTGGGGTGATAGATGGACCCCAGCAATGTTGCAGACTCAGTATTTGAAAAAGGCTGAGTAGTAGCCCGAGGTGTGGCCGCAAGTGTTAATGTGTGTGTATTGTAAGGTGTGCGCAGCTATCCTGTGGAGTGTGTTGTGACTGGGCCAGGAGAGTTCTCTGGGGAGCAGCAGTAAATTAAGATAACAGCCGAGATGGGAGGGATGGAGGATAGGAGGAACACTTCCAGGTGTTGCAGAGCATTTAATCACTCACCTTTGAGACTAATGAGACGAGCCAGTGCACCATAGACACACACACACACATATTCTTAAACTCATAGACTGGTGGGACTAATTACCCAAACTCCACCGTGGTGAACGCATCACCACAGCACGGCTGGTAAAAGCTCATCCAAACACACATACAAATATACGACAGCTTGCTGCTGCCTTCCTACCTCATTACTCTGCCTATCTCCTGCTCCTCTTCTCTGCCTGTCCCAATCTGAAGGAAACACAGAGGAGGAGGAGAAGGAGAAAAAGAGACAGGCGCAGTAGCTAGTAGGTCAGGAGGCAGATAGGTAGAGGCAGCGATTCTCCATGCAGGCGGTGGCTGCAGGCAGTGCTACAGGTAACAAACACATCAGTCACATACACAGCGCACCTGTTACTATACAGATGGTAAGCCCTGGGAGAGAGTCAGGGAGAGCAATGAAGAAAGATGAGCAGTCAGACAGAGAGAAATGCAGAGGAGGAGTGACCAAAGGAAGGGAGGAATTATATTTTTCATTGGTACCTTGGTAGGGGATATCGAGGAAGTAGAGACTGGGAGGCAGGCGGTTTTAGGTCAGGAGGGGCTGCACCTGCTTGTGTACCACTGGGGTAGCAGGGGGAGAGGAGCTGAAGGAAAGAGGAGGAGGGAGGCAAGAGGGGAGAGAAAAGGAGGGATTTCCTCACCTGTGTCCTCTGCCTGAAGCAGATAGAGTCCTGTGTAATCTAGTGAGTCTTTCTCTAGGCTCTCTGCATATCATTATACATGCACACACACACACACACATACGCACACGCGCGCACATCTACATCTCGTCTTACT
The DNA here is from genome assembly GCA_016859345.1 of Istiophorus platypterus. NCBI lineage: Eukaryota > Metazoa > Chordata > Actinopteri > Istiophoriformes > Istiophoridae > Istiophorus > Istiophorus platypterus. The sequence goes on along the minus strand of CM029123.1, from coordinate 8,120,975 downwards.
ACCTCTGTCTTTTCTTTTTATCTCTTTCTTGTTCAACCCCACATGAGAAATAATCCTCTTTCTTTACCTGTATCCTCATCAAAGACACTAACATTCCTCCAAAGTGCTCTCTGCTATCCAGATCTACCATTATCATTTTGTTCTCTATTATCATAGATTAAAAGGTTTTATTCTGTGTGTGTGTGTGTGTGTGTGTCTGTCTGTGTGTGTGTGTGTGTGTGTTTGTGTGTGTGTGTGTGTGTGTGTACGCGCGCATGTGGCTGTGCTCACTGCAACACATCTTAATCTCTTGTCTATTGGTATATTCAGAATGCTCCTTTAGCTGGTGGAGGCATCTGATAGGCTAATTTAACAGCCCTGCTGGCCTTCATCTTGCTCCAGGAAGAGAAGAGGATGATGTCTCTTGGGAATTAGATGAGAAGAAAAAAAACACATGCTTCAGCCTTTTCTGTCTCAACCACTGAATTCTGAATGAGCTAAAGGTTTTCTGGAAAATACATACTTTGTATCAAATGATGAATTTGGCAAAAGTAAACTCTTGAATATGTATTTTGCTCTTAGTGGCAGTTGCCTAACATTAATCACGAGCCGTTTTTAATTAGAGGGCAGATATACTTCTTTTTTGTTTCTATGTGCCAATAAATGAACCTTTTATAGGCCCCATGTTTTGGGCCATAATGAACCCTTTAAATATTTTTTACAGCAAGATGGTCAAATTGTTTTTATAGAGAACACTTGTTTTGCTTTGAAGAAGGAGAATGTGGAAATTATCCAGATTTTCAGCCTTAAAAATCCTATTTAATACCTGTGAATAAATCTCAGATGTTTTTTATTTAACAAACCAAAGGGGTTCTTGAGTAATTGTTGCTCTTTTTTTAAAAGCATCACTCTTGTCTTTTTCAGTGACTCTCTTGTTGCAGGAATTTAACATAATATTTTGAGTCTTTTATGAATGAAGACCAAAATTCTTACTCATTTAACCACATGGTATCAGTGAGACATTTAAAAAGCCCACTTTAGCACTGGTAGTATGTTGCGAGGGTGCTGCTAGAGTCATCAGCAAAAATGCTTAAAATATTAGAACATCTTCTTGATGTTTCTCTTTAAATATGATCCTGTTTACCTGACAGCAAGAGATGAAATTTTAGAATTATCTGTAAAGCCATTACTGAAGATACAACGCCATTTCCAGAGGTTCAGAGTAGTGTCTTATTCCTGAGAAAGTAAGGTGTCGAACAAAGAGCATTCACTGGCCCACACGCTTAGCCTCAACTTTTCTCTGTGTTTGGCATTGGGCAGTTCTGAGTGTGTGTGTGTGTGTGTGTGTGTGTGTGTGTGTGTGTGTGTGTGTGTGTGTGTGTGTGTGTGTGTGTGTGTTTGAGTGTTTGAGAGGGGAGAGAGGGTGAGAGAGGGAGGACTGGGAGAATCAGATTGCCTATTCCAGTCACACAGATCGTCTTTTCACTCCTCAGCCTGTGACAGCACATTTCCTTCCCTCTTCATGCTTGTTGCCTCTTCTCTACCAGCTCACCCTCCCTTTACTCTCCTCCCTTTTTTCTCTCAAATGCAAATGCACATTCAAATTAGCTTTATAGGCGTGACAAGGATTTTTATATAACATAACATATAGTAATGTAATAACAGCAAAATTCTTCATTTTCTCTGTCTCTTTTAATTCCAGCTGCCTCTTTCACTTTTCTCTTTACTGTCTTCCTCTCTGGCTCTATTTTTCCTCCTCTCCCTCTATCCCTGTCCCCCTTTTTTGTTTTCCCCCCACCTCTCCCCTGCTCCCTGGGCTCTCTCTGTGCTGGTGTATGTATTGGTATCATTAACAGCGGCACTAAGATGGATGGCACTGAGAGACTGGGCCCTGATGCTGCTTTAGCACACTATCATTACCTGTACCACATACACGTACATACAGGTGGACACTTACAGACACATACGCAAGCAGGGACTGCAAGGACCATGTGTGTGTGTCTGTGCGTCAACACCAACGTGTATTTGCAACTAATGCATGTCTGAGACAGATGATGTCATCAATTGCCTGCGTATAGATGGAACAATAACTATTGAATTTTAAGATCACCCTTTTCAATCTCTCCCACATACACAAATACAAACACACACTAAAAACCACACACAGCCTTTTCTGAGTTTTAAGAGGTTTGTATTGACTCGGAGTCCCGGAGGGACCTGAATGCCAATAGCCTCTCTGCTCTCTGTGAGAGTTCAGACACACCAGCGGTCCAATAGACCATAGGGTGCTAAAAGGGTCTATTTCAAGCACTGGCAGAAAGTTTCACCTCCAGGAACTTTTGCTGACTCCATATGCAGCATGAGATTTTTGCACATTGCCAGGGTGTGTTTGTGTGTGTATGTTTGTGATGTTGGCTGGAAATGTTTGTGCAATGTTCAAAGAGTTTGAAAATCATAAATGGAAATTATGCAAATCATTTTTCTGAGTCTGACAGTCCCATGGTGGTTCACTCTGAATCTGTTGATGACATCAGATGTTGCAGTCTTTATCTGGGCTTGATGAATGTGTGTGCTTGTCTGCCTTTGTGAGGGAAAGATGGATGGACAGCTAACCAACAAACAAAGTACAGTGGGAGATAAGAAAGCGTTAAATATCCAGATTTCTGAGAAACACATTGGTGCTGTAGTTTCTACCCTGTGTGCATGTGTGTGTTTGTGTGAAGTGATGTAGGGGCTGATCATGTTGTCAGAGTCCATAAGAAAGAACAGGGCCTTATTAAACAGACACTCTGTAAAGATTGATTTTGTTTGGCTGTCTGTGTTTTAACTGGAAGGGCAGGCGGCTGTGACATTGTGCGTGGGCGATTAGACACATGGGCAGGAGGCAGGAACTGTGACTGACTGATGGCCGCTAGTGGCAGGAAGCTGCACAGGGAGGGCTGGGAAGAAGTTGTACTTGTACCCCCTTGGGGATTTTTTTCCCAAAGGTTGAGTGGAGTAGATTGAACCTAGACATTCCCTCTGCGCTTTGACTGGACTCAGAGGACAGAAGTGGAAAATCTGTTCTCCCCCCTGCAGCGCAGACAGACACACTGACAGAGTTTGAAATCATTGATAAAAACTCACCCGTTGGCTTCTCCAGAAGTGTGTCTTAGTACAAGTTGCTGGCAGTGAGCTGCTCAGCTAGGGCTTGCCAGCAGCTTCCAGGGCTGTTGAAGGTTTAGCCTAAAGCATCCTTAGCTTCTTTTAGTCAGTGCCTACTCCTCTTTTCTGTCATCCAGTCCTCTGTCTTCTCTGGATCCTTGTCATGCCTTTCCTCATTAAAATGTGCATACACTGACCAAAACTTTGTTATTTTGCCTTGAGAAGAACTTAAACATTCCCATGAGCTGCTCCAAACAAGCACTGCATGCTTATAGCAATATGAATATACATTAAACATGTGTATTCTGGGTTATCACTCTCCTCAGTGAACAGGTTTTAGAGAAAAGTTTTTTTTGATTTGTGGATTCTTGAAATAAGATAGAGATGCCCCAATTAAACATTTAAACAGAATTTGGCGCCCAACCATGGCTGAATGAACAGCTACTGTTAGAGAACAGATTTTTTTATAATGAGTTCGACAAAGAAACTGTATTTAATATTTGTGTGTCACATCATGGCTGATACCAGATTTACTTAAAAGAGTCCATTCTGGTGCATTGTATCTCTTGAATCCCTAGAATGGGCAGAATTGTGATGCAGTGTTTAGCATTGTTGCTTCACATTTTGAGTTTTTAGGTTTAAATTCACCAGCTGGCTGGAGTCTTTCTGTGTGGGGTTTGCATGTTGTCCTAGTTGCCTACTTCCAGACCTCTGAATCCCATAGACCCACTAACAGCTACTTCAGTTAGAAAGACAAATTAGAGCTTTGTTGGCAGGATTAAGTGTGGTATGAATTTTCTGCATAAAGATAGATACTGTAAAATGGCAACAAGCTTAGTTGAGATCAACTACAACTGCTTCTATCACAACCACAGCTTCCAATGGTGAAAAAAAATGATGACAATCAAGAAATTGGTTAACGTGAACACAGTGCCAGGCTAAATAAATAATTATGAAACACCGATTCAGACACCAATGCAGTCTCGGTTTGTCCCATGCGTAAGTTTCCCTCGGGGGCTCCACTTTCCTCTAACAGTCCAAGGACGTGCAGGTTAGGGGAGTGGGAAAACTCTTGTCTCTCCATCCAACTGTAAATGTTATCCTTGTGACAGACTCGTGTTCTTTCCGAGGTGTACCTAGACCTTTTTCCTAGTGTGAGCAGTCTCCAGCCCCCTGTGACACTGCACAGGTTAAGCAGGTGTACATGATGAATGGAGAGAAATGCCAGCTTCCACGTGTGTTTGCAAAAATGTGTATGTGTAAATCTGTGATGGCTCCTGGATTATGTAACAGTTACTGTGTACAGATGGAACAATACAGACAGAGTGAAGAAGCAGTTGTCCATTTTTGTATCTTTATTTCCCTTTTAATCCATCTAGCTGTCTCTCTATGTGTCTGCCTATAGAGACACAATTTGAGAAGTCTGAGGTACGTCTGTGTGTGTGTGTGTTTGTCTGTGTGTGTACATGTATGTTTGTGTGTGTACGTGTGTTTGTGCAACAGTATCGTGCAACACCATGATTAAGTGTTTTGAATAATTGATGATTGCATCCCTCATTAAGTCTCAGTCTTTTGCTCCAGCTCTATTTTTATGCAGCAGAATCCTCCTCTCTTCTGTTCCACTCCACAGATGTAGCCAATCCATCACTCACTTTAGGCTCTGCTGATGGGGGTCCAGAGGGGCTGTGGGGGTATCTAAATCATATTGAGTGGACATTTTTAATAGGCCAGCAGCACAATGAACTGTGGCTCAGTGATGATGGGTTTTCCGGTGCAAGGAGCAACCCCTGGCTTGCTGGGGGACACAGTGGCTGCAGCAGGCCAAAATGTAAAACAAGTCGTTGTGAGGCTGTGAGTGTGAGCATGGCTAATTTCTCAACTGCAAAACCACCAGGCCATTTCATATTGTGTCAGCTGTCCTTCCCTGTACACAATATATTAATTTGTTCACCAATTGGTGATGCATAAAATTAAAGTAAAGATGTCATGATAATGAATGAAAATGGTATTTATTTTTGTTAGATGGGTCAGGGGAAATGATGACCAGAAGGTCTGGTTTGTGTTTGTGCCATACTCGGTTGATCGTGAAAATCCATTACCATATTGCTGACATTAGCCTGCTTCTGTGCACTACAAGCAACAATAAATCACTAAATTATCCCTGGAGAGGATGGTGCTACAGTCCCACCTCCACATGTTGCTGAGTGGAATGAAGAATAACAAGCATGAGGTCTGGGTGTGTGAAGACTGTCTGTAGATACACTTCTTTAGAGATGAATGGGGGAAGGTCTGCAGCAGAACTGACTAAAAGCATGAACTCCTAAATATCAGTCACACCCTAACTGCAGTGCTGGAGCCAAGCAAAAGAAAATGTGTCTTACATGTGTTAATAGGGTAGATGAAACCGATGCAGATTGTTGTTGTAGAAAAGTAGAGTGGGTTGAAGCGGCCAACGTGGCGATCAGACTGACAGAGAGACAGAAAGGTGAATTCAGAGTGTGGGTTTGTTAATAAAGGCATATCCACAGTATGTCAGCAAAGCCACCGCTCTACTCTCTGCATGAAAAAGACAGACTTACACACATTGTTGAGCAGGACCAATTTACATTTTAGCACATTACCCAGGCAGAGAAGACACACACACACTCTCACACACACACACAGGGGAGGTGCGGGGAGAAAGAGATTCGTTTTCATCTATTTCCCCTTAAAACATGAGAAAGGAGGAATTCCCCAAAGAGAGCGCAGCCTTTGATATCTACAGCCCCGTTTCGTTAAATAGGTTAGGTGAAGACAATGTTAGGCATATGTGTTTGCATGTGTGTATGCATGTTTTTGTGTTCATTTGTGATCTGCACGTGCATGTGAATCTGTCATATTTTGGGGTATCCTATTGCTGGCAGGAAATTGTAGGTTGCAAAGTGCGTACGTGTGTGAGTATGTTTACCTTTTTCCTGATGAGGCCTAAGCTGAATGTTGGTGGTAGTCATTCAGGCAGGCAGGGAACCATGCGGAGTACCCAGTACGGCTCAGAGCCCCATGTCTCCATGTTCCCCTCCTGCAGTGTGCTGTTGCACTAGCTGTTGGCGTGGCCGGCTGCCTGCTGAACTAGCTGCACTGCTGCTCTTATAGGCCTCTGGGTCTGCTGCAGTAGCTGATGCTTTAGCCACGAGACAGCTGCAGTAACAGTTTTAAGGTGTTGTTTGTATGTGGTACAGATGTAACCACTGTTGAAGTCAGAATGCTTTTTTTTTCTGCTTCAACCTCAAGAGGAATTGTCTGCAATCCAGCCCTGCTAATGTGGTGTGAGGTGGTAATGGCTGTTTAAATTAAAATGCCCTTTTTACCACAGGCCATGTATATCACGCTCTAGCTGTACTATGGTGTGTTGAGCTGTGATCATGTGTATTTCAACACTTACCCCTCAGTAGGTAATATCTGTAAGGACCTAGGATGTTGTGTCCTTGCTTTGCAGCCAAACAGTAACAGTCTCCACCCTCAACCAAACCATGTAACTGTAATGTGTGGTCGTATGGTTGAGAGGAAAGATTTTTGATTTTAAAAACCTTGTTATGTTCAGTATTTGCTACAGTATTTTTAAAGATTCAGAGTAAAGTAAGTGTTTCTACGGTTTGGCGTTTGCTACATTTATTTGTTCTTGTTCTCACTTTCATCTGACTTCAACAGTCATATCAAATCAGTGTTGGTTGTGTTAGGTTAATTCTATTAGGGTTGTTCTGGATCAGGGCTGCAACTAACGAACAATTGTTTAATCTGCCGAAAATTTTATAGATTAATTGATTAGTCATTTGGCCTATAAAACGACCATGACAAAATTATTGTAATTCCATGCCAAATCTTCTGCAAAATGGGTTAAATCTGGGGCTTTTCATGATCGATTAACACTGTTAGAATTCCATCAATTAAAAACATATATTGACCAACTATTTGGAAAGAGCACCCCAAGCACAATAAGCAACAGTACATCTTCCTCTACCAGCGACCGATGATTCTTAAGTAAGGACCTTGTCAGACTTCAGCCTGTTGTCAGGAGATTGGGGTAACTCCTTTATTCCCCTCATATGTAGCCATTTGGCATCAGACCTTTTTATAGACACATTGAGCCGTTTTTTGGTTTTGTTTTTTTTTTGTTTTTTTATAAGTACCCTTCATGTTTTGTCAAATCTGATTTTCCTCAAGAAAACATGTTGATGGATCAAAAAAATGTTTAATCTTTTGAATTTAACTTGGCTGTTTATTGAAGAACAACAGAAGGAGCCGGAGCCAGAGCCAGAGCCAGAGCCGGAGAACTGGTGTTCAATTACAGAATTATTCATTTGATTTGTGATACAGATGAAGAATGAGGTTATTTATGATGATTTATGAGTCACGTACTAATTAATTTGCACTGTGTAGTGAAAATAGCTTTTAAAGTTTTAAAGTTTATGGGTGGCTCAGGTTATTTAATGATCAATTTAATGGGCAGTTAAATTGATCAGAAGCAGTTACTGATCAATTTTTTCCAAATCAGTAACCACATTACACAGAACCCTGGATGCTCTGTTTTGTAGTTGCCACAAATTTAATCATTATAACCCAAAATATGACAGTCATTTTTAAAATGCTAATATCTGACTAAATATTAGAGTTGGATATATGACACTGCACTTATTGTCAGCTAAGTGTTGGTCAAAGTCCAGTTATACGTGGCAGTTTTATGGTTTTGATCCTGGACTTTAACTCATGTTGTTGGGTCTCTATCTCATCTCCCTTTCTCTATCTCTTACACACACTATTAACCCATTCACTGATTGGTGCATCTTGTTCTTTAACCTCTATTAGTTTATATTTCACCCTTTCTTCACCTCTTTTCTAGTACACACTTTTTTATTATTCACTACTCTTTGTCTCTTCCTCAGTTGGTTCGACTACCCAAGTTGAGTGGACACTGTATTTTACCTACTGCTCATCATAAACTGGTAGGTCTCAGTATTTCGTATCCTTAGTTTTTGCTGTTGAGGTAAACCTTTGTTTTTTTTCCAGTTAGAATAGATGCTGATTGACATTTATTTTTCTCTTCAGTTTGCTAGTGTGCTCTATCAGTTGACATTTATAAGTTCAGTTCCACGCAGGTCCCTAAAACTACATTTGATTGTGTTTGATTGTTGATGTATTTTTAGACAGATTGTTCATTTACTATTCAAACATGTGAACCGTGACAGAAAGTAACACGGTATAACCTTTCATACAGGCAGTCATGGTTATTCATCAACGAGTAAAGCTCAGAGGAGAAACGTGTTGCTGATAAGGGCTCTGAAATGGTGTCATGATACAAACTTGGCAGTTATGAAGGGGGGGAGGAGGCTGAAGATGGACACAGCACAGGTGGTGAGAACGGTATTGGGTAGAGGTGGCCTATATGATTATTCATTACAGAGATGGTAGGAGAGCTGAATGAGTGCAGCCACTAATCTAACTCTGAGCCTGATGGACAGAACGCAATTACCCTGAGAGAGCAGGAGGTGGGCACGCACACACACACACAAGCACACACACACACACACACACACACACACACACACACACACACACACACACACACACACAGAACCTCCCATTTTCTCTCTTTCTTTTTCTTTTCCTTTTGCCTGGCAGACTCTGTAGCTGCAGATGATTTCTGGGCATTAAGCTCCTGTTGGCAGCATCCTGTTTATCAAGTCACACACATATATAGTACACTGAAGGCACATGCACACACACACACAGTCAGATCCTCACATCACCCACTCGGGCCTGTTGGCAGCACCCCATTTACGGACGTCCAATGTACTGTTCATGCTCCTCTCCTCCCTCCTTCCACTCGTCTGGTATGGCTTCAGATTGATGTCTAAATCCAGACACGCTAAGCCATGTTCACATCCTACTCTGCTGCTACTTTTAGCTTACGTGCTGATTCCAGGTCAAACCGCCACTATAGTGTTCATGTTCATGATGACTTTTCATAGTGCTGAGCTTTCCTTCACGTCTTGTGTGTATACGAAGCAGGGAATTTGTACAACTAGACATGGACTATTTTTTTTTAATGAGAAATTAGCTTGTTCTCCCCTCCAGGGCCTGTAGCTTAGATTTAGAGCTCTTCCTTAAGTCTCTAGAGGAGCAACCATATGTCTGGAGTCTCGGAGATGTCTGGAGATTGGTGCTGCAGCAGATTTTTCATTTTCAGTCTCAGTCTCGTGTCTTGCTCATTTCCACTAGTGGACTAATGGCTGTTTTTTTGCAATGGTTGGATGGGTTGGACTTCTTCAACTAAGTGAGTAGGGATCTCACAGGAGCAGTTAACTGACAGAACCTAACCTCTGAAGTCATTTCACAATTTTTTTTTGATGTATTTTTGTTTATACACTCAAAGTAACACCACAGAAGTGTATCTTTGAATCTGTTTTTGTAGTTAAAGAGAAAAAAGTTGTTATTTTCATGGTTAAGGCAGTGAAGGGGTTTCTAGCGTGTCTTTTCTGGTCCAAGTTGAGGATTAACAGACTGCCTTTCTTAAACACAAGCTCCAGATGCTGCCTGAAAGACTTTGCAGCTAGAAGGAGAAGAACAAATTCAGAGAACAATAAGGAAAGGGACAGAGGGGGGCATGTTCAGGGTTACAGCTGAAGCCGCTCAAACTCCATCCTTTCTGTTCTGATTTTACTTCCTTGGGCTTTTTCTTTCCCCCTTTTACCCCTTTCTCATTATCTTACTCACCCACTCTATGTTCCCTCACCCTCACTTTCTTTCCACTCTGTTCATTTCTCTTCCCTCTAACCCCTCTCTGTTCATAGTCACTCTCTCTCCATCCATTTGGTGGAACAGTGCTGCTGATAATGCCTATAATTGGAGTGACTCACACTTTTCCAGTGTGTTTGGACCAGATAAAGAATATTGTCAGCATTTTGCCGACATGGCCTCTGCTGGCAGAATTAAATGGACTCTGTTCTGTTCTGTCTGCAGCAAATTAAAAGCCTCTCAATTCATCTGTTCTCGCCTGAGGCTTACAGGGGCCTCCTATTCACACTGAAACACCGTGGAGAGGGGGAGGAAGAGAATAAGAGAGATTTCCCTCTTCCCCAAGAAGCACCAGTCTTTTGGTTTTGTTCAAGCCTGCACTCAGCCACTGTTAGATGAAGACAGAGAGGGAAAGGGAGGTCAAGACTGATAGTCTAAGGAGAGGTGAAGCGCAGCCCCAAAAGGTATACGGATTCATTATGCAGCATGTCGACTTGCAGCTGTCTCCTGCTGTCGTTGTACTTCAGCGTCTCTGAGTAAGAAAGGAGTTTGTCTGCACTTGTGTGTGTGTGTGTGTGTGTGTTATTGTGTGTGTGTTTTCATGCATTCATGTGACAGGGTTAGAGTGGGGATCTAAGTGTTCTTGGCTGGTAGGTTTTGCTAGTCACTGCCAGTCAACACTTCAGAATAAAGTAGCAGCAGATGGGCAAAGAGGGGACAGACTGCTGAAGCCAGAGGGGCCCATCAGGCACTGGACAGGGCCCAGGAGGGGTAGGGAGTGTGGTAGAAATGTGCGAGTATGGAGAGATCACAGTTTAATACAGCCGTGGTCTTATTAGTTTTGGGCATCTTTCCTCTTGGTGATAATAATGGAGGCACCAAGTTAATTGCTGAGATCTGGGAATGTGGTGACATTGTTGGAAATATTCAAACGAGCAAGTAAACATCGACAGGTTTTAAACCCAAAACCAATTTTGCAAAAGTAAAGAAGCGATACAATTACTATCCAAACTCTCTTTTGTAATCACACATCAACTACTGTACTTACTATAGTTGTGTGCACACAGTGTCCCTGTGCAATGGGGTATAACCAACATTTTAGTTACACTCGTATTTTGTTTTACTTCTAAAAAAACGGTTTAGATAATCTGCCTAAATCGTGACTTGTTTACAACCTGTCTCATTGTCTCAATGCTTGTGTCTCCTGCCCCATCAGACATTGCTGTAACAAGTTTGCAGATTGTAGCAATTTACTTGGCGAGTACAGTGATGTCGTAATTGCTAGAAATGGTGGCCAAAACAAAGAAAATAAGACTGCATTTGGAATTATTCAGGATTTTCCCATAATTGATAAAACGTTGGACAACATTTGGTTGACAAGCTCTGTGAGAATGATCATAATTAATGCTTTTAGGTGAATTTAAACAATTATTACATGATTGAAGAAAAAGTGGTTTGGAGAAGCCAGATTGTTCCTCAGGCAGTGTCCTTGCTGAGACACATTATTGATGGGAAGCAGGAAGTGTAGAGCAGGTCTCTCCTGTTTGTTACCATGGGCAACATCTACTCAAGGCCCCCGATCAGAAATAAGCTCATTTTCATGCCTGCTGAGAACTCTTGCTAAGAGTAAACACAACCTAACTGAAGCCAACCTCTTTCTTCCTCTCTTTCTCCCCAGCTCTCTGTGGGTGTGTTTGGGATGTTGTGTCAGGGCTAAAGCCCATCCCTCTCCCATGAGCCTGTGTGCCCACACACACACCTGGCGCCTCCACGCATACACCCGGCGCCTAAGCACACACAGCCGGCACTGACACTGTGAACTGGACCCTCGGAGCCCAGCGGAGCCCAGCGGAGCCAAGCGGAGCCAAGCGGAGCGGTGTCTAGCCCAGTTGGAGCCTGAGGATGTCAACAGAGACAGAGCTACAGCCAGCGGTCAGGCCCAGCAGCGTCAGACGGGACTCCAAGAGGAAAGGTAAGTACCCTATATCGCCTGTTGTGCAGTTTGAAACAGTGTTTGCAATATATTGTTTTTCCAAAGTAACATTATCCGTATCCTAAATTGAGAATGTGACTAATTAACTCAGGGAGGAAAGAATCCTTTCACTCATTACTTTGCATCACCAGAGGTTTTCACAGCAGACGTTCTGACTAGTCGGAAAAACACAGGTGTTGACCCTTTCTCTTCCCAGTAAGTCATGACAGTGAGCCAGCATGCACAACACCGGGACCCTGACACTAAATCGGCTAAGTGCATCTCAGATGTTGATAATTTTAGAATTTACACCTGTGCTTTTCCTACTGTGACAAGTGAAAATTTCTTCTGTGAGAAAGGCCTTTTTGTACCGAATCCTTGCCAGTCAAATTTGTCTGAAAATCCTTGATTCCTCCATAGACACACGCAGCATTTTTTTTTTCCGACAGGGAAAATCTCCCTGTGATATTTTCTGTACACCTGGTTGAAAACTAATCCTGCACTGCTCAGGGGTGTGTCACGTCAGTGTACAGACTTACAGCTTAACTCTCTTTTTTAAATGACAAACACAAGACATCAAAATGGCAATATGTCAACATATCACAGTATCCAGCCTCCTTTGCCAACCTGTACTTTCTCCTGACAGAGGAAGCTGTCAGCTAAGTTTTGCTAACTTGTCCTTGTAAGGTTGTTACACAGGCAAAGATTCATTGGATTCTTTTGTTGTATCATAACTCTGTTGGAGTTGTAGCCGTAACACAGGAGCATAATATTCATAAAGGCAGTTTCTGTAATACAGTTACTGAAAAACAAATCACAGTGTCACATTGAGAAGAGTATTGAGATCACAATAACTTTTTACTTTCTGAGGTTGCACCCAAAGCACTGTTGAGAAGCAGCTGTTACACACTGATAAACACGAACACACCTTCATCAGCTAATCTTCTCTCTTTATTAATTGTGTCTGGATTTGCTGTTGATGATGGACTTTGGTTCAGTGACAGAATGCAGGGTTACTGTTCATAGCCATAAAACAGGTGTGGGACTATTTTGGTACAGTAGGTTGCTACCAAACAGGTGCAGGGATGTTGTGGTTGGTGAGAAGCAAACGGATCCAGGTGCGACGAGCTCCAGAGACTGGTAGCTAGCAGGTGTATGAGGGCAGGCCTGGGTGGTCTCAGAGCAGAGGTGATGCTGGGGGCCTGGCTGGCAGCCATCACCCAGGTGCCTGCTGCCACCTGCCCAACCACAAGAGCGACACCCTAGCATTCTCTGAATAAGCATGTGATTGATGTAGCAAAAACTCTGGACACTGTTGGGAATGGCACTTAATAGACGCACACAACCTCACAGAGACACACATAAATGTACACACACTCTCACTATCACCTGCAGCAGATGCCTCATTGCACACGGTGTGCTGCAACCCTGGCAAACAAGTGCTGGTTCCCACATACACAGTGCGTGAGGGAAGGCTGAATGCCTCTCATGTCCCATTTAGAAACAGTATTGTTCTGCTGCTATGGAGATCATGTTCACCATTCAGACTGCTCTCCATATTTGGGGAAATGCAGACACACAAATACACTCACACATACACACAGGGACTGGGATTGAAGCCCAGAAGAGCATATGAGAGGAAAGATGAATGGTTTGCCTTCAGCATTCAGACTTGAGGGTTTTTAGCTTCTCCTCTCTGCCATCTTCCCCTCTCTCTCCCCTTATCTCCCTTTGTCTCTCTCTCCCTTTCACACACACACACACACACACACACACTGCCTTTCACCTTGTATGTATCTTTTTTTTTTTAAATGGCATGTGAAATTTGTTCAACTACAGACTCATCAGACTTGGCTCACACAGAGTACTCATCTCTCGTCTGATCTGGGTCATTCTTAGCGAAAGACACACACACAAACACACACACACACACACACACACACACACACACAGAGGCATAGATACACACACATCCGCATACTCTCAGCAGGGTGATGAAAGTCAAATGCAATCATATACCCAACATGAGCAACAAGCATGCTCTGGGAATAGGAAACTTTGATAATGTTCCTGCTATTGTGCTTCATGTGTAAGACCTGAAACCCCAATGTAAATACAATACATACACATGTTTCTGTTTCCTTCCAGCCCCCTAGTTACTGTCTCTTTGGAGTTGCTGGTTCTGAATGAAAATAGTTTCACTGAAAAGCTAATCGTCATTGGCGGCTTTACTGCTGTGAGAATCCCTTCAGGATAGTCCCTCACTCTTCTAATATCCTTCCTCATCCTCTTCCTCCTCCCACTGCTCTGACTCCTAAATGACCTTGCCCCAGATGAGTGAGACACAGAGGAGAGACTGATCACAAAGAGAGAGAGGGAGTGCGAGAGACTAATGAGTCAATGTGAATGAGAGCTGTTTAATCTCAGGCCTTTGTTTCACAGTTCTGTGAAGAACGTAATAAAAACAGACTATGGGACTGCGGCGTGTCACACATTAATCACAGATGGTGTGTCCCTGGGTGTATGTGTGCGTGTATCAGTGCGTCTGTTACTGCATGTGTGTTTTTTCCTTTTTTCTTTGTACACACAAGTATGTTTCATCAATGAGCTCAGAGGTCATTCTTCTAACAGCACTTTAGTCTCTACCAGAAGGTTTTTATTGAATTACCATGACAAGGTAGAGATAACCTTTGACCACTAGCATTTCCATGACCTGAGCTGAATAAGTAACACTCAGACCCTCTGACAGTAAATTAGTCATTCTTTTTGGTCAGGCTCAATTTTTGAAGTATAATAGTCTTTATTAATCCTCAATGAATCCAGAAAGATTACATCTCGCCACTTCTCTATCCATCTCTGATTTCTTCCAGCACGCCTCCTTCGCCCTCCACATCTTCTACTTGTGCACCTGCAAATGATAATGATACCAGTATTAACGTGGGTTGTGACCCTTTATAGCCGAGCAATGGCTAATCACGACTCTTCAGCACAGGGTGCATATAAACTTATATCAGTTCAACCAAAGAGTCGATTATTTAATTTGAACATATATGAATATTAATGTTCTCTCTTCTTTCCCATTTTCTTAATTATTGGGTAGTTTGTTCAGCATATGTTGAGATCTCTTGAGGGCTCCTGACCCCCAGGCTGGGGACCGCCTACCTGGACATGCATTGACGTTGTGTGGTGCCGTTGGTGTTGCTTTCTGCCTGTTCCAAACTAAGTGGATAAGCAGCGTTCAGTAAGATGCCTAGAGTGTTTATTTGTTAAAGAGTATAACTGTTAGTTTTTTTGTTGTTTTTTTGTTTTTTTTAGAAAACACAGTTTGATATTCTTCATTATCAATAAAACATGAAATTCTGCCAGTACCAATATTTTTGTCATTCACAACACTGAACGACAAATTAGAACAGCGAGCCAACATCACATCTGTGAAGAGCCCAACAGCTGCAGACAGTTTTGTCTCCACTTAAAACTTCTTCATCAAGGCCTACCTTACTAATGAAGTATGAAGAACCATGGAAATCTTAATCTTAGGAACCTTTAAAATTGAATCTGCTGTTTTCACTGTGCAAGTAAATAATTCGTACAACGCAGGATTTCAAAAACATTGCATTTTCAAGTGTAGTGTATTTAATATGATTACAGTGAACTCAAAGAGCTCAAAACTCAAAGAACATGTACTCTGTTGCATGGGTCTATAGTTTTGCAGTCAGAACAGGGCACAAAGATTGATCTGCTAACCAAATGGCAGTGAGACAACAGAATTTATTTTACAATATTTGAATTTAGTTCAGTTGTATAACATATTATTCAGAGTATTTCTTCACGGTTGATGCAGCGTGAAGTTCAGCTTCAGGAGGGGCTCCATTCTGACAAAAGCATGACTAAAAACACAGTTCGTAATGGTGGAATCCCACTCGCTGAATAAACTGTACTGATTTTGGCATATCTCACTGAATCTGGCATTTTGCCTGTATTGTCGTTACAATATGTAATCTTAGCAGGATTGTGAATCAGTATGTGATACTAGCCAAATGTTGGTAAATTGTGACAGCAACTGGCAAGCTGGTCTACCCAAGCAACCACTTTGCCAAGAAGCATGTGAATCGAATGAATGCTCTTCATTTCTAAAACCATCCAAAGCAACACTGACTTTTGTGTTCTTTTCTTTTTTTCTTTTTTTTTCTTTTTTAGTAGTATTATGTTCATACCATCATTAAATTTTCACTTTGACCATTAACTGATACCTGTCTATCTTTCATGATGTGACAACAAATGCAGACAACTGTCATCACAACTCTGAAAATCACAACTTTCTCACAATTGAATTTGACTGAGGATGTGTAGGAGGCTGTGTCTACAATGTTGCTGGCGGCCAGTGGCATGAAAAGAGTGGTTAAAGGTTATAGCTGTGCAGCTGTTAGCCTTGGTGTGTGCTTGTGTATTTGTATGTGTGTTGATTTGTCTTGATATGTGTGGGTGTGTGCTTGCTCGTCTCTGGCGTGCGATTAGACAAACACATTATCTTCTTCGTGTGACTATTATGCACACATCCAGTCTATCTGGCACAATCACTGCAGCCATTTACTCTGATATCTTTCCCTGGGGAATCTTAGAGCACAAACACTGGCATTTTAGGTGTGTGTGCGTGCGTGTGTGTGTGTGTCTGTGTGTGTGTGTGTGTGCCTGTGCCTTCTATGAGAGGTAATCAGATCTGCTCCCTCCAATCAGACAGAGACTAAATCAAATTGGCTGTCTGCTGTTGTCGTTGTTGTTGGAGTGGAGGCCAATAGTAGATACAGGGGGATAGAGGACAAAACGACACTCAGCAGATAGTGACACACGCTTTCCAAACATGGCTTTTCAGCACTAAAACTATATTTAGAGATAACTGCCTCCTCCCTGTCCTCTTCTGTTATGTGCTGCCCTTCTTTCCTATCAGTTTATTTCTGGAAAATTAGTGATCCATCCATGCTGCTGTCCCCTCTTTCACCAGTCAATGCTCACACCGTACCCATCTTCGTATCCATCCACTTTTTTCATTATAATGTCGTAAGGGTGGTGAGATGTGATCTGTCCAATGCCTAGGCAGGTATCTGATCCCTCACAACAAAACCATATCCTCTTTCTGTGTGGCAGCCCTGGTTTCACACTCCACTGCCCCCTGTTCCTGAGTGTTCAAAAAGCTTCAAATGTGACCACAATGAATTAGTATTCGAAATTCCTGACTCAGAGAAAAAAATACATATCAATGAAAGCTTTTTATTTGCTTCCCTGAGTCTTGGACTGTGTGTGTGTGTGTGTGTGTGTGTGTGTGTGTGTGTGTGTGTGTGTGTATTTGTGAGTGTGTGTGTGTATTTGTGTGTGTGTGTGTGTGAGAGATCGTGCGTGCATGCGTGTGTGAGTGAGCGTGTGTGTGTGCATGTGTGTGTGGCTGCAGCTGCAGTAGCTTGTGTACTCTGTGATTCACTCAGTATGTTCAGCTTAGTCCTCTTCTACACACTGGTTGGTTTGGCTTTGCCCACCGCATCACTAACTACAGTCTCCATAGCAACAGTTTGCTCCCTGCTCATCATTTGCACAAAAGGAAAATGTCCCAATGTCACCCACTGGCTCTAATGGAGGCCGATACTCTCACCCTGCTGAGTTAGTTCAAGGACTGTGCATTGAAGGGGCATTTCTTATTTGTTAGATGTTGACAGGCTGCTGTTTTATACTTCAGTTTTCCCACAGCACACAAACAGTGTGTCTGTGTAGAGCTTCTCTAAGTCTCATCAGTGCCATGAAGTACATAGAAATCTGCAATAATCATGATAATTGTGAAAAACAAGAATATACTTTTATATCTTTCAGGCAAAGTGTAATTTATCACTCAATTTTCTTGTAATTAGCAAGAGGTGACTTAAAGGCACCCTGCATAGTTACTACCTCTAGTTTTTATGATTAAATCCCAATTTTATTTGTCTTGTGCACTTGCACTTCACACTATCCCATTGATCTACAGGTGGTGCCAATGTACCAAGATACACAGCAATGCATCAAAAAAGACAGGGAAGAGAGAGACTGCTAGCTAATAAACATGGATGCCAGCAATGCAG
This sequence comes from Istiophorus platypterus, assembly GCA_016859345.1. NCBI lineage: Eukaryota > Metazoa > Chordata > Actinopteri > Istiophoriformes > Istiophoridae > Istiophorus > Istiophorus platypterus. The sequence goes on along the minus strand of CM029123.1, from coordinate 8,103,008 downwards.
ATATAAAAATCACTTGTAAATATTTTATGACAAGGAAAAAGCAGTTGACATGTTATTAGACCTCAAGGATACACACTATGTGGTGAATGTAAGCATACCTTTGATTGCAGCTTGACAGGGCAGTCTTTTTGCAGTCAAAATCCATGTCTAAGCTTTTTTCAAATTTATTGTTAATATTTTAGTTACTGTTGAAAGGAAGCTGCCAAGCGTCTGAGCGGGGAGGTCGGTGTATAAGTTTGACTGACAGCTGACAAACTTCTGCAGATTCTCCGTAGCTTACCTGCTACAAGTGGCCCTCAATTCTTTCAAGACCTTTTTTTTTGATAGTATAGCTGTCTCTTTCCTCCCATGTTTCCTCTCTGCACTGCAACCATTTAATTAAAAAAAGTTTAAGGTCAAAAATATTAAATATAAATGTAACCTGCCTGAATGAAAACTATCAGTACCATGTAATTTTCAATGCAAACCACAAAAAAAGTGATTTGATTTCAGTTGGACTGTGGATGAGAAAGTGCTGATAATATGTTCAGAGTGAGGAGATAAGAGAGAGTTAGAGCCATAGAGAGAGTGTAGCAGATGGCAGAGTTTCCTTTTCATTTTCATGCTGTATGATGTTTTGCAGTCCTCCTTTGCTTCATCCCTCTTTTCCAGGACCCTGGCTGAGTGAATGAAGGCAGAGGGTTCATTACGCAAGATGAGACAGAGAAAGCTTGAGAGGGGGAAGGACAACAACTTCAAGTGGTTCCACATTTTGGCAGAGATGACAGACATGAGAGAAGGCTTTGTTCTGGCACAGTCGCCTTGGCATGAAAGGGGGGGGGGCTGGTGTGGTATCAGGAGTTACCTGTGTTTCCTAACGCTTTGAAAGAAAGGCCTCATGTCTTTGACAGTCACACACACATGTGCAAGCATACACACACAAGCACACCTGCTGATCACATAGATGGGATTTAGGAAACTAATAATTTTGACACTTTTCAGTCAGATGTGTCTTGTAGTGGTTGAACACCCTAAGTAGTGTGTGTGTCTGTGTGTGTATTTAGGTTAGAGACTAAGAGAAGAATGACAAGGACAAAGCGGGCTGCTTTCTCTACTTGCTGTGATGATAGGCTTTATTTAGAAGCTCACAATGCAGGGCCCGATGATCTACTTATTGTATTAAAACTCTGAACGAAAAATGTTGCACTAGTAAAAAAGAGTGTGAGTCTGTTTGTGTGTATGTGTGTGCGTGTGTGTGAGATGCGGATCAGGGGCAACTGACAGTGTAGTCCGTGGGGGGGGACTGCTTCGGCATCGCATGACAGGATGCTAGCGGCTTGTTTACACAGCCCACTCTCTGGTGCCCTGTCAGAGCACAGCAAACACACGGATGCACACAAATGCAAAACAGATATGGTCACACACAATATGTGTGTCCATACACACATATACACGTGAATGCAGTTACATACATACTTGCATGTTTCCATCGATTAGTGGAACCAATTACCCTGTAATTAAAGCTGGGGATCAGAAATTAGCTTTACCACCAAGAGTCCTTGATAGACAGAGGGATGCTGGGTAGAGGAGATGAAGTCTAAAAGAGAGAATTAAAGTAAACGGAGAGAGTCAACAGGATTTAGAACGGTTTCATGCTAGCAAAGTTTTTGTTGGCTTCTTATTAAATGGGGAGAACATAGAAAGGACAGGATGATATGAAAGGGTAGAGGAAATGATTAAATCATCTTATTCCCCTATAGAACATTCTTTGTGTGCATGAGTGCGCGTGCATGTGTGTTTGTGTGTGTGGGTGGGTGTGTGTGTGTGTGTGTGTGTGTGTGTGAAGCCCAGTAATGGTCACAGTGTGTTGCGTCTGTCCCCCTACTTGTTTTTTTTTTTGCCTGAGAGGAAAGGGAGGGGGGGTGAAGTAGGGATGGAGAGAAATGCGATATTGGGATGAGAGGAGAAAAAGGGCAGAGGATTAAAATGACATCACCATAGCTATTGGCCAGAAGTCTTAATTCACCTAACTCACCTATAATGGCTTTTTTAATCATGTAGAGTAAACCTCCACCTGTGAAACATACCTTTTTTCTAGCACAGATGCCAAAAGAATCACAATGATTAGACAGAAAATGATATGAAAACCTACAGGTAGACCACAAATTGTTTAGTGTAACCTTAGAAACTTTAGTAGTAAATGAAAGCTAAATAGAAGCATCCTCGTTTGACAAACACAACAGTAGTCATTTTGCTCATAGGACAGAAAAAAATGCACATCAGCAAAGGCGCAGCACTCATTTATTCGATGAGTGGGAACAGTACATTATCATCTAATTTTACACCCAGCTTTTCACTTCAGCCTCTGTGGTTTTGTTTTTGTAACATGTGCATATGCGTGTACTCAGTCAAGTGTGAGCTTTTGTGTGCCAAATCAATCTGCCACAATTAAGCATGGAGCTGAAGGGAGAACTTGTTGTTTTCTTGGCACATGCTGTTTGTGGGTTTAAAAGAGTCTGTGTGAGACTGGATATGAGTGAGCGCTTCATCTGAACAAGTCTCTGATAGGTGAAGAATACACAAACAAAAACCACACACACGCACACACACATTTTACAGCAGGGTTTAGAAGCAGGATTAATCGGAGAGCAACTGCCGGGTTCCCTCATGTGCTGGTGAGTGTTTGCTGGGAACCATCCCAGCTGTAGTCAAGAGCCTGTGGGTTGCCGCTTCATCTGAAGCACAGTAAAACAGGCTCCACACATTAGCAGCCATTGCAAACAATACAGGCTGAAAATAGATAGATGACTGAACAGATTTGCACTGCTATCGAGAGTTGCATCAATGTGCCACTAACATAGTTTCTGAGATATATCAGGCAAGATACCAACACCTGTCACAGATCAGAAATCAAACCAAAGCCACATGAGTCCACTTTTCTGTTGCATCTCTCACTCATTCTTACCTAAATTAGCCTAAAATACCTAAATTAGCCTAAAACTAATGGCCTAAGTCTCTAATGTCTAATGAAATTAACGAACTCGTCTGTTATGCATTATTGGCGTTACACTTGAATCCCTTTCCACTTGGCTTCAGTCTACAGCCTGGATGAACAGTATGCATTTTAATAGAGAAAAATCTTTACCACTGAAGATCACCTGGATACCTCTGCCGGTCATCTGAAACATGTTCTGACACATTACCACCAGTCTGTTATGTTTTAACTGTAGGAATAGTTTAGGCTTCTCCTTTATATTAATTTTTAACTCGAGTTAATTGCTGTGACAACTAAAACTACAAAAATAAGATGCAATAAACTTTTGTAGGGGAAAAGGGAGAGAGGCAAAAGGGAAAAATGAAGTAGAGGGAAATAAATCTGATTTATATGTATGTAATCGAAATGTTACCCAACTGCAGAGTAAGGATCATGCAGAGACAAAGAGGGGTCGGGGATTGTGCGGAGGAGAGGAGTGTAAAAGGGGAATCAGTTGAGAGAGTGATGAGGGGCAAACAGGAGGCAGAAGGTTACAGCTGCCGGGGGCAATGCTGGGGGCTTCCCTGAAGGGTTACACATACTATACCAGCCATCACCTGCCATCTATCACCTGTGGAAGTGTGCATCTTTTTGTGTGTGAGTAGGAGTCTGGGTTCTGCCTGTCATAACGTTCTAATCCTGAGTGACATTTATCCAATGGAGACCTCGCCCATTCATCCATCCATCACATTCTATTCCTCCTTTCCATCATTTGCTCTCCGCTTTATGTCCTTTCCTCTCTGCTTGTTGCTTCAGACAGACAGGAAGACCAACCCTGCATAGCAATTACTATCACACACACTCACACACATGCACAAACACACAGACACATATTGGTTATAAGGTATTAACTGTTTTAGTAAGATGAATAGAGAAACAGAATAAAAAGCTTAATTCTAAATATTACAACTCTCGATTAGCCCTATGGTGCTGGGTTGTGCAGATGAGAGAAAAGTTTTTATTTGTGAATGTGTGTAAAAAAGAGAGAATGTGTGTGTTTTTGTGTGTCCTCACATGTGAGGCAACCATGGCTGATGCACCAGAAGATTCTTTTATTATTGCTTTGATATGGAGGCTGGGATATTTGTGAGCATGTGTATGTACATGGTTGTGTTTCCATGGGAGTGTCTTAGAGAAAACCATGAAGCTTGAGTGTGTACACGCATGTGTGTGAGCGTATATACTTGACGGGTGTGTGTGTGTGTGTGTGTGTGTGTGTGTGTGTGTGTGTGTGTGTGTGTGTGTGTGTGTGTGTATGTGTGTGTGTATGTGGGCATGTGGAGCAGCCATGACATATGAAACGGAACATTCTTTTATTAGTTCTGTTTGAAGCCCAGCGGGGTCACAGCAATAGCAGACATTTAATTACAGCAGACTGAAAGCATCCCCTGCTGACACACAAATGCCCATACTAATACACACACACTCACAGGGAGGTCTTTCATGGAACATGCTCCCAAAAGGTAATAATATAAACCACTCAGCAGGAGAAGTAACCCCGGACCCCTTCTACCTTTTTCGCTCTTTCTTCCCCTCTTGGCCTTTCTCGACTTCTCTCTCTCTCTGTCTCTCTCTCTGCTCTTTTTCCTCGGTGTGCTAAGTATAGTAGCAGTAATGCTGATGGATGCAGATGGAAAGAGCGGGTCTTAAATGTCATACTCAAATGAAAACCACTGTGCCAGTGAGACAAAAGCATCTAGATACGTTCTGTGTTATTTAACACTCACAGATTTTTACATTTACATATGTACATACATACATACATTCCCGCACAGCAGACCCTTGCAATGAGTTCTCAAAAATTGTGATTGTATTCTATAATCTAAGAGGGGGGGGGATCAAAATTTTACTAAAAATAAAATATACATGTAAATATGAATAAATACGGATTTCTCACTGAGTTGTCAAGGAAACAAGGAAATCCCCTCAAACATTCAAATCAAGTTTTTGTTTTTTACAATCATATATATATATAGCTGCTCCATTTGTGTAATCATCCAAATATCTTTTAAACAAGGAGACTCTGATGAGGTCACATTTACAAGTATGATTTTAGCTATAGTCATGTTGGATATTAAAGGTACCCTGTGGAGTTTTTGAAAACTAGGAATGTTTTTATGCAAGAGTCCTAGTTTTGTTTCTATTGTGCACCAGCACTTGGATGCACACACATTAGTATTTCAACACGCTAATGAAGGGAGCAGTGTGCTAACAAAGACAAGGAAGAAGAAGACTGCAAAGGTATACACATGAATGGAAACAATGCATGATTTAAAAAAATAAATTTCAACTTTGCTAATGTTTTATGATTGAGAAAGGGCACTCAACAAATATGTGATTTTTTTTTCATTGCTAACACTGAGTGTAAACAAACTTTTTCTTAGGGTACCTATAGTGCTTGTTGTTGGCTTAAAAAAAAATGAGACCTAATATATTGCAATAGGGTTTTCTGGTTGGTTTTCCATAAGCAATTGAAAGATTTAAAGCAGCTGTTTCCTGACAGGAAGCCCTTTTTTGCCAGTGAGTGAAATATGACTATGTTCTTTTACATACAGGCGCAGTGGCATGTTTCATGATATTGGCGCAGTGGCAACAGATGGGGAGGGTCTGCACATTATAATAGCATAGTTCCAGTCCTTGATTATGATTGACTGAGCTGCGATTGATGCTGTTGTAAAATACTCTATAAACACACACACCACTAGAGAAGACACTGGAGCAATATCCTTGCTTCAGGTACTGCACAATGAAAATGCTCCTTTCCAGAGTCACACACCTCCGTGCTAGCAAAGAGGTGTGCTAACATAATTAAACACTACTTCATCAATTGCAAAGTTAATAGCAATATCTAGATAAATGTTAATAATCGCCCCAATCTCTAAACACGCTTTCCACTGTGTCTGTGCGCTGCTTGGAAATCATTCTGCTAAATGTCACTGAAGAACTACATTGTTGGCAGATGAATGAGTATTTCTTATCAATAAATAATTGCAGTGATTGTTGCCGTGTGTTTATTCTATGAAACTTTGCCAGGTGTGTGTAGTAACCACTTTACAAAAGCAATAAGCCAACTCCATGCGGGCTTATTGCTTTACTGTGCGTATTTTTAAATTAAATGTCATCAAACGTCTCTGCGTTGAACAGAACAATTCTCTAGTGGTTCAATCACTTCCCCTCCTCACAGCCCAACTGAGATGCGACACAGTAGAGAGCGCCATACTGCTGTTCTCTCATACTCTCTGCAAAATAAGGACAGATGTTCCTCGGCTCTTTTGTTTCTGAAGACGCTGACACAGACAGTCACGATTTACACAAACCGAAGCTGTGACTGAGTGTGTTTCTGTTCAGTGATTCAATGGAACAAGATCATCCACACCAGATTTTGTGTGTGTTCATCTTTGATGTGTGTAGGTATTATTTTTTATCAATGGAAAACAGAGTAAGGTGGGGTTTTTTTCTTGATATAGAGTGCCCCTATTTTATTTTTATTTTTTTTTGGTTACAAGGGACAAGGATTATCAGACAAATGAATATTGACAAACATGATCTCAAGCAACTGTGGACTTTCACAGTGAAGGGATAATAACACAGGGGTTAACTCAGTATGATATTCTTGTTATGGTCTGATAAAGAGACTTTTCTGCCTAAAATGTCCTTGAACATTGTCCAACCTCTGCAGCAACATAAAAATGATATATTTCAGGTGATGCAAATGCAAATTTAGAAGGCACGTTTGTGTGGGCCAGCAGACAATCAGAGGGAGTTGGGAGATTAGTGTTGGACAGAGATGATTCAATAGCATCATATAACATGATGTTCTCACTGTGTTTAAAAGGCTCATTTCTACTGCAATGCTGTAGGGACTCTGTGTGAATGGAGGGAATGTGAAAGAATTTGGAGAGGAGGAGTGGGACCTCTTCATCACTCAGACTATGACCTTCTGAGAGTCATGCTGTTATAGAGTACAGAACTAATGCCTCAATATATTATCTGAATATGCTGCGTTATCAGTATGCTTCTCCCTCACACTATCTTTCTTGCAGTCTTTCACTCACACATAAATACTCAGAAACACAATGCGGGTACACAATATTTGATGATGAAATATGTGTGCACTGCAGGTCAGGGATAGAGAAACAGAATGGGGGAAAAAAGTGGAGAGAGTGTAGCAAAAGAGATGTGAGTCTAGCCGTATGAGTGTCGATTCTCTCCTCTAGTGTGTATTGTGTGTGAAGAGGAGCATTGTAGTCAGTTTAGGAGATAACATAGAGACTTCCTGGATAAGAGCCAAGTCAACATACATGCATCGGCACTAAGTAATGCATGGGCACAATACCAACAATTTCCCACACAATACAAGGTGAGGAGAGAGAAAAGATTGCGGGAGATGGGGAAGATAAGAGCAAAATGTCATGCCATTATTTTGGCGAAGAAAAGGCTGGAAAGGAGGGCAGTCAAAGTGTCAGCTCTAATCCTGTCAAACTCCATTGATTTACATGTCCCGAATATATTGATCGCTGCCGTTCATATGATACCACAGTTCAATGCTCCGATCTGAGTTAGTTACATAATATGTTGCTAACATTGGTACCTTTGACCTATGCTATGGCTGTGTTTTTGTAGATTATTGTTGAGGTCTTCTTTAGTCAGGGTGATTGATGATCTGGAGGTAATAGCCCTGATCTTCTTGACTAGAAGATGTACTGTAGACTGCATTGTGTGTGTGTGTGTGTGTGTGTGTGTGTGTGTGTGTGTGTGTGTGTGTGTGTGTGTGTGTGTGTTTGCAGGGCAGGATCGCAGCGAGGCAGTTCTCATCAGGCGTTTTAAGGGTGATGGCGTCCGCTACAAGGCCAAGCTCATCGGCCTGGACGAGGTCACTGCCGCTCGAGGAGACAAACTCTGCCAGGACTCGATGATGAAGCTCAAGGTAGGAATAGTCTCCCTCTGCTTCTCCTCTCTATCTGTTGATGGATCTTCAATTAAGAATTTACTTGCTCTCTTAATTTAACCTTCTTAAAGCTTTAGTGAGTTAATTTCATTTCTCGCTATGCACTAGAGCATTGCAAAAAAAATGACTAAATCTGAAGGTCTTCAACATCCAGGAATAATGTAACACGATTGCCTGCAGTTGCATTAAATTCCATGACCAACAAAAAACACGAACATCAATAGCCAACACACTTGTCAGGCCATAAGTAGTTCTTCCGCTACATGAATATTTTAAACATCAAGTTTTAAAAATGAATGTTTTTTACATCAAAGCATAAGTGTGCCTGTATGTATATGTACATCCATATATAGTTTGTTGCAGTTTTTCTATGCATATCTCCAGAGGAGTGGAGTGGAAGAAGATAGATTCAAAAAATGATGACGTTGTAATTCATTGGGACGACGATGATCAGAGCAGGAGGAAGTGCGGAGTTTAGCCATATGGATGAGAAGGGGACTGGGATAAATGTCTCATTTGCAAGGACAGGGACAATTAGAGGGAGAGATAGACAGATGAAGCAGTTAGCAAAGGAGAGAAGGCATATAGGCAGGGAATAATTTGGATGATAGGTGAGAGAGCACTGAGGGAGGATAAAGACAAAGAGGAATAGGACATTTCATATTCATTTATCAATGACGTCCTAATGAACAAGCTGGTTTTGAGACATATTTTACTGCAGCGTACATATAGAAAAAATATTTCTAAATAATATTACTCTAGAAAATGCCCCTAAAGAGTCCAAACTTAATACGAAGCCTATATTTTGTTTCTTTTTTTCTTTAAATGTATGCAGAAAGAGTTTGAAAACACAGTGTGAAGAGCATCCTATTTCTTTTAAATATTATTTAACAAATGGGGTCCAAATACTGCAGGATATATTTAAATCGAGAAAAATATATCCACGGTTTGTTTATGTGTAGTGAAAACTCTATCCAGCCGAGGTCCAGAAGGGTGAGGAGAGGACAGACAGCTCATTGATCAAAAAGCTTCCCTCCTCCTCATTTATTCAGACAGGAAATCCATCAACTCCTTTTCTCTGATCTCTCCACCTCTTCTTTCATACTGCTCCTCCCTCTCCTAGTGCGACTCCCCCAATTCTCTGATCTCACTCCTCTCTTTTGTTCTTCTTTTTCTGACTCACCTATGCAAATGCAGGTGGGTTAACGTTGAGGGGAAACTCCAGTTGGAGTTCTTAATCAGTTTGACATGTTGTGTTCAGTGAATTCAAGCAGCCACGTGATCAAGAAGTGTCGCTCTTTAACTTTTGTGCTGTACATGCCTTGTGTGCTTATTTTGTCATTGATTTTCAAACATTTCCCATGATGCCTTTCAGCAGTCTAAGATGCAAATGTTTCTTGATACCAGACATGTGATATTTGGTGGATTTAACATATATATATATTTTCCCACCTTAGATAGCTTTTAATGTATTTTATAACAAACAAAGCCATATGAATGTGCTAGAAGAAGGGACCATTTACAGTCATTTTTACAAAAAAATATTGTTTCTTTCAAACTAGTGGTTTGACAATAGATTCTCTTTCCCCACCATTATTCACAAATATATTCTTAAATGTACTGTTGTATTGCTTGTTTGCTTTACCAGATTTTGGAGTTGTATTAATGAATAATTATTAAATCTACACTTTTTGTGTACGTTTTGTCCAAGTCATTGTTGTTAATTTCCATCTTTATTTGGACAATTTAGGCTACTCTACCTCTTGTCTGACTTGGACTTAATCTCCGTATGACTGATTATAAAGAGGTGTCAATATGTGATGTTTACTGCTGATGTTTTAGGGCGGGTTGTATTGACAAGTTTAAAAAAAAGCAAATAGTCTTTTAGATCAAGGGGTAACTGAAAGAGAGGTCCTTATGGAGTGACCTTCCTATTAGACTTTACATATGCTTCTGTCCTGCTTCTAACAGGGTCATTTGCTCCATGTCTCTGTGTGTGTCTTTTGTCCCCAGGGTATAGCTGCAGCAGCACGGTCTAAAGGAGAACACAAACAGAAGGTGTTTCTGACTGTTTCCTTTGGAGGGATCAAGATCTTTGATGAGAAGTCAGGGGTAAGCTCAGGAGCTAGTGTGTGTGTGTTTTTGTGTGTGTGTTTCCTCTGTTAATGAGGCATCTCCATGAGGGAGAGGGGCCCCTGGGGAAATCAGGAGGCCCTAATTGAAACCATGAGAACAAGGCCTCCGTAGATGAGAGAACATGGCTGTCCCATTGTCTGCTTCTCTGCAAATAGCAACAACACTGGTTTCATATTAAGCACCAGGATTATACATTTTCCATCTTACATGGCTGCTTTTCTTGTTGACCAACTGGATCTATTCAGGTTCTGCTTTCCCTACTGCTATCATTCCTCTTCGTTCAGTGTTTTTTGTCGTCTCTGGTGACTCAGTTCCATCCGTCAGCCAGTTTGCCAATTGTTTTCCCCACTGTCCGATGAAATTTTAGCATTGCCAAAAAAAAGCAGTAATTGTACAAGGGTTTGTCTTAGTTTCGCTGATGATGAGACATATTGACAATTCAGAGATTTACAACCACAAGACCAATTATATGTTGACACACTATGGACAGTTGAATTGTGAATTCAGTCGGTAAATACAGTTGCAAAGTATGCATGCTTGCAGCTCAAGGGAAAGTGACCAGTAGAGTGTAGTGATTTTTGAAAAAAATTCTTACCCAAGGATCCTCTGACAGGTATTATTTAGGTTCGATCCCCCAAGTGGCCAAATCTGTCACTGTATCCTTGAGCAAGAAATATAGTGTCTACATTCCCCAGGATACTTTTTGCTCTTGATGGAGGAGAACCTCTTTGAACAGGTCATTTTTTCTTCTTTTTGGTTTTAATAATGTACAGTTAGTGCCCAGTTAATCAATTTTAAGGTGCTTGGCTCAGTTTGTTCACTGTAGACCACTCGAATTGTCTATGCATGTTAGTTTTTTAAACTTATTTCTGCACCTGGAGTAAAAATAGCCTCATTTTCAATATGTAGTACAGCATCAAAACCTGCTGTTTCTATATGTAATGTAAATATGTAATGCGAGCTGTGTGTTTCACTTTCTTCCATCTGGCTTTCAATAGGTCTGATTTTGAATGTAGTTTTGTCTAGATATAATGTGAAGCTTGCTGCTCAGAACCTGGCTTTAGTGGCTAACGTGGTAAGCCTGAGATTTACACCTCAACAGGAGCCGGATGTAAGTGACACTGTGTGCATGTGTATGTGTGAGTGCGTGTGCATCCAGCAGTATTTCAGAAGTGCAGGGTATTAGACAGGAAGGACACAAGTAAGCAGTAGCCTCTCACATGGCAGTTATATTGCATGCAGCCAAACTCATCCTTCACAAGTCCAGTCTTTCATCCCTCTTTTTATAACTCGCCTTTCTCTTCATCTCGAACTCTCTTCACCGAAGGATTGAGAGGCATAAAAAGAAAGAACAAGAGACAGATACGGATGTAGCAAAGGGAAGTGGAGAAGGCATAGATGAGTAGAAAAAAGAAAAGGACAGGAGAAAGAAGGTGAGAGGAAACATGGATGTGAAAAAGACAGATGGAGAGTGGTAGAAAGGGAGGGACAGAGACAGACTGAAACAGAATTAGAGGGATAGGTAGAGAATCAGTGAGCATATGTCAAAGTAAAGCTCTCTACAGGGAGACCTTGTCCTCTGTCTCTGCACATTAATATTAACTATAGAGATATGCTGTCCTTACTATCAGTCCTTCAACCATTCCCAATGGCTAGAGAGGGAGAGAGGGAGAGAGGGAGACAGAGAGAGAGAGAGAGAGAATGACTCTGCTGAGGTTCAGGGATCTTGACAGTCTCATTCCCCTCCTGTGCATCAGTCAGCCCGATGGGCGGATGGATGTATGGGTGAACAAATGGATGGATGGCCTCTCTCTTGGAGGAGGGAAGGTCGTGCAGGGTGGAAGGAGGTGGTGCTTGAGATGGAGGAGAAGAAGACGGGAGACATTAATCTAGCAGAGGGCAGGCCAGCATGTTTCTCTCTCCGTCAGCCTCTGCCTCAAGACGCGCACACGCACACAGACGAACGTGCAAGCCACCTCCTTCACCCCCTTTTGTTAGTCTCATCGGGGCCCCCGCTGCACCGCGTCGGGTCAAGAACTCACAAGAGTCAAGCTCGCCGGCCCACTGCTCCCTCAGAGGATGAAATCAGAAAGATTAAATTAGTCCAGTTCAGCCAACAGAAAAGACTATCTTAAAAAAAAAATAAAAAGTGCACATGGAGGAAAGCTATTTAGAAAAGACCCTGAGGCACAGTATTCATAGAGGCTAGACAGATATGCATTTGTAGCAAGGCAAACAAGACAGAGAAGAGGTGCAGCCCACACTGGTATAAATGCCAGAGCCATTCACTTTGGGTCTCATCAGATATGTAACTGTATGTTGACTAACAAAGACCATCTCAATTACAGTATTAATTGGTAGATTGGGACAGAGGAATAAGGAAGTCCAGGTCAGAGGGTGAAATGAACTAGGGGGTCAAGCCCAAGGGAATTGATTGTACTTACATCAAATGGGAAGTTCACAGTGAATCCTCCCCCCAAAAAATTCAACTATTCTGCTTCATGAGGACTGTGTGCTTGTTGTCGATCAGATTTGATTGACAGTAGCGGTCAACAACCCACTAACAATCAAAATGTTACACACGTGATTGTCTCCAGATCCGCCCCACCCACAAAAAAAATAGTAAAAAGTGCACAGACCATAACAAATATATAGATATCCCTCATATGGAATAACCAAAATGATTCTAAAGTTGGAAGAAATATCAAAGTCATACTCACTCTTTTAGTTACTCTCTCACCCAACCTGGTGTCAAACTGTTAGCTATTGTTATCATTGGTCATTAAACATTACTTACAGGTACAGTCAATCTTATATATATATGTGTGTGTGTGTTAATGACTGCCAGGGGGCTTTCTATGAGTAACTGCAAAAGTGCTACCTCTTGCAAGTAACTAATTAAGCCTCAAAGCAAACCGCTAATTTCAGTCTTGTCCTACTGGCTAGAGACTGGACAGCCTTCACAGGCCCTCTGATGATGTCTTACCCCCATGAAGGAGATGTGAAGAGCGGGGAGGAGAGAGCGACAGTATCCTGCTGCTTCTCCTCCTCCCTCCCCACTACCAGCATAACGGGGAATATCTTGGTTCAATGGCCACCAACTGCTGAAGGGCATGATGCCCACAGTCCCTCAGAGGCACTGCGACTGTTTGTGTGTTGTGTGTGTTTGTGTTTGCGAGTGCGTGTGTGTGTGTGTGTGTGTGTGATTGTGAGAGAGGGACCTGCATATCAATAGTGCTGAAAGAGAAGAGAGAGAGTTCACAGTCAGTATCGACTTTTTTCATACACCTACCCGTTTTTTCAAACACTTCAGCAGAGAGTGCATCTATTTAAGCAACTTTGAGCTGCATCTGATAGTTGATGCCGCCAGACATGTAAACTTATGCAATCACCATCCTCCTTGGATTTAATCCCACCATTCTGTCCAAAGTTAACCAAGAATGATGTAACAAAATCATTTAGAATATGATTGCAACAAAAACAACAGCAAATTGCAGTCTTATTTAGAGGAATTTCTTATAGACATAGAGATCTGAGAGGAATAATAAGATTTCAGCATTTTCAGTTTTAAGTGTGCAAATAAAAGCTCAGTACAACTGTTTTTTACAACAAAGCCTGTAAGTGGAGACAACACTACAGCGAAAGTTCTAAACAGTTCCAGGTAATTTAGAGGAGCAAGATTATTCTACTTGTGATCACCAAAACTGGACAGTTGAAGAGTGTTGCTGCTATGGAAGTCTAAGATTAGTAATATTCAGTCATATCACCACATAAAGTTTGGCTTTTAACTTGTGTTATGAATGCACATGATATGAGAAAAAAATTTTATTTAAATAGCCAAAGTTCAATTTGGAAAAATCCAAATGAAAGAGCCCAGTTATTTTATTTATTAATTTTTTTCACTTTTAACTTTAAGCAGCATATTGTTTGGTATTTTAAAATAAAAGTGCAAAGGCCATTTTACATTCATTTTCATCATTGATATTGCAGGGATACCATTTTGAGTAAACCATGCTTCTGTGAAATTTTTACTTTAAATATATTTTGGAGTTATGATGTTTTTTAAATCTTTGTTTTTTAAGTTGAGTCAAGGCCAGCAGAAACTACTTCCATAAAAAGTCAGTAGCACTAGTACAAGTAACTGCTTCACACAGCAGCCATGAAAGAACAGCTGCATCCCTTCATAGCAACAGTCTGTTTTATTATTTTTCAAACATACCGTCGCAAGACTGTTTCATAAAGATGGTGGTGTCTAAAGACATGCACTATTCCCAGATGTCAACCATACAGAGCATCTTTGAAATTGGAATGGGATGTTTGCAATGTGACTGCTCCTCTGTAAAAGTGGCACAAGTTATACCGAGATCCCTGTGGGATATTTTCTGCAATTTATTAAATCTGTACATCAGGAAAAAAAACATACTTGACAAAATAATCACTGACTATCTGTATATGTAAATTGTTCCTATTCGCTGTACTCGCTACCAGGACGAGACAGATACAATAGAATTTATTCAGTCATCTCATTCTCTACTCTCTTTGAATCAGAGTCCCTCTTTGTCACCTCACCATCCACCCAGAGATAATTCAATAACCTCTGCAAATGAGCTCTGTGTGCTGGTGTGTTTGTGTGTGTGTGCTTTGTCTTGATTGCGTGTACATGCATTGCCTTAGCTGTCATTTTCAGGTCAATAAGAGGTGATAATGATAATCATTACTCTAATTATTAAATTTAGAAGACTCGACTCATACAATGATTATCTATTTCCGCTGGGGCTCTCGGTGTGTGTGTGTGTGTGTGTGTGTGTGTGTGTGTGAGTGTGTGTGTGAGAGAGAGAGAGAGAGGAGAGTGTGTGTGTGTGTGCATGTGTGCAGGGCGTAACAGTGCCCCTGTGTAAATTGGTGTCACTCAACCCCGCTATGTCTGACTTCTGGAGGGGCTTCAAAGCAAGCAGATGTGTGTGTTTAGCCTCTGATGTATAGCCCTCCAACCCTTAGCATGCATTCAAGGGCTGTAGTTGTGACATTGTGTTGACTGTGTGTCTCTGTTCCCAGCATGCAGCTGGCATAGACAATAACAACAAAGCAGACATTTAGTGTGACTTAACATAGGACCACTGCCT
Source organism: Istiophorus platypterus (assembly GCA_016859345.1). Taxonomy (NCBI): domain Eukaryota; kingdom Metazoa; phylum Chordata; class Actinopteri; order Istiophoriformes; family Istiophoridae; genus Istiophorus; species Istiophorus platypterus. The sequence goes on along the minus strand of CM029123.1, from coordinate 8,087,788 downwards.
ATTAAATTGTGCATTGTGTTTGTGTGTGTTGTTACTGAGGGCACAGATGAAGTGATCAAGTCGACAGCTTGCCGAGCTGTGATTGTAACTGATCCCCCCTCTGTCCTCAGGAAAAACAGTGCCATCTGCCATGGGCAATGCCAGTTTGGCACTCCCCACCCAGGCTAAACTAGAGAGGGCAGGGGAGCTAGAAACAATTTAATATGGGATACAAGGTCTCAGTAAGAGAGTGTTTGTTTCTGTGTGTACACTTGAGGGAGTTTGTGCAGATCTTTTTTATTTTTTTATTTTTTTTCCCCCAGCTTTCCACAGGTTTTTAGAACAGTGTATGGCAATTTGGTAAATTCTTCACTTGCCTTTTATATCTTCGAATAGAAAGGAGTGTGTTCGTATTCCTTAATTTTTGATACCAGCTGGTTTTTCAACACCTGAAACTTAATTTAATCTTAATAATTCATGAAGTGCTGTTTGTGACACATCCTTTTCATTAAGTCCTTTACAGAATACATAGAGAGGCAAACAGTTCAGTTAGTTGCAAAGAAATATTGAATGCATCAAACTTGAGATAGATGCAAGCTCCTTTTTAAATCCCTATTTATTTCTCTACCTGCTTTAAATTCATTTGATTCTTTTGAGAATCTGGCCACTGTAGGAAACAAAAACTTAGATTTTAACAATAAAATCAACATATTGAGAAAAAAGTTGCCTGTTAATTTAATTAAGTCAAAATTTCTAGAAAAAACAATAATATCACAAGAATAAAGTTTTAATCTTGCAAGAAAAAGTACTCTGTTATAGTTTCTTGTCTATTCCTGCATGCTTTATTAAACTTCCTGTGTTATACACTCCCTCAGGTCCTCCAACACCACCATGCGGTCCATGAGATCTCCTACATCGCCAAGGACATCACGGACCACCGAGCTTTCGGCTATGTCTGCGGGAAAGAAGGGAACCACCGCTTTGTGGCTATCAAGACGGCCCAGTCGGTCAGTGTCTGTGTGTAAGGATGTGCGTGTGCACATTTGACTGCTTAGCATGTGTTTGTACAGGTATCCTTTGTGTGCAGGTTAATGTATGATCCATCCGGGTCTTTTATCAATGTGAGAACCTCTTGACATTTAGATAGGGACCCTTCAACACCTGCTCACATCCCCTTGTGCTGTTCATCAAACAAACCTTTTACTCTACAGAGCTCTAGCTCTAGCTGTGTGTGGAAGGGCTCCTGTTCAGTCCTGCAGCAACATACTCTATATGATATTGAGTACCCCTTGTGCACCTGTTATGATTGTTGTTGCTGTTGTTGTGTCTATGTGTCTGGCTTGTTTGGTCTGGATCCAGCTGGCTCACTCTGTAGCCATATTGATTTCCCATAGTGAGTCGATGAGGGTTTGAGTGTGTGCTACCAGCTCTAATGACATATCCATCCTCCTAGGGCCATGAACCGTGTCTCTTTGACTTAGACAGATACACACAGGTACCAGGTACACACGCACACACACACCCACACAAACACACGCACCCCTCAGGTCTTACTCAACATGTACACCAGCCACAAATGCACTCAAAAAGTCTTGCTCACCAAATTCTACCCTGCCTAAGAGCGTAGCACAGACCTAAGCTGTCATCAGTCAACTAAGATGTCATTTACCTGACATGTGCCTGAGGAAAGGTCACGGTTATATTTTACTCCCATTTTCAGTATTTGAACCACCCATCACTAGCACGCAGGCTATTAGCTGTAGAGCTGAGAATGAGAGGGGTGGAGGCAGAGAGCTTATGGCAGAGGCTGAGGCCATAATTGGAAAGTAACCACTTTGATGTGAATTAACAAAGCGTCTGTCGTCATGAAGACTGAGACTGAAGATTGTTCAGAAAAGGCCAATTTAGGGGTACAATCGAAAGTAATTGGCTTACTGCTAAACTCAAAGTCACAGCACAAGAAAGACATGTTTTATTTAGCAAGTGGAAAGAATTTCGTAGACAGCCTCTGAGTTCATCCCAGTCTTTGCTGTAACTTTTTATAAAAGTTACAGATGTAATTAATAAAAGCAAAAGCAAACTTGTATCAGACTTGAAGGACGATTATAGAGAGTTTAAAAAATACTTAGTGTAGGTCCAGAGCATCAAAATTTTAAAGAAATTTAAAGATATTTTTGAAGAAGTTATTACATCAGTATTTATTAAGTCTTTTATTTTGGTCTCTTTGAAAATTTGGAACTAGATTACCAGCATGAGCAATCATAACAGCAAAAGCAAATGAAAAGTAAAGTACTGTTAATGGTTCAGCCAGTGTACTCAGTGCTGTTTAGGAATAACACTTATATTTCACTGCTAATAGAAAAGTCCAGCCTAATGCATTTTAACACTTATAAAAAAAACACTCAGTTTGCAATTTGGAAGGTACAGTCTTGTCTGTCCAGTTTGAAAGTTTTTACCAGGTTTTTACTATGTGATCATTGCTATATTGATATATACAGTTTAACAGTATGTACAGGCACATTCTCTGGAGGTTGTCAGAAATTACTTTAGGAAATACAGGAAATCACCAAATGAATTTGATAAAGATGAGGTAGGTTGAGGGAAATTCAATTTACCAAGAAATAAATTCAGGAACATCCTGGAGATATCGCACCAACAACCAACACTGAAATTTAATCCAGGTAAGAAACCCTGATCAGTGCAGATTTAAATAGAACAGTGTATCCACAGTAAGAGTCCTTATCACTACTTTTTGTTAAAAATCATTCATCACTGTTGCCATAGGCTGTGAATTAGTCATCTAATTCAAGAGGTTATCTCATCCCTGTAGTCCTATGAGCTGCCCACTCTGCCAAGATCGTCCTCAAAGTTCTCTGCCTTTATAGTTCTAAAATTCACTGCTTGTCTCAGCTTTCTGACTCTTCTCTGACCTTTAAGTTTTGATAGAGAAGAAGCAAAAAGGAATGTTAGAGAGATGGCATGAAAAGATGGAGAACCTAGCGTGTGTTGTCAAATGCAAAGAGGATCTAAGTCTGACAGCAAGACAATACCTCTCACTGTTGGCTCAGCAGGAGCCACCGTTTACCCTGGTGTGTCATCTTGCAGAAAAACGACACAGAAATAGAACAACTTTATGCAAGAGTGCACTCAGTCTGTGAATTCTGGGTTCACTTAGTATAGCTCTAGTCAATAATTGATTAGATCTGAAACACCATTGTACTATAAGAGTCTTTGCTGTTGTGCCGTGACAGTAGCTAGAGGTTGTAAGTCATCTAACTGGTTTGTTGTTGGTACTTTGGCTCCTCTGACAAGAAGGGTGGTACAGATGAGAGTAAGATGAGAGGCGGATATCTGCTCTTGTCACTGTCTGAACCAGACCTAGTGAGGGACCAGAGTTTTACTGATTGTGCTGATATGTGTGCGGAGGCTCAATGCCGACGGGTGTGTCTTTGTATACAGGTAATTGCAGTGTTTTATGTTTTATACATTCTGCCAAACTGGCAAAATGGTCTAATTCACTTTGCTGAAAAATCAGTCCTCATTGGTGCTGCCATTTTGTTTTCAATTTGTAGCCTAATGCTATCAACAACGATCAGCTGGCAACAACCCAATCAGGTATCTCTGACAAAACCTGTCTAAGTGGCTGCCCAGGCCATACAAAGCACTGAATTAAAAAAAAAAATGCGAGGGTCTGCAATGTTGGGGCATGTTGCCACAGGTGGGAGGAAAAAAAATGATCCAGGGAATCCAGTTTCAAATTATCTGAGGGCTAATCAAGCACCAAAACACTGCACAGAAGTTTACAACACTGAAAAAAAAATGATAATGGTGACAATAATTTTTGTCCCTGGTCTTGACAATTACAAGGGATACTTATTTGCAATTGAAATACCAGCACAACAGTGTTTGAGATAAGATGTGGCAAACACTGACCCAGGTTAAACTTTCTTTGCTCTCTGCACTGAGAACGCTGCTGTACGCCTGCAATTGTCTCACTGAAATGAGAGTGAATGAAGACATGGTGGTTTTTATTAAAGCGCTAATATCGGTCTAACCATGGGCTTAACCATGTGTCATCAGGTGTTGCAGGTTTAGTTGACATTACTTGCCACATCACTGGAATAAGCAGGCACAGTATATAGTTTTAATCTATGCCCGGAGTGTGTATAGTGAGTGTGTGTATTTGTTTGTGTGGTAATGGGTGGCTGGATAATGTGTCCTTGCCATCCTAGGCCGAGCCTGTGATTCTGGACCTGCGGGACTTGTTCCAGCTCATCTATGAGATAAAGCAGAGAGAGGAGATGGAGAAGAAGGCGCAGAAAGACAAGCAGTGTGAGCAGGCCGTCTACCAGGTACACTTACCAACTCCCTCTTACTGTTTCCCTCTTCTATTTTTAACCTTACCTTAATCATTTGCCATAAGTATGATAAGCTTCATCCAAGAGATTCTTGACAGATGAGTCAAGTAAGACTTGAAAAAACATCAAAGTAAGTGAATGACATGCAGAGCACCCACTTTCAGGTTTCACCAGTGGCATCATCTGCCCATTGTGCTTATTTCACATTCCTCTGTTCTGTCTTCTCTACATCTCCTGTTTAATTTCTCTTTATCTCCCTGTCTGTCTCCCTGTCTCTGATGGTTGCCAAATGATTATCTGAATGCTCGGAAGCTGCTATGTCTTGCTGTGCCTTCCGCCTACTCTTTCCACTCCACCAGCTTAACTCCCCGCCTCTTCCCTCTCTTCTGTCTTCTCCCCTCTGCTCCTCGCTCCTCCCTGTATGATCTTTCCCTCTCTTTCCTGCTGCCACTCGTCTGAAGACAATACTGGAGGAGGATCTGGAGGACCCGGTCTACCAGGTAACTTCCTGATAAAATCACATGGCTGCTGTCACCTGCTTCATTTCTAGCCAGTCAGCTTGCTCCTCTCTGTGTGCACTGTGGGGAGACAGCTCCTGTTTGGTTCCAGTGTGGTAACAGCACAATATTTGCAGTTTGAAGGGTCAGGTGTCTGCAGATGTGTATGTGGGGTCATCCACAGTAGGGGATGCTCAAATCTGTGTGTTCGGGGGGTCTGTAGCCGTGCATCTGTGTGCATGCCTGCCAGTTAGGTTGCATGATTAGCTGAAAGATGTATTAGTTTTCTCATCTGCTGTGGGAAATCTAGCTGCTTAAACTCTCCACTATGTGTCACCGGGACCTATTCTTCAGCTGCTTTTTAATGAGAACCTATTGATAATGCTGTTTGACTAATCACCTCTGCAGTTTCACCACTTCTCTCTGAATTTCTTTATCCTCCAATTTCTCTCCTGCTTCTTGTTTTCCTCTCAACCCTCTGCTGCTGATGTTGTAGTACATTGTGTTTGAGGCGGGACATGAACCTATCCGTGACCAATCAGAAGAGAGCATTTATCAGGTACTCACAAGCTTGTCTTGTCTGCTTATGTCTGAGTTATGTCGACATCATCTTGTACTCAGCGTTTAACTATAGCTACTATGGTTAAGCTACCAAAAGGATCTCCTCAGAGCAGATTTAATCTTTCACATGCTGACCTAAAGGTACCAGCTATATCCTTCTTTAAGGGGATACTTAATGGAACACTGTGGTCTGCTCATAAATTTAATGGCTTCCGTTTTCATGCATTAAAAATGTAGATACAAGAAATAAAAGCCAGTAAGAATCAGTGGCGAACAACCAGCCAACACTCTCTAGAGGGCCTTGACAGCCCAGGAGACTTTCTCTCTTCGCCTCCTCCTCAGGCGCCTCAGAGAACCTGGGGGGAAGAAGAGGGGGGAGGGTACTGTGTGCATGGAGGGGATGTGGAGGTTATTCCTGGCCTGTGTGGAAGGCAGACCCCTCCTCTTTTTCTCACCTCCCCTCCCTCTGCTTTCCCGAGGAGATGAAAGAAAGTGGGGGGAAAGAAAGATTAATCACCAGCCTCTCGTTTGATCTTTAAATAAAATGGATTGAAAATAGAAGAGAGAGTTGGCGCGTGCACAAACATACCCAGAGAAATGCACATACACAGATACACATACAACCCCCCCAAACCCACCAAACATACACACACACACACACACACACACACACACACACATACATATTCACACATCCGGCGTAAGAAACGTGAGCCTCAGCCAGCCTCTAGCCACAGAGGAACTAATGTATGAATAAAGATGGCAGCTTCTGGAAATAAACATGTGAAAGAAGTAAATACAGCATCGAGAGGAGGAGGAAGAATGGGACAGGCTGTGCTAGACAGATATCCACATTCTTAAAACTTTATTTCAAACCTGATGTCACTAGGAGAAACAAAACCATAGGCAACCCAGGTCTCATATATGGTAAATCACCATTTTGCTATCAGTGCTCATTGTTTCTTCCCATTGCACACACTGTCAAATCTATCTGCCTGGGTGACAACATAGAGATATTAGGTCTCCATATGTGTGACAATCTGAGTTATTACATGTCTGCAAGTGTGATAAGCAGCCTTGTCCATTCTTTATTAGGGAGAAAGCGAGAAAGTTGGACCATCACGGCAGGCTGATAGTCTACTGATTAACTTAGTAGATTAGTCCTCACCGCACAGATTTTAATTCTGATTATCCCTGCACACACACAGTGATTGATTTGATTCCTCAGGAACCAGGTTCCAGAGTTTTTATGTTGGCATCCAGTGTGTCGCAGTGCTGTAACGGAGATGTGTAAAGACTGTTTCATTGCTTGATTAATCCAGAGGTAACAGGCTCTCTTGGCTGTCTGGCTTTATTGGCCGACTGTGTAGGTTCCCACCAGTCAGCAGAAGGAAGGGGTCTATGACGTCCCAAAGCGACACCCAGTGAGTGACCATGTGTTTGCCCGTGTCCCACCACCCCCCTCAGCCTGCCTCCCCCTCTCAGACAAACCTCTCAGCTGTCACACTCCAGTGTAAAGCTTTTTCTTTCAATGCCTTCCCCTTTTAGAGCCTTGTGATGCTCTCATTTTGCAGTGATTTTACTTTCCTGTTAGAATATCTCCCACACAGTGATCCAGTGTGTTTGTAATTTTTCCCTGAGAGGTTTGCTGGGACTCAGTGCTCTTGTGCAGTGTGCTGTGCTACTCTTCTGCTTGTGCTGTAGCTGTGGTGGCTGGTGCTCTTCTCCTCATGCTCCGTGGTGCCTGCTCCTCACAGTTAACTGGGATATTGTATGTGTGTGGATGTGTCTGTCATGTCGGTTTACTCGATGAAGCATGTCAGGCTGTGGTTTGCCAGTGTTGAATCCAGTAAAAACCTGCATGACCTTATCCCAAATTGTGTTTAGACACATTTTTTCATTGTCATATCTTTCTTTTAATAGATATAAATTATACAACTGACCATAAATGTGCATGGCCTTGTATTTTTGAATAAATATCTCAGAATGCTAAACAGTTTTTCACCCTGTTCATGCATACCAGTGAGAATGTGTGCAGGGGAATAAACATCACTGTGTGTGTGTGTGTGCGTGTGTGTGTGTGTGTGTGTGTGTGTGTGTGTGTGTGTGTGAGTGTGTGTGTGTGCGTGTGCATTTGTGTGTGGGTGTGTACACTGTTTGTGTGTATATTTTCAAGCTCTTGTTATCGGATTGCACTGCTAGTGGTTATAATGAAAGGTGACCTTGACCACTGTCAGGCCGCTCTATAACTCAGCTGCTCTTTATCTGCCTATAACACTGCTAGTCATATTGCTGCCAGATTGAACCTGCTAAAATCTTCTCACTCACAATAACCAGGCAGTCATCCTGTGTGTTGGTGTCAATACTTCATCTCATGTTGCTGTTCTGTAGATCAGTATTCCCTCAGTCCAACTAGAGCCCACCATCTCTGTGTCTATTCCCCCTGCAGTGAGGCTTTTATCATTAAACCGCTAAAACTGGACTCCCCCTAGTCACCACTGGCAGCCAGAATCCCTGTCTATGAATTTTGGTAGGCTGGGAATCAGTTGCGCAGTTTTCTGGCTCCATATTATCCCCAGCTTTGGTAAGAAGATTACAGGCACCATAGTATTTCTGCTCTCTCCTCACCCAGCCCACAACACATGCTGCTATTTGGATTGCTTTTGTGTTGGCCAGTGTCTCAACGTGAACAAATCCAATATTTCTCTCTTGTTGTGCAACCAATTGGACCAGTCGTCCATTCTGGTTTAAATACACTTAATTCAAGTCCTTTTGCCTCCCAGTCAGTCAGAGGGAGTAAATATAACCCTGGATCATAGAAATATAAATGGATCATGAGATTTAAGTATTTCGTTTGTGGTAGACAGCTTGTGTTGTAATATGAAGATAATTTAATTTAGTTTTAAGATAAATCCAGACCCTCAGAGGGCAGAAAGCTGCTGCTGTGCTGCTCTCTACGGGTTGAATTTTTCCATGATGTCAAAGCAGTTCCTTTCCTTCAAATGTCAGAATGTTGCATTCACATCAAATTGTAAATTTGAGCAGCCTTCTGATGTTCACGTCAGCCTCAAGGAGAAGCTGTGAGTTTCTGACGATAAGTGCAACACATTGCATTAACTGGAAAGAACTGCAGTGCGGTGTTATTGCAAAGCTACTGTTGCTGGCAGTACAAAATCAATTCAGCTAAATGCAAAGGAGTTATAGAGCCAACTCATTGAGTCAAAGTATAGTTTAACTAACTAATTATCCACTAAATGAATTTAACATTTAACATTATTGTTTATATCAAGTGACTGCAGGGCTTGCATTGTTCTTAACTATCTTCAAATAATGCATGAATAATGCACATGGGGCTACGTGGTAGTTTTTGCTATCTCTACATAGCCAACGATAGCATCAACAGCTTGTAACTTACCAGTCAAGTAGAAACACTGCAAATTAAGCAACTTTAACAGCTGGATGTTTTTTCTCCTTCTGAGTGGTGCAGTAGTACTGGCTATGCTTCATTGATTACTGATTTGGGAGTGACCACAGGCAGCATAGTTTTCTGACAATTGTTATTTAGGGTGAACTTAATGTTTATTACATTTGCAGGAGAGGTTCATTGTCTTCTCAGCAGAAGTACCGACAGTGGGAAGTAATGTTCGATTAGATCACTGATGTGTACACACACACGCCATACCTCAGATGAAATGATACCACTGACAGAAATTTGAACTGTCTACAGCAACCTCCTCTGGTGTTTACTCTATCACCTTCTTAAATGATGTCAAATCAATAAGATTCACAAACATACACGCACCATTTCCATCTACTGAGCCCTTGACCCTGTGAGAACTCCATGAGTGTGTTGGGGCCCTTGCAAACTTTACGCACTTTAAAGTCAACATATTACCACCAACTTTCCAAACACATCAACCCTTTTCAAACACGATATATAAATGATATGATATGATATATGATATGACATATGATCAGTTAGCCATTACTAGTAAATTAAACTATGTGTCTAAATTGCCCTAGCTTCAAGTTTAAATAAAGGTTATATTAAATGCGTGGATGCACGTGTGTGCTTGTATGTGTGTGTGTGTGTGTGCGTGCGTGCACACGTGTGTGCGTACGCGTGTGCGTGCATGTGTGTGCGTGGGTGCGCGCTTGCATGGGGCCGTTCTGCAGTGGTTTTGGAACGTGCCAGTCTGATCTGTCACACAGCGGGGGATCAGCAAGGTGGCGTTAATTAAAGGGGCCGCGTTAATTGTATGCAGAACACATGTGCACAGGTAATTACTGTTTCCCTGGAGACGACTAATTGATAGGTGGCGGCCGTACTGATAAAGATAAAGGGCCACACAAAGAGATGGTGAGAGCATTTAATGGTCACATAGGGATAATTGGCAGGGCAAGAGAGAGGATGGACAGAGTGAGGCTAAAGAAAGAAAGTAAGAGGACTACTACTGGGCAAGCTGTTATTGTCCTTCGCTATCACTTAATGATGACCATACTTCATGCTTTCTTCCCAGGAAAATAATGTACTCAGCAATATCATAGTGCACCAACTACTCTCGCTCTGCCAGACCAATCTGCGCATTATGTTTCAGTGCCAGTGCAGTGCAGAAAGGTCTGGCACCAACCACCATCTTCAATCTGCTATAGCTGAAAAGGATGTTGGAGGTTTATATATAGGCGGATTTTTCAGGGAGGAGTGAATAACACATAAAAACACATTTTTAACGTGTGTGTGTATATAATATGTTTGTCTGTAATACTGGCACAAAATCTTATGATATGTCATGTTCTGGCTAGACAGCCAGTACCTTTTAGTAGGATAAATTCACTGTGAGCTTTGTTTATCTCTTGCAGATTTGTTGATGATAATAAAACAGACGAACAGTGTAATTAACAAGTTCTGCTGGGATCAAGATCCAGCTAGTGAAGGCAGAGCAATGAGGGAAGCTGTTTTTTTCATGTAATCTAACATGCTCCCTCCCTTTGCTCTCACATTCAGCATACAGCAGTTATTTAATCCAGCTCCTCTTTCTGTGTATGCCTGCTTCTCCCTTTGTCTCACAATGTGGTTCCTGACACAGGGGAGCAGGCTTTACAGAAACACAAAGGGGGTTTAAACCCCAGCTCAGTGCTGTAGTTTACACTAAAGGTAGGGATGATCTTTAAACCTCTTTAAACCTTCACTGGGTCTCTAAGTCTAGAAAGAAGAACCTTGCTCTGTCTGTTTGTGTGCATGTGTGTGTGTGCGTGTGTGTGTGTCATGACCAGAGCACCTACATCCCATCACATTCCCCTCTTAAATTAGCCTTATTTCACCTCATCCCCTTCTGTCTCAACCTTTCTCTGAGTGGATGACAACCAACTAATAAGTTTGTGAGTGAGCACATTTTCATCGCACCTGCCATCTAACACTAGGGTTGCGATTGCAGAATGAGCCTCAGAATACCCCCCACCAACATCATCATCATCCTCATTATCCTGATCAGCACCTCCAACAAGAACAAACTGACCAGCAGCAGCAACAGGCAGTGGCAGATCTGATAGATTTAGACCTGGATATGGTGACTAAGGTAAGGAGCCATACAAACATAAAGCACAGCAAACTATTCTTGTTGTTTTCAGGGTTTTTGTTTCATCTGAACAGGCAAAATATTGTAAAGGTACCGATAAGTACTGGTATTTTTAGGCATATCCTCAGATGATCTCCTGTCTCCAGTCCTCATCCATACTGCACCACTTTTGTTCTTTTCTAGTTGTAAGTCACCTCGAATCTTGACCCTTGTCGTTTATGAATAATACGTGCAACCTTGCTGTTGCCATAGTAACCAGGTTGCGGCACGAGTTGAGGCACCGTATGTATGGGTGCACCTGCGTGTCCACACCTGCATGTGTACGTGCGTGAAAGAGAGAAGACAAGTGGTGTAGTCAAGAGGAAAACTGGAGGAGTGGTGGTCCTTTAAGGTTAGAGTTAACATAAAGGCCAGAGAACTACTGTGGGGCCGCATCTGTCATCTGAGTGCAGACAAACTCGCCATATTGAGCTGCTCACTGCACATTAATAAAGTATTCATAACACTTTTAATCACAGCAACCTGACTTCACCACCCTACTACCACACACATGAAGAATATTGAGTCAAGTGAACAAAAAGTGGACAAAGTCTATAATTGTTCAACTTCCTGTGCTGTTTGAATACTTGCTCCATTGGCATTTTTCCTGTGCCACTGGTTTCTGTTTGAAGAACCTTAGCAAAGACCCTGTTGTATTGACTCGTAGTACTCAGCACCACAATATTCAGTTACAACTATGGGAATTTAATGTATTTCAGGTTAAGAAGAGTGTTTCTTAAAATGTGTTTTGTGACTTTAATCCGATTGTACATCCTGTTATCAGTTCCTGGGGATGCACCATTTTGTGTATCTTGGGTATCAAGCTTAGCGTCTTGTTGGATTGATGTTTATCTGATACGCTACACTCTGCATCAACAATAGATCATATATTACAGTCTCCTATTCTCCTCTCTTAATGAAAAAAGCACACCCATCCAGATCCATAACTGTAAAAAGCCATGCTCACAGATCCATTTTCTGATATATGTAAAAAGAACTTTGTGGTCTATGTTTGACCTACACGAGCGAACAAGGGGGAAGATATTCTAAGAACATTCATTATCTCCAAAGAAATTATCTGCATCCATGATTTATGCAAATCTCTGACCATGTATTCAAGGCTTAAATTCCTTTATCAACTAAAAATAGTTTCCTTCACTTGCCACTGGCCTAAAGATATTATTAATGTGCAAAAAAGGGGAAGATACTAAAGAGAAGGATCATGTAGAGACTGTGAAAGGAAACAGAATGATACAGAACAAATTCAGATCAAATAGGAAGGCTGCTGTCTTTGATAGCTATATTCCCTCTGAGGCACACCACACATCTACTACAAGAGGGAAACATTCATGACTTGTCCAGAAGAAGACAGTACAGTAATACTGCAGGGGTGTGATAGTTTGTATGTAAACCAGCCGCTGGAAAGCACCTTTATCTGGAGCAGATGACAGATTGTGATAAGTCTTGGTAGGTATGTCATCATAGTCAGTCATTTCATCTCATTATCCCATCTCTCCTCACCCCTATGTTAACCTCTTCACTGTTGCTGCCACAGTGCTCAGGTAGGTACCACAAAATTTCCAAGCCAGTGTTGTGTTGCATGCAGTGTGTAATGCATGTTGCACTGGAAGGGAAACTGCTTCAGATAAGGGATATACTATAACACTATTGTTATTGTACCTGACTGCTAGTGTGTACTTTCTCTGATTCTTAGAATATCAACCAATTAGAGATTTTTGGAGACATGTCCACACCTCCTGACATCACCTCTCCATCGGTGAGTAGCTGTCATACACAGAGTTTGTGATTTACATCTTATAAAATCATAACAGCATTTTCACTGAGCTGTCTCCTTTTTGTTTTACTTTAACCCCAACCTCCAATCACAACCCCGCGCAGACCCCCGCCTCTCCAGCCAACACCCTTGACCCCTCGCAGGGCCTGCAGCCTACTGCGGAACTGTTTGCTCCCTTCAATCCTGCGTCTGTGCCCTCAGGTAGCACCTTGTGTTTATTTTCTGCTAAAATACACCACTGCTTCAAGCTAAGAGACACCTGCAGTTGTGAAAAGAGACGGAGGGGAGAGGGAGAGTCGGAAGATTTGGAGGCAGAGTCAGGGACAAGAAGAGTAGGTGGGGTTGAGATAAATAGAGAGGGAAGGAATAGAATTGAAATGTAGATGAGAGGAGGGGAAGGAGGAGAAAAGGTGGTGTTGGTTGTGCGATGAATATAGAATGCATCATTAGCTTGCATGCCTCAGATGCTCCTGATTTACCTGTGGCTGCTGAGGCAACTGTGGTGGTCAGAGGAAAGCAATAAAACATGCTGAGATGATTGTAGTAAAGAATCCTCAGTATGCAAAGGGCCTATGGGATTTAGATGTGGTCTACACTTCATATTTTTTTTGGTTCTCCTTTTCTGGTTCCCACTCCTCACCTCTGTTTGTCTCCTCACCTCCTCTCTCTGCATATTTCAGTGTGGCAGGGCAGACAAGGTTAGATGTCAACTTTCTCTGCTCTAGGTAACAACTGGAGACCAGAAACAAGAGGATAGCAAGTGTGCAATATTGTGTGATTTTAATGAGTGTGTGTTAAGCTCTGCCTTTCCATAATGGCTCTGCCTCATTGTGGAGGTAATTATGAGAGTTCACCATGACCATTAAGAGACACCACAGTAGCTGCAGGCAGAAGTAGGGCAGTACTCTTTGGTGATGCATGGGTGATTATCTGTGTGTGCGCGTGTGTGTGCGTGTGCATGTGCGTGCGTGCGTGCGTGCGTGCGTGCGTGCGTGCGTGCGTGCGTGCGTGCGTGCGTGTAGAAGAAAAGTGGTGAGTGTATGCACTGTGGGAATTTTAATCACTTCCTCTTCTGGTTTCTGTTCTTACTTTGATATATATTTCATATTGCTGATATTTCATTTCATATATAAAATGATGCAAAAACATCACCTATACTGTTTTGGGTTTTTTCCTAATCTTTAACCATTTACTCACAGGTTATGTGACAATGGGAGCAGTACCTCCCGGCCACTGGTCCCAGCAGGCATTTGCTGCCCAGACACCACTGGCCTTTGGGGTCCAGTCTCCATTAGGCCCGGTCGCCCAGGTGCTCCCTGGCGGCCAACCTCTCATCTGGGGCCAGGCCAACATCTTCCCTGCTACCCAGCAGCAGTGGGCAGCCATGGCAGCTGGAGCCTTTCCCCCCACAGCCTACCTCCCTGCCCAGCCTGTGGGCACCCTTCCCGCTGCCATGTTCCAGACTCTCACCCCCGTCACGACTGTGACTCCAGCTGGCGAGAGCCATTCAGGTGCTGGAGCCAGCGCCTCAGCCCCCTCCCCTTCAGCGTCGTCGAGTCCGCAGCATGGGGAGAGAGGGAAGAAGATGGGCAAGGAGATTTTCAAGGTGGGGGGAGCTGATAAGGATTCTGATGAGAAAGGAATTATCTACTGAATCTACTGAAAATTTTCCACCTTGTCATTTTTAGAAAGTGTGGTCATAACGCAAATGAGAAAAAAAATTGCAAAATAGCAAAAAAAAATTTAAATCAACAACAGACAATCTTCTTAGCTTGTTGTTATTTTTATTTATTTATTTATTTATTTAGTATTTTGGGGCATAATAGGCCTTTATTTGTTAGCCAACAGTCGTGTTTGTTTTGTTAATTTTGTTTTCTTCCTTATCTCAAAGAGCAGGAAGTGGTTTTGTTATGCCAACAGTCTCGCCCATTACACTTAAGACTAAATACCATAATGGGTCAGACACTTGTCAGAGACTGAAACAAATGCAAAAAGATGTAAAATTGAGACAAGATCAACAATTTAAGACTGGATGCATTAAAACCCAGATTTTATGTCAATGATCAAGTGATCTCTATTAAATTTGTACCTCTGACCAGTACAGAGCTGGTTACATTTTGAATGCCCATGCAGTGAGTCAAGGTGTTGACCACACTAACTTTTGTGTCCTCCTTCAGGATTTTCAGCTGGCGAAGCCTCCGGCCATGCCGTCAAAGAAGGGTGATCAGCCCAGCTTAGCAGGAACGTCAGAGGCATTCAGCACTTACTTCAGCCGTGTGGGCACTGCCCAGGACACGGACGACTGTGACGACTTTGACATCTCTCAAATGAATCTGACACCAGTCACCTCCACAACACCATCCACCAACTCACGTAAGCGCTCTGTCTGTTCATGTCTGTCTACCCTCACTTAGTGTTTTTAACAAAATCCCCATCTGGTGCGAGGCTACGTCTGACTCAGCTTGTCCTCTCAAACAGCACCCACCCCAGCTCCCAGGCAGAGCTCTCCCTCCAAGTCCTCAGCCTCCCATGTCAGTGACCCCCCCACCGATGCCACAGACCCCCCAACAGATGACTCATTTGGGGAAGCAGAGGGCAGCCCTAGTCGCAGTGGAGAGGAAGACGCTGTAAGTGTGTGTGTACTTGCGTGTATGTGTGAGGATGGTAGAAGTGGTTTGTGGAGTTAGTCAAGTGTGTGCCTTTAATAACTCACTACTTATGCTGCTATAACCTGCACAGCATGTTGAGATCTCCTGATAAATAGCCCTTGTAGTGATGTTGGCGGGCCAGGTAATCACTCTGGCTGATTAGGGGGCCAGTTCTGTTGTGTCTCTTTGTGTGTGTGAGTGTTTGTGTTTGAATCGGTGCCTTTGGAAAGGTGCTGTGTGAACAGGAGCAGTAGCGTTCTTGCATAGGTGTGTGGTTCAGTGTGTTTGTGTGTGTGTGTGTACATGATCAACACAGCGTTAAATTAGCTGGTGGAATTGTCAGAGACATCATTAAGCTGTTATTAATACCAGCCAGGTAGCATCCATACATCACTACTTCTGTATGGACAGACTCATCTCTGGTGAGATCGAGGAGGAACGGTGCCCCACTTCTTCTTCCAGCAGCCATTAATATTTATTTTCCCAGCAGTACCTCAATCTGTGAGAGGAAGTAAGAGGAACTGAGGAAAGATGAGAAGATAAAGAGAGATTTTAAGCGGTGGAAGGGAGAAATTTTCTCTGCCCTTGACCACAGTCCTTGCAGGGACCCCAGTGACCTTCTCAAAAAGAAAACTTTTCAAGTAGTGTCCCTGCCATTTTTCTTCCTGTTTTTCTTTTTTGTTTCTTTCATCCTTGCCTTTCATCTCTTTTTCTCTCCACTCTCCAGATGTGAAACACTGGTTTTATGCCTCCAAACCCACTGTTATTGAAAAAAATAGAGAACTTTCATACTGCTGAAAATGTCACCAGGCCTTAATAAAATGCAGAAGCTTTACACAACCCAGAGAGATGTGCATTGGTGGTGGTACTGAGTGAGTGAGTGAGTGAGTGAAAAGGTTATGATGAAAGAAAAAAAGACAGGAAAAAAATGGAGTGGGAGGCAGAAAAACTGCCTCCCACTCTCCGTGTGACGAAGTGATTTCAGATCAACAGAATGAACTCCACGGAAGCTCTCATAATAGGCTTCTGTGAATGAGTGCCTGAATATTTGTGTGTTAAAATATGTTTGTGTATTTGCAAATGTGTGTCTGAAGAGACAGGCTGTGCAGGATGTGTTGTCTCACTCCAGATATTCTTTTTCTCCTTCAGAGTATTGTGACCTTTTCTCTTTGCTTCCTGTTTGTGTCTGCTCTTGTAGTCTTTACTGATCCTGCTATCCTTCTTTCAGATATATTCTTCTCTTTCCACTTTCAACTCCCTCTTATTCCCTTCTCTTATACTCCTCCATCAACATTTCTCCTCCACCCTTCCACTCTCCTTCCTCCCTTTCTACTTAACCTCTTCAGGCGTGTGGTTCTGGGTCGCCCTGCCCCAGTGAGACAGCAGAGCCCAGCCCAGACCAGGCCAGTCCAGAGGCTGGGAGCTAGATAGCAGAAGGGCAGGGTAGGTATCAATACCTTCTCCCCACTAACTCCCCCTCCTTCACCTCCCGCCCTAATCTGTTCTCTTTATATCAATCTGACTGAAATTTCAGTATGCTGCATCTTTCATCTTCTTTTCCTTCATTTGCTGGTTTTGTTGTGTCTCAGATATTATTTTCTACTTTATTTCTCCTTCACCTGCTGTTACGTATCCTCAAAGGAAGGCATGTGTTTGACTGGGTTTGATTGCTTTGTCATGTGTGACTGTGCATGTATGAGTATTTCATTTTGTGTGTTGGCAGTTTTTGTTTTAGCATCACGTGGAGTTGTGTAAGTACCGTTTCATTATGAAGTGGCATTGCATGCGTGACTTTTTGAAACAATGTTTGACGAGTTCATCTCGCATGATCACTTTGGCCATAGTGCTCCTTGCTCTCATTGTGTCGTCTCTTTGTGACATGTACCTAAATAATGCCCAGTTCCCTAAATAGCACACATCTCAGCAGGAAAGACGACAGTGTGTGACAGCCAATCAGAAACTGTGTGCATCAGTGAACAGGATATCTTCTGGGATTTGCCAGTGTTGTGTGTAAAATGCTGTTCTTGGGTGTTTAGCTCAATATAAACATGATATGTGCCCTCATATTATCCATTATGTATATGTTGTGATGTAACGTGACTGATAATGTCTGCATTATTGTAAGAGGATTGATTGATAAAGACAAGCAGCTACTATCAAAACTAAGAGAACAAATGATCTGTGTGCTTTCACACTTTCTGCACATCAGCCTACAGGAAGACCTTCATACAACTTGAGTTGCCTGGAAATGTCTTTTAGAGACATGTCAGCATGCAGCTCCGCAGTTTGCCTACTCAAGGAGACGGAGGGACACACACACGCACACACAGAAACACACACATATACCAAATAAGAGATCCCTGCCTCCCAATCCGGTGTCCTCACCCACACAATTTCTGACTGTGGCTCCTTAATGATAGCTGCTGGCACTCACAAAGGCAAAAATGGAATGGTTTTGTTTTCATCAGCTAATACTTGGGTGCCAAGATTAATGACTGCCCCAGCATAATTGGCATTAATTAAAAACCCAAGAAGCCTTCTAGTCCTTCCCCACTCCAGAGAGGAGGAGGGCTGGCTGAGCAGCCTCTCTACCCTGTTGGCCAACGTCCTCATATTCAAACTGTCTGAGAGCTGCAGGGCAGCAGGTGGATGTGGGCCTTAAGTGGGAGGATGGATTGTGGCGTTGTGAGTGGCGAGTCTGGCTGCAGACTGACTATGTTATGCCCAGAAGCACCAAGTTTTTTCTCTGTAGTAGGTGGACTGCTTTGGTCCTGGTCCAATGACGCTGCTCCCATATGGTGTTTACTTGCTCAATCACATCGACTTTAGACATCTTCCAAAACACACACACACACACACACACACACACACACACACACACACACACACACACACACACACACACACACACACACACACAAACCTGTGCAATAGGCCCAGTTATTCCCCAGACAAACACACCTGTGATCGATAGTGTCACCACCTGTGCTCATATTAGAGCCAAAATGTGTTTGCTGTTGGCCATGACCACCTGTCCTGTCCTCCCCCTCCCACTGTGTGGCTCTGACAGACGTGTTGAGGCTAGTGGGAGTGTAAGTGTTTTTTTCTGGGGTTATCTCATCATGTCCAGCGAACGCTCCCAAGTCTCAGCCGTGAAATGGCCTGCTTCCACAGTTCACTGAGCAATCTCACACTGCTCCCCCTGCCCAGGGCCCACCGCTCACACACATACATAAATGTCCGCACAAGTACCAGCCAAGCCAGATATTTCGGCCATTGTGCTGGTGCTACCTCAGCACATGGCTCATATCTCTGACCGGTCCCTCCCCTCTCTCTCGGCCGACGTTGATGGAGCTGAAGCAGCCCTGGTGGTTGGCACTGCTGGTTAGATGATGCAGGGTGACACTGCCTGGCTGTGACCCTGGTGCAGGGGTTGGGCAGTGTGTGCTTGCTGTCTCTGCTTGTCTCAGCCTCTTTGTCACCTCTCTCAGGGCTGCTGGCAGCTACTTTCTGCTGACTGTCTGGCCTCGGCCAGCCCCGCAGTTACAGCTCTGCATCCCATAGCCCAAAGCCAGAGCAAGCATCCCTCCCACACTTGACCCCCATTTTCTGTTCAGATGAGAGCCGGTGCAGATTATGCAATAGGTCAGGTTTTAGAGTGACTCTGACTGTTGAACCGCTTTTAAAAGTTTGTCTTATTTTTCTCCAAAATACAGCTCTATCCCATGAGAGAGCTGCATTCAGATATGGCATGAATCAAATTTTGCCTTATTGGTGCAAATTAAAAAGGACAGCAATGCATTATTTCCATTATGGATGAACCTTAATTAATCACATAATTGTTTCGCCCATAAAACATTCGAAAATAGCCAAAAAAGGCCATTATCATTTTCCGGGGGCAAAGGTGACATTGAAATTGTTTGTTTTGCCTAACTAACTGCTCAAAGCCCAAAGATATTTAACTTATTCTTATGCATCAATGTTTGAGAAGCTGGATGCAGAGAATGATTTGTGGTTTTTGTTAATTATTAATGATTGTTAAAATAGTTGCCCTTTGATCTACATTGTAACCAGACAAACCTGTGCACACTCAAATGTAATAGATCAGGACTGGCACTTACACAGATTCTGTTTTGGATAGTTCCTTTACAGGTCAGGATAATCATTAACTCTTTGCTCAAGTTAACATTCCAATATGTTGATTCCTTAGTTTATAGAGTTGTGTTGCCTCTAAATTTCACTTCACACCGGATATTTGAATCGAGGGGCGGCACTCAGCAGCAGCAGTAATTGCTGTATCTGACAAGGATTGCAAGACTGTAATTTCTGGTCATAACATTGACCAGCACTGTGAGAAAGTAGCACCTTTTCTCACATCTGCAGAAATTTCTCTCAAGTCCGTGCACATCCCCGGGTCCTGTTTCATCAGATGACATGAATATTAGGTACTGTATCCTCATTTGGAAGCTGCTGGTAGACCCCAAATGCTAACCACACTTCTCTGCACCAATTGAGAGAATACTTTTAGGATATAATAGGCCAGTCAAGAGGTCTCCAATCAAGTTGTCTGCATGCGAGACTGATTGGCTGGCTGTAATTATGTGCAATAATGACGAGCCCATTGTGAGCGACTGCAGCAGGCTTGGTGCTGTGACTGCAGGATGTTCCATCATCCACTGTTGTCTTCTGGCTCAGTTGGAGAGAGACACAGACATGATGACTCATAACTGGTCTTTCGAGGCGCTAGTTTATACCTCTGATTCATACTAGTCCTGGAGGGAGCCTGGGGTGGGAGAGAATATGCATGTGCAAGGACATTGACACATTCAGAAACAGTAACTCACACACACACACACACATAAAGCTTAGAGAGCGTAGCGGGAATTTTTCAGTGACAGCTCTGAAAGCGCTGAGAGAAGTGATTAGACATCTCAGATCTCCAATGAAGTGAGCTACTGCCACCTGCTGGTTATGTTAGTTACAGAAACCAGCAAACCTGAAGATCTTGATCCTCACTTTTCAGGGCTTGCAGGTTAGTGATACTTGCAGTTGACTTGAATGAATCAGAATGAGTCAGACACGATGATCCTCTCTTCTGATTCAAACAATAAGATAAATTGCAGAGGCCAGACAGTGTCGATACCACTGGGCTTTAACAGAGAAAACAAAAAAATTTGATCTTGCTTTTTCTCTCTCGTGCACAGATGGGGAAGGACCCTCTCTACGCCCAGATCAACAAAGGGAAGAAATAAGGAGACACAGGAAGACAGACCTGGCTCACACTGAGAGAACCGAGGAGAACCCTAACTTGTGTGTGTGTGTGTGGCTGTGTGTGTGTGTGCGTGTGTGTGTGCGTGTGTGTGAACTTGTCTATGTCTGGCACATCTCCCTATCCAGCCAAGCCCCTCTTCTTCTCCTCCTCTGGCTAACAACCTCCCAGGAGGAGCCTCCACACTCCCTTTGTCCTCCTCCTCCTCCTCCTCCTCCTGTGCTCCTCTTCCTCTCTGCAGTCTTCTCTCCTCCTGAGAGGTGAGAGCCCTCTCGGTCATTCACTCCAGGCAGGAGGGATATCAATCACTGAGACGGATCCAGTTCTCCCTCCACTGCGCTGTCTTCTCCTCTCCTCTCTCCTCCCTGTGGCGACTCACACCCAGCCTTATAGACTTAACCTGAACCTCCCCTTCTCTCCCTCCTTACCTGTCCCCCACCTCCCCTCCGTTCTCGCCCTCACACTTCTCCCTCTGCCTCCTGTGTCTGGCCAGAGTCTGTGCTGCCAAGGAGGGACTGAATCAAGCAGTGCCTCTCTATCTCAGACACACACCCACACACGCGCGCGCTCATCGGGATTAGAGTGACCATCTTTCCTTTTAACGGACAGAATCTGCATCCGGAGTAAGGAGATCCCACAGGAGGAGCTAGACTCTGACGGGCCTATCAGGGATGGCCCGTTACTGGGATCAGTGCCTCTGATTAGTTGGTTGGTTCAGGCATTTTCTCCCCCTTCTTGTGAGTGTCTGCTGGATCACTATGCAGAAACAGACTCTCTGGGAGCTACTCACACATCAGTTACATACATACAGCGCACACAGCAGTTAGCCTACAACACTCACAGAAACACACACACACACACACACGAACATACGCATGCACACTAACACACAGACACATACACACAGTCATCCCTCACTCTCTCTAACATGCATACAAACAGTGATTTGCCAAACGTCTCTCCTCGCAGACAGACTCATTCAGAGGCCAGAGGACCAGACACACTGAGGAATGGACCCTGAGGGGGGAGTGTTGCAAGTCAAACAGATTCTGTGATCGAACTGTTCATTCTCTATAGCTTTTGTACAATACTGATTTAAAAAAAAGAACAAATTGAAAAATTGAATTTTTATTTTATAAGTCAATCAAGCCGCTGGGGTCAGCTCTATAGGACTTATAGAGTCAACATGGCTTTAAGGCATCTGAACGTTGGTTTGCCAAACTCATTTTGTAAATAATAATAACAAGAACAACCATTTTGTCCACCGGACTTCTGTGCCATAAAATAGGAAGGCTTCAGTTATGCAAACTCTTGACGTTAACCCAAGCAATACCCACATGTTTTTCTTTTTTCTTGTTTTCCTACTGTTTTTTTTTCCTCCCTCTGATATTGTTTTCCTCTTGTGCATGGATGTTGTAGGTCTTTGTCTTAGCCTCACTTACTAATCCAGGCTCCAGCTCTAAACCTTGCACCATGCCCTTATTTATCTCCTCACGTCCCACCTCCACACATTATTGTTTTGTCCCAAGCAAATCAGCTTCTGTGGTTTTTGTTAAACAAAACCAATGGACGACAGCCCCGTGTTTCCATACCACGAGTGTCAGGCAGCAGCTTGGTCTCACTCACTGTAGCCCAGACTGCTCCTGCCATCCATCCCATGCCCCCAGAATAGTCTTTAAGACACAGTGATGCTCTGCCCATCTGTCTGTCTGGCTGTCAGGTCAGGTGCCAAAACCGCTGCTGTCCTAGCGTCTGTGTGTGGACTGCACTTTCCTCTGCTACAGCTACATCAACTGTGATGCCAATGACTCCCTATTTTATGGCCAGAGTCCCCATGTCACCTGAGAACTCTTTTGGACTATGATGTTGGTTAACTTAAAAATTGACAACTAGAAGACAAGCAAAGAAGTGGAATAAAAAAAGGGAAACGTTGCTGTTTGAGAACATAACATTTCTAGACCTATTTTAACTTTACCTCAGCTAACAGTTTCTTAATGTAAATTGACACATTATTTTTATCTTTATGAATATGACATTCTACAGTGGGTTTTTAGATGACTTTTTGGTTTTCTCTTGATTTACGTATTCCACCATGTATTACTGATACAAATAAACACATCCCAAATGACTAAAGTGTGTATTTATGTGTGTCTGTTGTAATTTGGGTCTGTGTGTGAGAGAGACTAAACCCAATGGTGTGTGCCTGGCAGAGGTGACCCCTGAGGGTCTTAAGTTAGTGTGCAGCAGGTGCCACAGTAAATTGCCGTGATTAAACACAGGTTTAAAGGCCTCTAATACAAGCTGTCATAAGCTTTGTCAGAAACCAACTATGGAACAAAAACTACACTTACTCGGCTTCTGCCCTCCTGCCCATGAAAAAAGGCCTTAAAAAAAGCTGAACACAATTTTTAAATTCCATTTTATGCAGGACCAGTTCAAATAAATTAAAAGCAAACATTTTTCTCCATTACCCATAGTAGCAAATGGCTATGCAGTTTGTTTTTTTAGACACGTCTGTAGGATTTCTGTCACCAGACATATAGTGTGGAGGTGAATGGATTTATGTTCATGTTGCCTAAAGCACTGAAAGAGTTCACTGACAGTGATGTGTCTTTCTGAAAACATGGCCCTGGTTACTAGATCGTTTTAAAACCTCACTGTTTGCAGTTTTTTGGGGACTATTTCCTCAGAAAACTGAAGGTTGTCAACAGTGAGGCCTGCGGACGGTCCATTATTTTTCAGAAAGGCATGTTGCAGTCAAATTTGAAATATATTTTTTTAAGACTGTGAGCACCACAAATGAAGCGTATTGTAGTGGTGACGGAAATTTTGAATTGATGTCTCAAAACCTCAGCAGAGAAAAATGAAATAATTTGCTTGGCTGCATACAGCCCATACAGAGAAGTGTGCCTTTTTGTAGTTTGGGTGAGCTGAACCTTTAAACTGCATGTGTAAAATTCATCTCATTACCAGTTTAAATGTTCTTCAGTCTTCCAGTATACCTATAAAGACCAGACCCACAGCTATATGTTTAATAATAAACCAGCTGCACAGGGCGGCAATCCTCACATAAATAGTGTGTCGGGACACATACTTCTGAGAGGCCTGTAAATCATAGTAATGAACAACCATTTCTGTATCTGCGGTCTAAGCTCCTGGGCCGCAGTCAGTCCCTGACACACCCATCATTCCAGGTTGATGTTGGCAGCAAGAACAATTATGACACAATATCCTTCATACTGTCTTATGAAGGCTATGCCTGTAGCATGTAGTGTATTTACTCCATGTCATATCATAAATGCCTACTTAAATACTTTTGTATACTGTGTAACAAACCTGGAATGTCGACCGACCTCTTTCGTTTCCTTTTCCTCAACGTTTACCTTGAAGATTCAATTTAGGCCACAGAGAGTGAACGAAATGAGAAATCACCCCGAGGCCACATCTCCACACAACAAAGATACGCTTTCCAAAGATTCGAGACTCGCTATATTTAAAGGGGGAATGACCGAAGTTAGAGAGGAAACGCACCAGGTCTAAGGACAGCGCGGGCCGGGCGCACGGTTTCAGGACCGTGCGCGCCGCGCCAGCAGGACGACATTCCTCAGGGATAGAAAAATCCAAAGAGCTGTCGAGAGCCGGTGTGTCGCACTGAATGCTCAACCGGAGCCAGGACCCGTTTGACCAGATGGGCTGTGGTTGGTTTTTGTTTTTGGTTTGTTTTTTTTTTTTTTTATAATGATGAGTGTGAGTTTTCCTACTCAACCTCATTCCTCCGCTGAAACCGTCTGCCGCGCTCATGGGACGCAGAGGGGAGGAAAAGCGCAACGAGTCGAGACAGGTGGATACAAGTGATGATATAAGTTTTGGTCGTCGGTGTATTTTCATCGGACGCAGAATGAGGGGCTGAGGGAGACGGACACATTTAACTTACTTGACTGAGCAGGGTTTTTTTGTCGCTGCTGTGGATATTTGAGCGCACAATGGATCAGGTATGTCTCCCTTTAAAAAAAACTTTAATCCTTTTGAAAAGTCTCTGACAGCAGCGCATTATATTACAACTGTACTGTTTCCAATCTTTATGATATTTGGTTTATTAACAGGAATAAGTCTACTTTTTGTTATAATGAATTTTTTAAATGTCAGTACATTTGAAGCATTAATAAGCTGAGGCTGAGGTAACGTGAGCCCGTGTCCTGTGTGTTAAAACCCTCTTTGATCCAGGCTGATTACTGCCGATCAGGTCGGTCTACTTTCTGAGAAAGACTCATAGACATGCAAATGGCAGAAAAGCAAGACCAAAGCATTCCAGTGTTGTAGACCTAAAGGCTGGTAAATTACCACAATGTAATTCTTGTACAAGATGAGAACCCCCCCCCCCCCTTTTTAATAATAGGTCACACAGGTTTTGGTATCCCAAAAATATCAAGTGATTTTTTTTTGCTGATATTACAATGTGTGATCATTTCCCCAGGAGGACACAATGGACTTTAAGGCCCTTAGGGCCAAATTCCAGGATGTAGAACCCCTCCTGAAGCAACCCAGGACCAAACCTGCTCTCCCAGAGAGACCAAAAGTCGTCCCTCCTCCACAGAGCACCCCCCATTACCTCCCTGCAGGAGCACGCCCCTCCCTGCTCACGTCCATTAACCAGAGCTTGGAAGGAAAAACACCGATTGCCCCCAGAGTGGTCTTCAAGGACGAGAAGAAGGCGGGCAAAAAGCCTCTGATCCAGACGAACTCTAAGGGAAAAGATAAGAGTGAAGGGAAGCTGAAAGTGGGTAAAGACAAGACCAAAGGGGGCAAAGACAACCTTGGGGACGAGTCATCAGCTCAGCAGCAGAAGAAAGAGAACAGTAAAGAAAAGAAGCTCCCGCTGGTGCCAGCCTCACCTCCACCTAAAGCCGCAACGCTAAAGAGGAAGGGTTTCCTTGGTTTCAAGAAGTCAATCAAAAGAGATTCAGTGGAGGTTCTGGCTGACCCCATCCTAGACAGCCCCAGTTCAGATGTTCCTGGACCAGCCCCGCTTATCCCAGTGCCTTCTGACTTTGGTGATGCACCACCAGAGGCTGAAATCTCTTCACCAAAGGCCCTACTGCCAAACATGCCAACCTTACCTGACTCCAGTGCTTCATTGGAAATCTCCCCATCCTCCATTATCCCTGCCTATCCAGACTTCAGCCCTCCTCCTGCCTTTATTCCTGATATCCCAGATCCTAAAGTTCCAGCCATAGAGAGTGAAACCCCCTTTGATATAGAAACTCCTGCCCCATCCATTTCCAGACCTTCCAGCCAAAATGAAATCATTCCCAGTCTACCCAGCACTGTCCCAACCCCTCCACCCAGTCATGCAATCTCTGTTCCCCTGCCAGTGACCTCCACTCCATCTCCATCGCCTTCTGAGCCTGAGATTGCGGCTGTGCCGGGTATAGAGGCTGTAATTATAGCTGCAGTGGAGAAGCCCCCTTCTCCAGTCATAGACCCTCCATCCATCCCGCCATCTCCCAAAGCCGAGCGTCCAATCTCAGCTCTCTCAGCCCTGGAGAGGGCAGAGGACATGAACCCGGGGAAACGGACTTCCCCGGCTGACCAGAGAATTTTAAACGCTCTGGAGAAGGCACGCAGGAAGAATTCAAGGTAAACGAGACGAACTTCAGGAACACACTTAGTGCTGTTACAAGGGTAGTGAGGAAACAAGGGGTATTTATACTATTAATGTGATCATAGCATGCTGTTGAATGCTAATGTCTTGCACCGTCTCAACTGTTCCCAGCCAACTGACAAACTCCACCACATCTCACTCCATCACCCCTCCACCTGAGGAACTGTCCCCCCCTCAGAGCCCAACCTGTTCTCTCCCATTCTCGCTCCCACCCATTGATTATGAAGATCGGGCAGGGAACGCCCTCTCACCGAAACCAGAGCAACTTAATGGCATCAGCAACCGTAAGTCTAGATTCATCACAGTAGAGCTCCTCTCTTCTTCTCTCCGCTTTCTGCTCTCCAGTTGACTTTCAGTATATAAGGTTTTTTGGGTTTTTTTTTTTTTTTTTTTTGCTGTTTACTTCACCTAGACATGAAGTAAACAAGAACATATCTCATCATTAAGTCATCAGGTATGTGCCATAAACCTGCAGAATGTCATTTTGTCAGTCTACGGTTTCAGCTACACAGAACATTGTATGATGTATGCCACACAGTTGCCTCAGGTTTTGGTTAGGAGAACCAGCTTTAAAGATACGCGCTTACATACACAAACACAGACACACAGACACAGAGACACACACACACACAAACACACTCTGACACACACTCAGACACACAATGAGAAGAGTCCTGACATTCCTCTTTCATGCAGCAGACAGGGCAGAGCTGCAGAAGTATGCAAGCAATGACAGAGAGGAGGAGCAATGACAGGAGCATGTCCATCATTACTATAGAAAGCTGCAGTGACAAACATTTTAAGGGCTGTTAAAATAACAATGAATAGGATGCGTAGTGGGGCTGCTGTTGTGTTGATGTGACTTCATTTACACAGAGTTTATTAATTGTGCATGCTGGTGCTCATGCATATAACAGTTTTAAACAACCTCATGTCATTTACCATTTCATCACATCTATTATAGCACGGTAACTTTCTTGCATCTCTGTACTAACTCCAGGTGGATATGCATTTGCAAGACAGACAACTTAAAAATATTCTTTAATGGCCTCTGCTTTTGAAATATTGTAATTAGGAAAAGCAGCAGAATTTTATTATATTGCGCTTTTCTTAAACAGAGTTCTTCGCAAGTACTAATTAGCTGTCCAGAGTTTCCACTTCTAATCGCATTATCTCTGCTCTGCTGAGTTACATCACAACAACTTCCACAGTGTGTTTTACTGGTTTGGTTTCCTCACATTTCAAATTCTTCCACTCTATTTGCTCTTTGAACTCTCCCTTTTATCTGTTTGGAAACTTCTTCCAGCTAAAGTGTTTTACTGTTTTTACTGTTTGAATCCATTTTTTCGAGTGAAACGAGGGCGTCCATAAAATTTTAATGTGACCTGGTTTTAAAGTATCTGACACATGTGTATAGAGTCCTGTGTTCAGACTAAGGTATTGGAAATGTTTGCAGGACAAGCCTCTCCAGTATTGGAAGGCATCAATGAGGAGGGGTCTGATGCTGTACCAGAGCTGTTGACGATTCCCCCTCCTCCACCCAGGAAGGTTCTCCCAGACCCTGAGGCTTTGGGTCCTGCCCCTGAGACGCCTGCCAGACCTCCCTCTCTAAACCCGAGTGAATTCATCCCACCTCCTCCTGTGGATGATAATGGTGTGAACATGTTAAAAACATTACGTTTTCACTGGCAACTTTGTTACACCACACTTATCCTGTCAACTAACAGTCCTCCTAATATTTGTGTAATATTGTACATATTGTTTTCCCTTCATTTTCAGAGATATCTGCTCCTCCAGAATTCTCAGAGACAGATCTCCCAGAGTTTGATGATCTGGCTTCAGATGCCCATCCTCCAGAGCTGCCGGTGTCAGAGTGGCAGAATGGGGAGTACACTGGTCCAGATACTCTAGAGGAACAGAACCTTCCAGAGTTCTACACCAATGGGATAACTGCTCCAGGAGCTGGAGATGAATACCAAGATTATCCATTACAAGAATCTTCTTTACCTATCTCACAGGAATCTCCACCCGTGGCACGGTAATAAACAATAATTTAACCCTGGTCGCTTTGCTTTGAAATGCTTGTCGATCTCTGAAAACTTCACTGCTCTCTCTCAACTAGATCCGAAGCTGCAGTTGGCAATGGTATCTATGAGAGTACAGAAAATGTCTATGAGGACATTCCCACAACTGCCACCAAAAAGAAAGGAAAGAGTGATGGTGGCAAGAAACGCAAAGGACCACCAAAGAGTAAGGACTCTTTTTGGATAAAATATAACACCAGGACGTTTATATCAATAAGATATCTACTCAAAATTACATGGTAATGTTCAATGGGTTTGACTGCATCATAGCGTCTGAAGTATGACATTAAAGTAAAGCCCGTTATTTTTATTGGATTCCCTTGAATATTTTACAAATCCTTTGAGTGAAATTTAAATTACTATTAGCATCATGACTTTATTATGATTCTATTAAGATTTCGATAAACGGCAGCTTTAACCCATTTATCCATAAGTATTTCAGTTTTACCATCTCAGAGAGCTATACTGTATATAGATACAGCATACACAGAAAGAATACTTAACACACAGATCTCATCAGTGGCTTTCACAGACAGAGACAAATACTCTTATCTTTTGTGATTCTATCTTCTGGATTGTATCAAAACTGAACATCATGTTTCTTCATGCTGCGAGATTCTCATTTATTCTAAGTTGTCTTTGATATTTTGCAACTCTTTTGCCCAAATGTGTCAACCACAGATCCATATGCTGAGACAACTCAGGAAACAGTAAGTAGCTTTGTCACTATTTTGAATTAAAAACATATTTTTCCTCATGACAAGTGTTGCTTATCAGTCTGAGCTTGTAACGATTTAGCGAAAAAGGGATCAAACAGTATCTATTTGTTGGTGTTTACAGAATGAAGAGAAAATCAAGACGGGCAGGTTCGGCAAGTAAGGCCTTATTTTTTTGACCCAGATCTCTTTTCATTACAGTTATCCAACAGACACTGCTAGAGATGAGAGCTTTTGCTCTCCCTTTGTTTTCCCTTATAATCAGCTTTGCCATTTAAACATGCTGTAAGGGGTCCCTTTCAAACAAGACGATATCCCTCATTCTCTTTTTCCTGCAGGAGTGAGAAGAAAGCAGCCGCAGAAGGGCCAGATGAAAAGGAGCAGAAAAAGAGAGAGAAGCAGCGCTTGGAAAAGGAGAAGAAAGAGCTCAAGGAGAAACAGGAACGGGAAAAGAAAGAGCAGAAAGAGAGGGAAAAGAAGGAGAATGAGATGAAGAAGAAATTCAAAGTGAGTGCTGTTATTTGGAGAGAGAAGGGAGGTATGGGAAGTGCACAAGCAGTGGGGGAGGGTGGGGTATAGCGCATTGGCATACAAACCTGTCTGGATTCATTCCTTCCAGTGGAAGAGTTGAGCTGAGCAACAGGCAGCAGGCTCAAATGGAATCTGTGTAAACATTTGTTTCGTTGTTGGTGATATGCAATGTACTATTACCTCATTATTGCAAAAGAGCATTTCTCCACAATCCATTACTTCCTGCTTATGTAGAAAACACCTTCTGCCAGACCAATGTCTCTGGCTGAGCAGAAAGACTGGGACACGTTTACCGTTATCAAAGAACTGACAACACACTCTTCCAATTTACATTAATGAAGCCAAATGATGACACACCATCGATGTAAATGTGTGGTTTTAACCTGCTAACTGTATTTGTTAGATTACAGGACAGGAGGATGCCATGTACCAGGCAAAAGTAACCGTAACAACAAAAGGACGCAAGAACGATTTGCCTGTCAAGAACGGTGACATTGTGAGCATCATCCGAACCACCAACTGCCCCAAAGGGAAATGGCTTGCCAGGGACAGCAGCAACAACTGTGAGTTCTGAAAACCTCACACATCATTAGCAGAGTGTTCACCTCAAGGGTAAAAGGATGCATAAAGAAGTAGGAAGGTAGACACCACTGCAATGCAGCAGGAGTTAAGATGAAAACAACAGAAATCACGCAAGGAATCTCATGTATTATTGCACCTGCTTTACACACAACCAACTATATAAATTCTGAGCCTCACGGGACCAAAAAGTAATGACACAGAAAACTTGATGGGAGAAGTAACATCTGTACTTGAGTTGCTGATTGTATCCCAGCAGTGACTCTGAGAGGGTGTTTTCTAGATGGATATGTTGCAGTGGATCACGTGGAGCTCGACATCAAGGAGATGCTGGAGCTGGGGAAGAAGGCTGCAACCACCCACAAGAGCCGCAGTAGTATTGTCGATGGAGAGGTCACCAGCATAGGGAGCAGGTGTGTGGGCAGAGCAGGGCACATGAACAGACAACACAGAAAAAAACAGCATATGTATCTCCTTGCTCATTACATATTACACTGTTCACTTAAAAGAATGATTTGTAGCTGGTTCTGTCTCTTTTATCCCCTCAGAGCATCAAATCACTATCCACTGTCAGCAGAAAGTTGTAAGTGTTCTATATTCATATTCATACTTACAGTATGTATTCAACTGATTCAGCAGCATTTTGATATTGATCTTGATGTGCTCAGTCACAGATGACAGTGAAGAGTGGACTGGTGATGATGATGACACTGCCCCTGCCCCTGAGCCTGCAGATGCCATGGCTCCAGTGTAAGTCAATGCTAGCCTGAATCCAGCCAAGTGAATTGTTCAGTTTTAATGTATACTATTTTTAAGAGACCTATATTCACTGATCTTTGATTTTTCTTTTCTTGAGACCAATGCATTGTCTTGTCATTGCCATGCCACATCTTTTCCTCTGTAGGAGCCACAGCAGGACACTCTCCATGCCAGACATGGGTAAGACATCTCAAACCAGAGCTCTGTGGCTATATGACAAACCTTTCTACAGCACATTGTACATATGGTGCCTTATTAGTCAAGCTGAGTTACAAAAAGCAAATGTTTAACAAATAATGATGGCTATTCACACTGCTTATCGCAAGAAACTCTGTCATTGTTGTTCCTTTACTCTCAACTATGCTGTCAGTAAGTTAGATACCTCCTGTATCTCCTCCATGTGTTATCTTGATGAGGCTGTGCAGGTACAATAAACAAGAGATACTACAAACATCTCGATATTTTTAACACCAGATAAGTAGACACTTTTTTTTTTAATGCAAGTAACGGCAGTATCCATTTACTAGCATTTGCCATTTTAAAGGCACAGATTCAGAAGTGATCCGAAAACTTTAACCCTCTATGACTCTGTGCCTTTGATTCAATAATATCATGCGGTTATTGCTGAACTAAACTATAAATAACATCTCAATAGGAAAATCATTGTTGACACCAAATTTGTACCTTGTCTGTAGGGCAGACCAGGAAAGATGATCAGACCGTCTCATTTTGCTCTTAGTTGTTTAGCTTTGCTGATCAAAGCATCGAGAGAATAAAACGTTCATGTCAAATTGTCACAGGTTATTTCCTCTAAATCAGCACAGGAGTTTAGCACAACTGGTGCAAATTATATTGTGCTGGGTATAAGGGACAGGTGCATTCCAGCATTCCAAAAACAACACGAAGTTAATTATTGTAGTTCATTTGGCTGCTTTGGCCCACCTATTAACACAGTCAGCATTTGGAGCTGCAGCAGAGGGTGTGAAACACAGATCATGGAGACTGCAAAAGTGCTTTAAAACCCTTGGAACCACAATTAGTGTCATAAATCACACTCCTTCTCAGAGTCTTAAGTCAGTCAAATCTGACCACAAAGACGTGATACATCTGCAGTGTCCATATATACACTTGGAATTCGTAGACAAAAGATCTTGCCTTGAGAATCATCACATTTTTCAGATTTCTTCCCTATCAAATTAATCTAGTGGTAGTTGTCTGAACATCTGCGTGTACACTTCAAATAGGAACTGCTAATAGCTAATTTAGCATACTTTTAGTTGTGCCGAAAGGCCTCTGCAGCTAAACAAATGAGCCCATGGCAACATTATATTTCCGGTTTACATAACCCACAACAATCAATCTAACAATGAAACTTTAAATGCTAAATCACAACCATGTGAGTCTTTAGATGAGTAATTTTTCTTGTGTAAACAGGAAGTAATTTTACATAATGTAATCTTAAGTGTATAATGACAAGCTATGATAAAGGTTGTTAATTTCAGTGATGATTACTCAGTATGATAATGGTTCAATTAATGCAGTAGGTGTGTGTTAAGGAAATGCATTATATTGATCTGTCTCTTGTGTTTTTATTTTCTTAGGAAACAAAGAGCTTACCATAAACCACCAGTACAGTCACAGTGACATCAGTCCAGATGGCCCCCATATCCAGTGAGTTCACCTGTTTCTCTCTTACACTTTATGCAGATGCAAACACATACACATAGATGCAGAGTGTGGATATATTCTACAGCATATGTGTATCTGTCTTTCTTCTATCAGAGCAAGACATGAAGCACTTCAGAAGTTGGCAACATTTTTCCACTCACCTAAACCTGTGGAGCCAGCTTCCAGGTAGGCACAAACACACACACACACACACACACACACACACACACACACACACACACACACACACACACACAGGTACATGAATACACACACACACAAACATGTACAGACACACAAATGGGGTTTTAACTTGATTTTCCTTTCCTTTTTTTTTACAGTATCCCTGAGCAGGAGACAAGTTAGTGACACTTGACCCCCCCCCCCCCCCCACACACACACACACACATGTATGCAAATATACAAGATACAGTTAGGTACATGTAAAAGTAATTGGACAGTGACACAATTTTCATAAATTTTGCCCCTGTTCACAGGAACCATGAATTTGAAACAAAACCATCAATATGTGGTAGATGAGTAGACTATATGAGAGACTATGTATGAAAATGGCTGTAAGTCCTGAACGGCTAATGCAATATTTTTGTTAAATCTCTTGAATCAAAGCTGAAAGTCTACACCTAAATCACAGCTTGAAGGCTTCCTCTCATATCCATTGTGCTGGTGTACAGGGGCAAAAGTACGACGATTGTGTCACCGTCTAAATACTTATGCACCTAACTGTTTGTTCTTTATGTAAAATGATGTTGTGTGATACAAATTATATGTGAATATTGTGCAAGATGATTATTCCCTTTTATGATATGTATTGTGAACTCTTAACAGCATTAGTACAACCATTGAATTTATCCATCATCCCATTCATTAAGAGTCTGATGTCAAAATGCTTTGTGGTTCCATTTCAGGTCCTGTGCTTGTGAAGGAAAAAGCAGTTCACCCGTAAGTTGAGTTAAAAGAGACATAGAAACAAAAAAAGAAAAGTGCAAAATATTTTGTGCAACCTGTAGACAGGCAAGTTTCCTTCCCTTTTGCCTGGAATGAGTTGCTGAGCATGAAAAGAGTAAGCGTTATATTCTTTTTATGTGTCAAAGCGAGGTGGATGGGCCAGGAAGTTAAGTTTAAGATTGAATTGGTGATTACCAGTTTTATGATAGTATCATATTCATGGTCCCAAGGAGGCCACCCTCCTCTCTCACTGTGGATACAGAAGAACACATGGCAGCATCTACATAACATACACCAGACCTTCGAGGAATGGGAGTCATTAGAGGAG
The DNA here is from genome assembly GCA_016859345.1 of Istiophorus platypterus. Lineage (NCBI taxonomy): Eukaryota > Metazoa > Chordata > Actinopteri > Istiophoriformes > Istiophoridae > Istiophorus > Istiophorus platypterus. Next base: position 8,053,773 of record CM029123.1, on the reverse strand, counting down.
AGACTGAGTTACTTTTAAATCTGTTTTCCACAGGCCTGAAGCAAATGCCACACAGGAAGTGGATTTTGACAACCCTGATATGCTCATTTTACCTCCTCCTGACCTCTATGCAGATTTGACCATGGAGTAATTATCAGACAACAAGGTAAGAAGGAATCACCTTGACTCTTCCATGTCCATCACTTTGCATTCCACATGTTGACATCATTTTTATTTTTCTATTTGTCAGACAGAAGAAACAGGATTTCTCCATGGTGTTATTCTTCACACTGTGACCTGTGTCAGTCGCCTAATGCTGTGACAGTAACTTCCTCCTCTCAACTATGTACTTAACTATCTGATGACCGTGTTTATAGATTAGTATGATGATTTACAAGAGAAACAGGAAATGGGGAGTTTTCCGACAGTGACCTCTCTCAGCAATCAGAAACCTTTCTGTGCTGTTTCTGTACTTTGAGGTGCTCAGTGGGAAACCTGTGATAGATAATGTGGCTGGTTGCTCTGAGTGACTTTGAACTATGGATCAAGGTGGGCTGTCCCAGAAAAGGACCCACGAACTGTTGCAGACACACACAGGTTTTCTGGGTAATTTGACCCTAGAGGCTCTTTTAGGGAAAATTCCACACTTTACATGCGTAAATACCAGAAAACCCAAATAATTTAAACTAGTGGAAATAATTGGTGGATGTTGGCAAATGTACATTTTTCTCAGACTAGTGTCTTTTTCATGTCAAGTGACAGCCTTGAGGAAACACAAGTGAAAAACTGGTAGAGATTTGTTGACTTATCATTTTATCCATGTTTCCAGTAATCAGTGGTCCTCCTTCCACTAGGTTGTTCATCAGCATCCAACAATAAGCCACAATTCAGGGTTGGAGCAGCGTCCAGAGAACCCATCACGTTTTCAGTGTCTGAATATTTACATTAGTCTACATACAGCAGTATAGATTGCTGGATGAAATGAGTCTTATATTACCAGTTAACAGTGTTGGTAGCAAAGGAAAATAGGAAAAATAGCATTATAACTAATAAACTTACAAAGATTTAATAGATGTTTGGGCTTTGTCATGAGCAATAATTTAGTCACACAAGTGATGGGATATATTTCCATTAGTTCCATGCTGTTTCCTCTTCTACAAGTGCATCTGTAGGACTCTGAGTAACACTGTTTTTAATTTAGTTTTAAGTGTTTATGTCATTGTGCTTTTTTTTACTTGGACATCATTTTCTACTTTTATTTTGTTTACTCTCATTATTTCAAGAACACATATTATGGAGTATACGTTAATAGAATAATTATCTTTAATGTTGTACAAATAAACAACACAGAGTGCAATCTAAAATATACAACTAATGAATTCTGTTTTTACCAGTTGCTATGTATTGGTCATAGTCACCGCTTCTAGAAGGGAACATAATCCGAAACTTTTTTATCTTTGCCATTTATGGAGTTGATGTCTAGCAGGTGTCACTTTTATGTGCCTCCTATTTTTCTAGGACTTTCCCTCAAGCTAATGAATAATAAGTATTACAGAAAGAGGAGGAAGTAAAGTAGTGATGATCACCTGAGGTCATGTTCATGTAAAATATTGTTGTTGACATCTAAGGGTGCATTTCTGTGTGGAAAAAAACACAAAAATAATCCTCTGTGATGGGTGTGTGTGTTTATATGTAAAATTTCCAAACTGACAAGACTTCAGGATAAAAACTGTTTCCCTTTTTATATCTTTGTTTATTGTTTTTCAATAAATACTCATTAATGTGCAAATCATAACAGCAATATCATGCAGTGCATAACAAGAGAAATCTGAACCCCAATCAGAAAAAGAAACAGGGAGAGACAGTTGAAACACACTGTCACATTCACACACACATGTGCAGAAACACACCCTTGTACACAATCTTTCACAATGATCGGTGTGCATCCGCGCACACATCACACACACACACACACACACACACACACACACACACATTGGGGTGATTAAGGTTACAATAATCATAAGAACCCCACCACAGATAAACAGAGCACAGCTTTGCTGTGGAAAATTCTCACTTTGGTACGACACGGAAAGTCTGTATTTGATTAGGCCCTCTGGCATGTGTTCCACCTCTAAACACAGATTAGAGTTTACGCGACTAACATGCCACTTGTAATTGCATACAGTTGGTAACGGTACAGTACTACATCTGAGCGTAAATACTGGCTATATCAGAGGAGTTTTAAAATCTGACCCATGACCTTTCCAGGATAGTGCACTTCATTGATCAATATTTTGGATTGTTGTCACGAGCAGCAGTATCAAGAATGAATGCATAATGGGCCAGATATGATCCTGATGTGACTTTAGTAGTTCACAATGCAGAGAACGAGTTATTAAGACACAGCAATAGAAGCCTGACAGATGAACATTGATCAGTGTTTACAAAGGTATGTGTGTGCATTTTTGTGTCTCTTGCGGCAGGCAGTGGAGTTTCTCCCTCTGACATCAAAGTATACTCAGTGGTCTATGTGCCGTCCCAGACAGAATAGACAACTCTACACAGGATACAAAAACAGACGACACGTAATAAAGGGTCTCAGCAAAGTAATAAATCGAGTGGCTTTCACTGTTTCAGCCAAAAGCCTCCACAATGCTCTCATAAGGCAAAATCAAAAGCTGTTGCAACAGTACAAAGTAACAAACTTGACCCTCAGTTCACATCCTATTATTGTAGGTCCAACCAGGTGCTCAGTGAACAATACGCTTTTGGATGAGTAGTTGTAGTCTACACTTCTGCATGGCTAATATTAACTTGGCCAAAATTAAATACTAAATAAGACATGAAATAAATAATCAAGAATAAATACAGAAAAAATTATCTACCAACAAACTGATATAAATTCATGTTTAAAGCTCAACCAGTTATCATGAAAGGGTATTTCATTGTTCTTATATTGTAGTAACTTTATGAAATATTGATATTTTCTTAAAGTTTCATTTCATTTAACTTTTAATGACAATTATGTCTCCATTCACTGCCCCCTTTCTCTTCTAGCCAATTACATACGCCCAGTCTGTCAATATAACAAACATCAATTAAATTTCATAATAGTTAGCTGATGTTAAGCAAGCTCTTAAATTATTTCAAAATTTATTGCCTCATTTATATACAGTATATTACTGTACTTATTCAGATTACTGTTTATTTCTTAATGTCTTAGTCACTGTATTACTTAAATATCGTTTTATTGTTTTTTCATGGACACGAGTCTAACGTAGATTACATATTACCCCTTCATCCTCTTTGATACACTGAGAACAGTAGAAAGGCAACAGTCCAGTGATCTCCATCCAAACAACAACCAAGAGAACATGGAGAGAAAAGACTGAGGAGGATTCGTCTGAGCAGCACCAGCTTTCACTTTACATTCAGTCTGAAAAGATTCTGAAAAAATATCCAGTGACAACAGTAATACACAACACCGCCATGGTACAACTGACAGGACAATGCAGAACATTAAAAAAGTAATAACACCATGGCATTTATCAATATGTAGAACCGCAAACAACAGGTAAAGTCTTTGCTTGCTCACAAAGTGTGTGATGCAATAAACAGTAAATCAGCAGACGGCACGAGTTTTAAAATGCAGACGGAACAGACAACAGCATCTGAACTGAAGACACACACACACGTAAAAAACAGCTCCAACACCTACAATACACAAAAGCATCATATTTGATTCGCATTGTTTCTTTTCTCTGATTTTCACTTTCTACCAACTCTGCTCATCTCACAAACCACTGCAAAGATCCTCCTGACACACCAGTGTTAAGACACTCGTGCCCATCTGATCTCCATTACACATACTGGCACATACACACACTCTCCATATTTTCACAGAATTACTGTGTTGCATTATTTAAGGCAACAGGAGAAAGGTTTCTGTAGGTTATACTTTCCCACAGCAGATACACACCATCTCACACTGATTTGTCGTCATCATCATTATTCCCTTACTTATTCATATGCAGTAGGGACACAGAGCCAGATAACTATACTCAGTTTGTTTTTTTCTGCTGATACCATTAGTGGCAATTGTGGAAACTGATTATTGAAGTCATCTATCATGTAAAAAGAAAAACATTTGCTGGAAATTTTCATGCTTTTTGCTCTGCTCTCTAATTCAAATGTAATTTAATATATGTGCGTTTTTTCCATTTATTGGATCATACATTAGGCTTTAATTTCTGATATTTACTATTTTTTCATATTTTAAATGCTCAGGGCTGAAAGAAGAAAGAGTAGGGAAAATAGTTATAAATTAACAGTGGCCCCCTCCAAAGTGAACATCATACGTTTCTGTCTCTTTACAGCTTACTGCATATGTGAGTGTCTGCCTTGCCTGTCATCCTGATGTCACAGGCCTGCTTGCTTTTTTTTAATTACATCCTGCACATGCACGGGTGAGCAGCATATTAAAAGTTGCCCAACTTGTAATTTATTAATGACTCAACTCAAGTGTAAAGGAGTCTTTAGCAGTGATATGCATCTTTGAAATACACTGAGCTAGTCGATTGCTCTTTACAAATTAATATAGCAATAATAATAATATAATATAGTGACTGTGAAAATTAATGTGAGTGTTGCATTTGGTCTTCAACCCAAATGCAACAGTCAGTCAGTACCATGTAAAGGATGATCGTTCTGCTACGCTGCTTTCTCTCTAAGTTCATTGATCATCTACAATCTACTCAAAATCAGATAAACTCTATGTTGATGTAGTGCTCAAATATTATAACTACGGTGCCTAAAAAACAATCTCTAAAAAATAAATATGGATCTGATATCTAACTAATAATAATCTTCTTTTAAATGTGCAAGTCTAATATTTGGTATACCTTTGTCAACCTTTTCATCTACATAATATGATTGCAATATAAATATATTATACATGGATAACAAAAGCTGTTTCTTTACAAACCATATGATAAAAAACCTGAAATAAAATTTTACATGTGGTAATGTTCCTGCAGACACAGATTTAATGTCAATTTCAACTAGTTCCCTAATCAAAAATATTTAACAAGAAGCAAAACCGACCTCCGATGTCTGAGGCTAACTCAGCAGGATGCCCCACCAGTATTATGGTGAGTGATGACATTTCAGCAGTTGATAATAGATTGGAGGTGTTGGTGAGATGAGTGACAGTGAACTTGACCTTTGCTGACTCCGACACAGCTGTGAACTGTGACCTCTGGCCTCCACCAGCTCACAGATTCCAGTTCCAGGATAAGCTGTGGCCCAAGGTTTAAACACCAAGAATCTGACCCATGGACTGTGTCATAACAGGAAAAAATGTGATTAATCTGCCTTCCTGCCAAAAGGCCTCCTCTTTCGCTCCTCTACATCTGAGGGAAAAATATGCAGGCATTGCTCTTCACCCTTACAGTCCAAGACAAGACTGAGATGGAGAGGAGACAGAAAGAGGAAGTCTCTCCAAACATCTTTGCTCCCTACGTCCCAGATCTGCAGATGGCTTAAAAACCCCACTGACATCCAGGTTACAGCAAGGTGACGCATTGTCAGGCCCTCAGCGTGCGAGTGTGGTGATCAGACTGGCACACATTTCAAAGAAGTCCATGGTGTGTGATCCCTGACGTGGGGTGAGTAAAGGGGAGCTACCAGACAGGGATCCTGGGAGAGAGGAGCTGAGCTGGGGCAGATCGATGGCAAGGCTTGCAGAGTCGATGCTCAGTCTGGGTCTGTGGAGACCAGCTGTGGAGCCTGACCTCTGAGGAGTGGACGAACCTGATTTAAAGCCCACTGCCTCGATGATGTCATCTGGGGGTAGTGGAGGAAAATAGCATCATCATTCAACAGTACTTTCATAAGTTATATGTTTTATAAAGTTAACACATACACTTCTTCATGGCCTATGAATCATGGAATTAATTCTGATTATTTGTTCTGACTTTGCTTTTTAACTTGTAAATAAGAATTTCCTGTTTTGTGCATGTGTATTCAGCCCTGTCAAGATGCCATGGCTCACAAGAAGCAGGAGCTGGAACCCTTCTGCTGGTGGATACCAAAGGTCTTTGCTGCCCTACTCAGGCAAAGTGTTCAGACTAAGGGGCAAAACGCTGAAGGCTGGTAAGCCCTAGTCACAAATATTCGACCAGAGGAAGGCAACCGGATAGAGACTCATGACATCACATAATCCTGGCATTGTCTCTTTTTTGACACAGCCCATTTGATGTTTCATTCTGCCTTACTAGAAAAAATTATTTGATGAAATTTCCATTTCGGGTAATTGCAGTGCTGTATGTATCAACTCTACATACAGACTGCATTAAAAACCAATTGATATTGTATATCACAATAGTTTCACCAACCATCGATGCTCTTGAAGTCAAGGAGGTAGGATCTGTTGTCCACCTGGTAGAGCTGCAGGCTCATTTTCACCAGGTTGCCTGTCACTGGATTCTTTCTCCGCACTCGCAGATGGTATGGGTTCACCACCTACAATACAAAATAACAGAGGATCTCATTTGTAGGGAGACATACAGTATGTTTGTACTGTACGTAAATGTGCATGTATATTACATATCCTGTTACCTTCCAGTCAAAGTTGAGTTGTTTCATAGCCCTGTACACTTCGGCCATGATATCATAGGGTCTGCTCTGACTCCTGATACCGAGGTGCCACTTAGCCTTCTTCACTGCCAGAGGTTTGGGCCGGGTGGTGTTGAGAGCATCCAGAGGACAACGAGACTTGGGGCTGTCAGCTAGGAGTGGAGGCATCCTCTCTGGGTGAGGTTTGACTCCGGGGGGTAGCAACATGCCCTCTTCTATGAAGGAGCCCTGGGGAGGACTGGAGGCCAAGTAGAACTCGCTGGCCTGGGTCATGATGCGCCGGTTGTCTATGATAAGGTGATAGGCCACTGCTAGCTGATCCTGGATGGAAAGTATAGTGAAGACTAGGGAGATAATTCACTGAAGCTAAGGACAGAGCATCAGATTAATGAATACTACAAATACTCTAATAGTAGTCTAACCCCCTCACTTATTTAGGCTTATTTTCTACTGAGACAACGGTCTAAACGAAGCACAAGTTGAACATGATTACAGGAGAGAAAACTTCTACTCTATTTGTTTCTTTTAATTGTATTTCACCAACAAACTCTAATAAAAGGAAACGTTCAGAACTCGTCAAGTCTGTCTTAAAACAATATTGATGTGCCCATATTTACATGACAATAGTTCTTGGTTGCTGCAACTAACTGTACTCTCTACACCGGTCCTGAAGCTTTTTATATGAAAGTGCCTATATTGTAATAAATTATGAAATTTACAGTCTATTTGTGATATTACTTGCCTCAGTTTTGTAGAAACAAAAATGCTAATGTAAATGCTAAGATATCTGGCTATATATAGATAAAACAAGATACATTTTGTACTGCATTTCACTCAGTTTTAGATACGAAACCTGCACTACTAAAAGGTATCTTTCCACCATATCTTCGCATGGAACGACTATCTGGGGAAACAAACAGAGGGAAATTTGTCTTAAATGGACCCTAACTTAGAAAAATACTGACTCGATTTAGCTTAGTGGGACTGCTGAAGTTTTACTTGAGCCTCGGCTGATCTTTTGCATGGATTCTTGTACAGATGGAGGACTGTGCATTTCCCCCACATTTCTTACAGCGTATTTGCATTCAAATATGCAAAGCTCCAGGGCTGGTGTGGAGCATAAGAGTAGTTACAGTGACCAAGACGTATTCACTTCTACATATGGGCACATTAATGTTGTATTAAGACAGACTAGAGAAATCCTAAACCTATCCTTTAACATTGTTCAGCTGTGACCCCAAAGATGTCCATGAAAATATATAAAAACTACATACTCTATATACATACATAAATTTGTGGAGTACAAGTTTATTAGTAAAACAATTATAGTTTATAGATTATGAATGTGTCTTGGTGAGCGTACCTGCGGATCTCCGCTGTAAAGGCTTGACACAACCTCTGACTCAGTGCATTCAAATTTCTCACACACTTCTCTGACGGCCTCCTCATCCAGGACCGTGGCATCATATGAAGGGTCTTCAGGGAACAGGTAGCCTGGCAGGTCCTGCTTAAACCACTCGTGTTCCCTGACAAAAGAGAGTCAATGCAAAATACAACTGATGTCAAGTTACCCAATGTTGATTTTTATTCATCTCAAAATGTCATATTTTGTGACATTTAAACTTGCATGAAGCCTAACCGTTGTCAAACACAGCAGTTTGTTTGTTTATAATGCAGAATCATTCAAGCTACAGGTCAAACAGGAGAACTGAATAAATTTCAAATCTAATGAGTCATATCTCAATTTGATTTATTTTGAAAAGATTAATGTGATGTAAGGAAAGTAAAACAAATGACATAAAAGATAACAAATAATCGTGATGATAATAGTAATAATAGTGATGATGGGTTGTAGGCAATCTTGCATTGAGTCAGTAAATAAACCTGTGAAAAATTAAACTGAGCCTCAGCACAGTACAGCCACTGAGGCAAATGCAACACTCTATTTTAGGCATATAACCATGATTTTTGGATGTGTGACCGTGAAAAAATATTATTTAATTTCCATTAAATTAGTTTCTACATGTGCCCAGCCAAAATAATGTCACAATATAGAACATAGAAAGAATAGAAAAATAAGAATAAAAAAAGATTATGAGTGCAAAAATAGACCCACAGTAGATAAAGGAGGTTTCTGTTTGGGCCACTTGATGCTACAGAGAAAGGTGAGTACCTGATGTCTTTGATGGTGGCTCTCTTTAAAGGGTCGACCTGTAACATGAGCATCAGCAGAGAAGCCACAGAGCGGGTCAGGTACTCTGGGATGTAGAAGACGCCTCCTCTGATCTTCTTGAACAGTGTGGGGACATGCTCATCATCAAAGGGCAGAGTGCCACATAGAAGGGCGTACAGGATCACCCCGCAGCTCCAGATGTCCACCTCTGGGCCTGCATAGAGTCTGACAGAGAGACGGGAGGATGTGGCATGTAACAAACTGAAAGACCCGATCACAATGTGTAACTCTTACAGGTGCGCTGCGAAAAAAGGTAACATTTTATTTATTACATGGGTTATTCAACATTTTACATAAGCAAATTCAATACATTTGCATATACACCATACACTGGTAATTTACTATAATGTAACTGCAAAAGGATGTAAAGCCACTTTTATGGCCCTATGTGTGTCTAACAGTAATTGTTTATATATTGCTCATGAATGCTAAATAGGGGGTGCTAAAATAAAGTGTTACTCAAACACACACACACCACCTAATATTCTATTCATGATGTGGTGACATTATCACTAAATAGAGTTTTTTGTCTAGCTCAAGCTAAGAAAGACTAATATTGCAGCAATCTGTACATTTGAGGCAAGTTTTATTAATGGGTTTGGCACCCTGTGGTTTTTAACTTCTACCAGTGTTATGCAGCAGAATCTTTTAGATTTTGTTTTTTTATCACGCTCATGCACAATTATGCAAATGCACAATCAATCAGTTAAATTGAGCATTGAGGATTGTGATGCACATTCCTGATAATGATTGCACACCATACTACTGATTTACAGGTGGCAACAAAGTGCAAAAAACACAACAACATTCCAATAAAGGCAATGAAGAAGACCTCAAGCTAGTGAACATTTAAGTAGACAATGCACATTGCAAAACTTAAAATACTTTAAAATAATGTCTTTGAACTTTTTCTATGAGAAAGTTGTATGTATCTCAAGTTGCAGTTCTTTGCAGACTCTTATAATATATCAAGTGAAGACTTTAAGGAATTTAATAGAATGTATTAAGTGTGTTTTGCCATGATAACGAGTACGAATTCTTGTATTATGGCCAAAAATGTGATTTGTGAGGACACAATGACCTTGACCTTTGACCTTCAAATTCCACTCAGTTCATCCTTGAGTACAAGGGAGGTTTTTTGACAAATTTGAAGAAATTCACTCATGGCGTTCCTGAGATATTACATTCAAGAGAATGACACGGACGGACGGAGGGACGGACAACCTGAAATCATAGTGCCCCCCCTTAATGAAAATAATCATTAGTTGCATTCTTTAGTGTGATTACCATTGTAGCCTTGATCATAAAGGTGATTACACATGTACACACACCTTCCTGAGATGACCTCTGGAGCAGCATAGTTGGGTGAGCCACAGCTTGTCCGTAGAAACTCCCCATCTGACATCATGTTTGAGAGACCTGTTGGCCAATCACAAGATGAGCACCACTCAAAACCTTTCTTTCTTCACTCTGATACCAGCACACACTAAAGAAACAATCCTCTATTATCATATTATTGCTATTGATCTTTTGATACACATAGGTTAAACTGAGCACAGTCTGCCACAGGGAGTTGTTCACCGGACACAGCACTAATATCTTTATCCTCTTTTACCCGCCAAGACTATAAGGTCTGAGCACGAAGCTCATCTAATTGGATGAGCTTCTTTCTGCCTGCCAGGGCCTCGGCCAAACGGTAAACACCAGACACTCTGTGATGTACTGACCTTCCTTTATCTTTTATCCCTGCTCCCTTAACGTTCTCTCTCTCTCTCTCTCTCTCTCTGCACACCAGAGTCTGTTGCTCTCAGCCAAAACAATTCTCCTGCTGTACACTCTTGCCGCACCCCAACGATTCCTTCCCTATCAGATGACACTGGGCCTCAAGGCTTCGTGCCAGACTTGATATGAGACCTGGCCGTTGCTAGGGGACCTCTCTCCAACGAACACACCCTGCTGGGTGCAAGGACCTTCATGTGTTTTTGAAAATATTTCTCTCTTTCACGATTGCATTAGGCAAAGTCTCTTATTCAGTCAGCTAGAACAATTTGCCACTATCAAAGGGACAGAAAGAAATTCCTTCTCATCTAAAAATGAGGTTAGCAAGTGCATGATGGGGATTTCACACTTTTCTATGAGTGTATAAACAAGTGTACAATGCTGTTTATTATAATTCAATTCAATTTATTTATGTAGCACCATATCATAATAGAGGTTATCTCAGTGCACTTTTCTTATAGAGCAGTGCTACTCCAGACTCTTTATAGTTATCTACAGAGACCCAGCATCCCACCATGAGCAGCACTTGGCAACAGCTGCAACGAAAAACTCCCTTTTAACAGGTAGAAACGTTGAACAGATCCCGGCCCATTGTGGGCGGCTGTCTGCCTCGACCGGCTGGGTTGAGATTGATAGAGAGAGAGAGAGAGAAAGAGAGCAATAACTCTGCAACAAACTCTCCCTTGACTCTAATAAAACTGTCCAATTACTTGGTTAATTCCGATCAGCTCTGCCACAAACTCTGCTTCTTTCTGTTTCTTATTCCCCTTCAGCATATTCAGTTACGTTCTGTTGTGCTTTCTCTCTTCTAAAATTCCCTAACAATCCTTAGCTTCTGCCAAACCAATCCTTTTTGTCCCTCCCTCTAGTTTTAACTGTATTTGTTAGGAATCCTACCAAAGTCTGCAATCTTGGCGTTCTTGCTGGCGTCCAGCAGGACATTCTCAGGTTTGAGGTCTCTGTGGACCACCATGTGCCTGTGGCAGTAGTCTACAGCTGAGATAATCTGCTGGAACAGACGGCGAGCTTCTGTGTCCTCCACCTGAAAAATGCAATATGAACAGACATGACCAGATTGTAGCTTCACAGGGTATTTCTTTGATATAAAAGTGTGTAACAGTATGTGAGACTGAGAATTATATGAAAAAAAAGCAGAACCAAGCATATGGCACATGTGGAAATAACAGTGGATAGTGAAGTTATGTGCTGTCCTGTTTAGTACAAATTTATGATTGAGTTTTTTCATGGGGTTTCTATGGCTCAGGGCCCAAGTAAAATTCAAGTAGGATTATTTTAATAATAACGATAATAAAGACAGGCCCCCCAAGACTGTCAACTCTACATAGCTGTCAGTATCTCCTTTGTTTCCTTTGAACGTGTGTGTGTGTGTGTGTGTGTTTAAATCTCAAAAAAATGGAAGTGAACTTTTAAAGGTGCATAAAGTGTGAGTTAAAATGATCACTTACATCAGTCAGAATGGCAAAGTAATGATACTGTTGTCAAATAAATTGTAAAATAAATCCTAAAAAACTACTAATTATATTTCTTGGAAGTATCCAACAGTAGTGTAATCAGGAAAAAATAATTTTGACCCAATTTTGATGCCTCTAGAAAGTAAGAATAAATGAGCACCTAAAAAGGCTCAGACAACTGTCCCTAAATAAAACTATTCATTGAGTAAAATCAAAAAGTTTGTATAGTAGCAGGTAACAGTTGTATATGTTTAAGTCAAGGAAAAACCTACAGTACAGTCTTACTTGGTCACCACAACAACTGCAAGTTCAGTTAAAAAAGAATCCCTTGAATGGCGTTCAATAAAAACTAGTAATACACACTATCTCAGCTCACAACTCTATTACTGTTTAAGCAGTATGAGCTGTGCTTAGAAGTGAGCTAACAATTTCTGATGATTCAACGACCAGTGCACCCAGTAGACGGGGACTCTAAATAAGAACTTAATAATAAAATGTCTTACCCGCCCATGTTTGCAGATGTAGTCAAACAGCTCACCTCCAGACACATACTCCATAACCATGAAGAAATCTGTAGGTGTACTTATCACCTGGTACCTAAAACACACGCATACATTTGCGTTGACATGAATTTACTGTAGATTAATTAACAATGAGCCACTTTCACATCCTATCCCAACATTTCACCTAAAAAAAATATATATAAATAAAAGGCCTTCATCTCATCTACAATTATCTATATCTATTTTATTTACTTCAAAACATGAACAGCATAATAAATAGAAACAAATACACAGAAAGGTAAGGCTATGCTGTGATGTCTGGCTGACTGAGGGACTGTAGGCATTATTTCCATAAAGGTCAGGTATATTAAAATGCAGGCCCAATCTCATGAATGTTTGCTTGAGGGAGAGTCTGCACTTCATCACAATCTAATTCATTCCTGTCAAGCCAGGTGGAGCACAACACAGCTGGCACTGAGGGAGAAATAAACACAAAACTAAATAACAATCCATTTTTTTTCTGTTTTTTTCTGTTTTACTTACACATAAAGAGTAACTATGAAATCTAAACAGTGAGAACACTTGCAGGAAATGTTTATGACATTCGGTCTAATTCATTTCATGCTGGTTTTACAAACAGGACCAATACAAAACACAGTCTGCTTTTCTCAGTTCTGCGTCCATGCCTGAAGTTCTCTGACGCAGTACAAGCAGAATGTGTGTGTTCACAAAATATATATGTCTGTGTCTGTGTTCATGAACACAGAGCAGTCCCCAGCACACTAGCTCATGACCTGAGAGCTCACATATCTGCCATAGCTTACAGTGTGACGGTGGACTAACCCTTACCCTGGCCTAAAAATAACACAGCGATTGTTGAGAGAGACACAGAGACATGGACTGACAAGGAGAAAAGAGGCCAGGGAGACAGAAAAAAGAGAAAAGAAGGAAGACAAGGTCAAAGAAAAACACAAGAGAAGCCAAGATACTCGAATGAGGACAAAGATTTAACCGTGCAGGAATTACAACATCTATCATTTTAACTACTGACCAACAGATTTCTTCATCTTGTTTCAAACATGTGTGTGTGTTCTACGTCCTCAGAGCCCAACGGGCATGCTCAGTACAGATCAGCTATAGTAAACAAACAGGGACAAGCAAAACATGCCACAACACAGAGGGAACACGACACAGAAAAGGGCCCACATTACACACAGCCAATAATTTAACAGATCTCAGTTATCCCTCTGTGTAGTCGTCAGCGGTAAAAATACTAAAAGTGATAGACAGATGTGCCATCTTTCTCCACTTACAGCTTGATGATGTGTGGGTGTCTGAACAGCTTGAGATTCTGGATCTCTCTTTTAATCTTCCCCACGACATCGAGGCTTCGGATCTTGTGTCTGTTCAGGATCTTTACAGCCACTTTATGGCCTGTCAACTGATGCTCTCCAACTAAAAACAACAGAGTACAGATATGAAGCAGATACAGATCACAGATAATATGTTTTGTTTTGTTTTAAAGAAAAAAACACACACACATACAGGCCTACACCGATCACACAAGATATTGAAAGGTACTAAAGGCTGTACTTGAGGGTGGATCCTGAGACCTGTTGCTTTCTGGCTTTAAACATACCGGTGGATGAATTGTGTTTGTTTTTAATTAAGTTTTAAGCCCTGCTGCAGCCTTTATTCCCTGGTCCTGTCTTTGCCCAGGGTGCTGGAGCTCTGTGTGTCTGCCTGAGCCTCTGTGGCCACGGTGTTTTCAGACCTGTTCGACCCCGCTCACAGTTAATACACCGTTATTGCACAGGGTCGAGCTCACTCCTAGAAATCACCCAACGACAAATAACTATCGTCACCGGCAGCGCCTCATCCGACTCGGCATTAAAGCCATGCACATGTAGACATAATGCTACCATGGCTTCCACTACTGTGCATTAAATGCACGCTCGTTTTAAAACGCTGCCATATGCTAAGCTGGCACATCCCTGAAACTGCGCACACGAGAAAGAGGCGGGGTGAGCTGGAAGTTAAAGCTGACAAGGTCAAGGAAAACCAGCCAAGAAATCTGAATTAATATGCTGTGGTATAGTGAGTGTCAGCGCCTGTAAAAGGCTTTACCGACCAAAGACGCACTTAACCAGCGACCTCCGAGCAGAAACGGGATAACGTAGCGCACTGGCTACTCTGCAAGTCAAACATTTGGCCAGTTAACAACCTTAAGCTCACATGTTGGGTTACGGGCAAAATGTAAGCGTCGCATTTGCCCTTCGCGGGATGACAGGGCGAAAGAAACGGGGCAAAACATGAGCCCCCGTCAAAGGCAAAACCCAACACGGTAACAAGGCGGGTTGTGACTGTGCATCTCCTTCTGGCCGCTGACCTCCAGGTGCTTACACCTGCCACAGCCGATAACAGCGGCTACACACACGGGCTCCGGTGGAAGAATTTGACTTTCAAGCGATCCGGATTCACGGGTCGCGACTACGCTGGAAATCCGTTCCGTCGCCGCCTTCGAGCGACGCGGCTACGCAAACTGCGAAGCGACCGCCGGCAAGTTCAACACCGTCCGCCGAGGGCGAGGGGACGCGGACGCTGCCTCGCGTTTTTTACTCCGACTCGGACGCGCACAACGCTGCGCATCGAGCCCGGCAATGCACGAAAACATGACTTAACTCTTCACTTTCCCGAAGGTCCCCACTCCGAGCGTGTCGCCGAGGATGTAATGGCCGATCTTTACCCTGCCTTCGTGTTTCTGTTGTTGCCGCTCTGCCATCTTCTCCGTTAACGACGGCTGGGGGTCGCTCTGTGCGGTGCGTTCGCTGGCCGCCTGCCTGCGGGGCGCACGGAGGGGCGGGGCGCATCACCTCTCCTCACCCACGGGGAGGCGAGAGCCGGCGACGACGAGACCCCATCGAGTCCGCGAAGACTGCGAGAAGGAGAAAGGAGGCGCCCCGAAGGCCAGATGACATCTGGTGTAGAACTGGGCGCAATCCGGGATTAGCTCCAAAAAGCGGGTTGCCTCCAGCTGCCATATAACCTGTACGCGCATCTCCCACCTTCTGCAGCCCGGTGACAAACCTGTACCATTAAAGACTCAACCGAGGACGGGTCTGCTAGATGGCTTGGTGAAAGCACTGAGGATGTAGCCGAGAATGTGGCTGAAATTGCTTATAGTAACCCCCAGTGACGACATAAAACAACGACAACAACAACAAAAAAATAATTAAGCAATAATAATAATAATAATAATAATAATAATAATGATAATAATAATAATAATAATAATATAGATTATTGAGTAACTATCATGCTCACGCAACCAGTTAAATTACTTATCATTTTAATATATAAAAAAAATGTCTGTTACAGGTCATTACACTGTTATGAAAGATAGATGTAAGATAGATGAAAGATGATGTCTCCAGTTAACATTTCATTTCCCATTTGGATAATGTTAACTGGAGACCAATGCGTGACTGGTTTTATTTCGCGTTTCTGCCTTTTGATTCTGCATTTTCAGTCGAGTGCACTGGAAAGTGTTGGCTATATCTTCCTAGGCCATCAAGCTGGGCTGTCAGATCAGTCACGTTTTCATTGTTATTCTCGCAAATAGGGGAAGCCCATATTGTGTACGTTCTCCCTGAGGTCATATCATACGCCCTGTCATGTGTATCTTATGTCGATGCTTCCTATCCATAAGTAATTAGTCCTAGATGTTTAAAAAACGAACCAGATTGTACTTAAAGGAGTCAAGTAGTTGACGATCTTCATTAAATTTTGAATAGAATTTCATTATTTTAAATATAGTGAAGAAGTGGAATCAATGGAGAGATGAGTTGCAACAAGACTGAAGTGAGTCGTTATAGTTAACCACTAGATGGCAGTGTAAGTTTAATTTATTACCAACCAGTATGGCTCCTGGAGCCTCTCTCTGTTCCCGTCCTGTGAAATTGTAAGACGTTTGAGGACCTTACCAAGGATAGAAAAGACGCATAAACCTCCGGACCCTCTAGTGCTGTGTATGCTATGCTCGGTTTCACTGACCAGAACAATCAACTTACAATCTCTACTGGTAAATCACTATTTTTGAACTACATAAAAAATGACTAAAAAAGATTTGAAAAAAGGTTCTTCCACGCTCTTTTCCTCCTCGTTAAATCCACATAGCAAGAGATAATTCCATCAACACAGTGAATTATAAACATCCATATATTATTTCTATGAGCACCAGTGGAGTATCTATATATAAAAGTTTATTATGGTAAAATAAGCAAACGGCTAGTTTAGGGTGTACTGGTGGACGTTTCTTAACTTGTAAACTATTCAGCTAGAAATTATTTCATTTTTTTTTCACAGATTTTATCAGAAATATTTCAACAGAAATAATGTTTTAAAACACCCACACTGTTATTAGGTTTCCTTGGGGGAAAAAAAGCTTCAACTGCTTATAGTATTTCAGCATGCAAAGAGAGCAGAGACCCTATCAGCTGTATCACCGCTGCTCGGAAACGCTCCGGACCAGAGTGTCTCCGGTGCGCCTGTCGTGCCGGTGCGCCATCACTGGGGGCGCAGTGTCTCTGTCCCCCTACTGGTCCCAGTCTGAGAAAGTTTTCCATGCAGGGATGGAGGTGATTACCAACCGCTAGCAGGGGGAAGAGGGCTGAGCCTTTCAAGCTGCTGGGGGAACTTGAGGAGAGCAAGGGGAGGAGGAGAAGAAGGATTGATAAAACAAGAGCGGCTTACTTACCCCAAGTCTTTGAACCACGACCGGTAGAGAGGAGCGGGCTTTCCATTCATTTCTAACGCAGGCGACTTTTCTTTCTTCAGTCCGTGGCGCGAGTCCGTTCACCAGATAACACTCTTCTATTTTTTTTAGTTATTCCCTTTTTTTAATAAACTGAAATACGAGACAGCGAGACATCAGCACATCTGCAACTTTACGAGATCTCCGACTTGGGAAGTTTGTTTCCCGTACAACTTGCATGACATTACTTTAAAGGACTTGAGAGCACTGTCAGAGTTTCTTCCCCCAAAGCGTGGTGTGGGATTTTTGAGCTGAAACTGGGAGTTTTCAAATGCAAAAGTATATGTATGAGAAAGCGATGGCCCAAGAGACAAGGAACGGAGGAACCTCTACGTTAAATAACAACAATGGTGTTGACAACAGCAAGAAGAAACTGTTGATAGCGCTCGACATCTTCTGTCTTCTACTTGGTAAGTGTATACATAAGTTTGCCCTAAATATTCCTCTCTGTTATAATTTAATTTTTTTAAACATTTTAATCTCACGTCAGCTGATTGGATTACATGCAAAAAAAAAAGTCGGATACTGTGCACACTGTGTCCACACTAAAAAGTTGAATAATAAACAAACAAACAAACAAACAAACAAACAAACAAATTAAACCGAGCCCGCGCTTTCTAATGTTTGGCAATAAAGGCCTTATCGTTTTAAAAGTATTGCCTGTTATCTCCGACCACTAGACAACTTAATCTGCAACATCCCCTTATCATCCAGCTCCAACACACCACCCCATGCTGTGGGAGCGCGGAACAAAACACTGGCCAAACGCAATATTCCACATTGTTTAAAAGTGCACTGTTTATACCATGCAGTCTCGAAATGAGACAATCCGGATATGCTATGTAGCACATTCATACGTTTATAATACGGCTCTGTGTAAGTCAATACAAGATAAACTCTGACATGTTAATTGACTAACACGTGTATGGTTTTCTCAGTTGAGGCAGCGCGATAGAAACGTTTATCGTCACATAATGTATTGATCCTTTCAAGGTCCACAGAGCATCGCAGCGACCAGGCGCTTGATGTTTCTGCCGCCTGCCAACATGCCTGGGGCATAAATGTTTTGAAGTGTTGTAACCTGCCCTTTTACTGCCCTTTAAATAGCCTGTGACACCCCTTCTGTGTACCTATATCCTTGTTCATCTGACCCTAAACCTTCAGAGGTGCCATTCCAGCTAGAGCTGTCCATACAAAGAGGTGCAGCATGAGTCAAGTAAAAATCGAAGAGTGGTTAAGGTGTTGATTCATAACTGATGAAACTGTCACTGACACCCAGACGGTCCCATGGGGGCTTAACTGCTCTGATTTGCTCCAGCAGGCAACCTGCTCGTAATGAAGAGTTTAGTGCGCGTTAGTCTCTGACTTGTTATTCGGCGGGCGTCCCGTCCAGATGCATTGTGCTGTGTTTATGTGTGTGTTGCTTTGATAGGTGGTTTGTTTTTGGCTGTTGTTCACCGTAGCCCAGTCCCTTTAGTTTCCAGCTCCAGTGGCCCCCCTTTCTCTTCTCACTCTTTTCAATCCCTCCGTCTCTCCTTTCTCTCTTTTAGAAAAAAGGATTATGGGAGTTGCGCTTAACTTCTACTCATTCTCTCCGAGAACCCTGCAAATCCCTGGCCAGCTGCCCCTGATCGCTCCACTTCAAATTACTTTCTCCCTCTTTAGCTCTCTCTCTCTCTCCCAGACTCTCTTTCTCCCTCTCAGTCCAGAGGAGTGCATGGAATAATTGCTTAAGCATGTGTTGTGGCAGGGGAATGCATCTCCAATCTAACAGAGGGTGATGGAGAAGTGGGACCCGTGGCTGACCAGGCATTAGAGGAGCAGGTGGGAGCCGCATCAAAAGCTCTGTATGGCGAAAATGAGGCATAAACAGTAGCGATGAAATATGTAACATTGCCATACAGGAGCAGGATGTTGTTACCCAGGATGATACAAATGGCGCAGTTAATCAAGTGCTGAGTAGTAGAAGCAGATCTGCCCGACAGACACTCACAGTTTTCCAGTAGGTCTATATTGGTTTGCTCATTAAAGAACCTCAGACAGAGATACACTGTTTCATCTGCAGTCATAAAAATGTAAATGAGCTTTTAGCGCATGTGGAGTGAATTTCCAGCACAAACCAACTTCCTTCACTGGTAAAAGCTCTATGGTCGGCTCTTCTTTGCCATGTAGGTACACACACAAACAAACGCACGCAAACACACACACATACACATATGCATGCAACACACAGACACCCACAATGCAAGTAAGCACACAAATACACACAGACACAAATGGTCACACGGATTCTCCTTTGTCATGCTAAACACACTCTGGCTGCCCAGTGATGATTGGTTGGCCCACTTTAGTGGTTTTGGGAGGGGTTACACATGAGGATGGAGGTACAAAGGGGGGTTAAAAGGGAGAAGGAGAAAGGGGGGTTATCAGGGGTTCTGAATCAGCAACAAGGAATTTGGGGTGTGCAGTGGGCTCAAAAGAATGAGATCTTGAATGGGATTTGTTCTGTGTGTGTGTATCAGAAAGTGGTATTGTACATGTTTCTAGTTAATGCATAAAGATCTCGTTATCTTTATTAGATCCTATCTGCCAGCTGGTGCTGCACCCACACCGTCAGCGCAGTGACAGCTTTCTATAAGTTGTCAGTCTGCCCGACAGTCACACACCCTCAGGCAAAGCTAATGATTGTGTTTGCATTAAAGACATCTGAGGCCATCTATAATCATACACACACGAGAACACATTCTAACACATGTGTGCAAACCGAAAAAAGGGCTCCTTACTTATTTCGCTCCCGATAATCAAGAGTAATGATGCATAAACACATCAGGACTAGAATGCTGATGAATAAACGTATATACACACTCACTCAGCACTCCCCCATGAGACCAGGGTTACAGTGTATGATTTTGGCAGCTGAGCACAAGCATCTTCTGCTGATTTCATGTTGGCTGGGTTCCACTCTCACTGAGCAGCAGAGTTGATTTAGCAGCGCTATAAGGAGCACACACACAAAAACCCATAAAACTCACTATAAATACACAACCTCCACCACACACTATGGAATTTCATTGTTCTCTCTTCCTCTGTCTCGTATGTGCTCATGAACCTGAACATACACTCTCTGATAGCCTGCTATCATGCACTATAAAATGGATGTGTATTGTGAAAACACTTTTTTGAAGAGTCTCACGCTCTAGCTCTCCGGAAACCATACCTCTAAAAGTAGCACCAACAAACCCTAATTAAGTTTTATACAATGCAAAGGAGATTGTGCATCATGTGTTTGCTTCTGTTCGTACAGTAGAGCCTGTCTGGGTCATAGATCAAGCTGGAGGGGCTTTTTTTTGTGAATGTAAACATGTATCGTCCAGAACTGGCTCCACTCACTTTAAGTCCTTTGGATTAACTTTAAAAGCTCTCCAAGGTCTTTATGTGTGTTGCTATGGTGATCAGCGACCAAAACTACTATTTTAAATATGTGAATGTGATCTATGTTGAGGGAAAGGCCTTTTTCTCCATCAGCATCACACAATTCTTGCTATCTGCTTTGATCTGTGATACAGTCAGCTGTTCAGTGACGTGATTTTTCCACAAGCAATAGACGAGAAGATTGTTATCGGTAACAGAGAGGAGTGTGACCTTTTGGCCCTGGGGGATCAGCGTCATAACCGGCCCAAGAGCATTAACCCTATATGTCTCATCCCAACTCCTGCCTCTCCATTAGCTGCTATAGCATTACAGCACTCAGTCACAGAGCCCCTCATTAAAGCCAGAGTTTTAACCTCTACCTTCCCAGGCCTAAGCCACTTCAATCCTGAGCCGCTCTACAAATATTTTCCAGAATTTCTCAAATTCTTCATCTGGCTGCAGTGCCTTGGTCAGAGACTCTTGATGTGACATCTGGTGCAATTTTAGGAGTGAGTGAACCAGGGGGCATAGAGTGAGTGAGTGTGTGTTTGTGTGTGTGTGTGTGTGTGTGTGTGTGTGTGTGTGTGTGTGTGTGTGTGTGTGTGTGTGTCTACCAAGTGTTACTCAGGAAAGGGTGGGAAACGGAAAGGTAGTGTCGGTCGGAGGTAGGTGTGGTTGTGAAATGAAATCCTGTCTTTTTTTGTTTTTTTTTTACCTCGAAGTCTGTTTCCATTCTTTCCCCCCTTCCTTCCCTCCCTGCTCCCTCTCCACCAGTCTTCCCTCTTCTTAACTGGTTTTTGCACCAATGGAGAGAAATGGCATGAAATAATGTTGGTAGTGAAAGACATAAACATGGTGTGTTTGTGGTTAAACTTTAGACAAGTATACTTCAAAATTTACTATAATATACTTAAGTAATCCCATTTAAATCCATAGAATGTTTTTTTTAAAGTGCCTCAAAGGATCTCATCTTCCTAACAGCAGATAAGTTTTTTTTTTTTTCCAAATGTCTAGTACAAAACTGGAATCAAACAGCAAGTGCAAGGCCCTCACACAAACCCAAACACAGGCTCCCATCCAAAGCTGCTGACCTTAATCTAAAAGCAAATATTCTCAGGAGCTCTGCATGAGTCTGTCTGTGTAGAAGCTGAGAAGAGATGTGCTCCAGACTACCTGACAAGGTATTCACAAAGAGGGGCAAAAGAGATAGGAGCTCAAAAAATATTCATTTTTTTCATCAAGTCTGCCATGTCAAGCATCACCAATTTGTCTGTTAAACAGCCATAAAAATAAATCCCTTTGAACTAGCAGCCAATAACTTGGATGTCACAAGCTCCCAGAGATTCCATGTGTGACGTACTGAAGAGAAGTATTGAAGCAGTTTGCGTTTTCTTTATGTTTAAGTCCCACTCTTGATGCTCCTTGTCAGTCTATTCTTCTGTTTGGCAGATCAGGTCAAAGGTCACGCAGAAAATAGACTCATATAGGACAAGTGCCTGCAGTGTTCTCTCTATGACATTTCCTGCACCCACACACAGCCTAGGGCTTGATGCAGACATTCAATAGACACGCACAAAGGAATATGTAACATCAATCTCAAGAATCATTCTGGACAATGGTGGATATGTGTATGGTATTTACAGTGTGATTACATCACTGTCTGTACTCTTTGTGCAATCTCTGGCTGTAGGGGGTAGCCTGTGGTGGTCTGTGATGTGTGTTTATGTCACGGCTGCAGGACAAGGCGAGGTTAGGGCTCTTTAGAAGGTGAGGAGTGTCCTCTGGCAGCAGAGCATCAATGTATTATGTAATAAGATAAAGATCAGCAGATGTTCATGACAACAGCCATGGCCACAGGGCTACTGTCCCTTAAGAGTGGATGTAAATTTAAGTGTGCATTTTTGTGTAGCTGCATGCTTTTGTATGTGTTGTGATGAAGAGTAGTCGTGGGACATAGGACTGTGGCCAGACGTGTGTGTGTGGCCTTTTCATCGTGACATGTGGCTGGTTTCTGCCGGTGCAGGAGTTAAATGACAAACTCCTGGGGTTTGTGTGTGCGCAGGGCAGTGATTAAAGGTGTGTAGGTGTGAGCGTGTGCATGTGTGTTCCCTGGGTTTATGAGGGAGAGGGAGCGCCTAAAGCTGTTATTAGAAGGATTCTGTGGCGTGAAGGGTGAAACAGTCTGTGTATGTGTCTGCAATGCATGTGTAGGTAGCATGTGTGAGGCATCTGTGGCTCGATTTGTATGTGTGAGTGTGTGTGTTTGTTTGTGTGTGTGTGTGGGTGTGTTTGCATGATTGTGCCTCATGCGATTCCCATGGGAAAGCCCAAGGCATCAGGTTGACTGATGTGACTATGACTCTTCATGCTGGTACAGAAACCAGACACACTCATCTCTTGTAATCCTTTTTCCCTTTTCCATCCTGGTAAACAATTGAATTGCATGGTAAAACAAAGACAATACATGAACAACTTCTTGTCATTGATTTTCAACAACAATAGTGTAGTACAACCTCTGTCTCTCCTGTTTCTCAACTTCTCATCCATGATTATAATCCTCTCAGGTAAACACTCTCAAGCTGCTTATTTTGATAATTTTGGATTACTGGGTGGGACCATTCCATAAACTTCTGTTAGTAGTAATTCTGGCATGTGTTTAAGGTTGTGTTTGAGTGTGGGATGGTGTTGTGAATTGATATTATTTTGAATTCTGTGTTTAGACAATGAGCTCATTTGAAAACATCCAATTGTCCTCGGTCGTCTTATTTTCTTAATCTATCTCTCTCTCTGATTTTGTAGAATCAATTTCAGTTCTAATAGTTAACATAGGACCTGGAGATTAAATAAAGCAACAATAATGGTAGAATTAGTAATGGTAATACATGTAAATGAAAGCAGAGGTAGCAGATGATCGTATATGGCAGTGCTTCATCGTAGCCAACTGACTGAGCGCTCCGGGCCTCATTACATCTCTCTGTTACAACGCACTGTCCTGGCCTGGGCCTCCTCCCTGCTGTTACACAGGCCCCTCTGTCTGTCACTTTCTCCTACTACACCGCCCAAAACAATCCTCTGTATTTGTGTGCATGTGTGTGTGTGTGTGTGTGTGTTTGTGTGTGTGTGTGCGTGCGTCGACATGCTGTGCTCATCCAGAGATTGGGGGTTGGGGTTCAGGGAGATTTCACTGTTTCACTGAGAACAATGCCCCTTTTGATGCGTCTCAGTGGTCTTTGTTTCGTTAACGAGGACCAATAGACCAGTGGCAGACATAAGGAGGATAGAATGGAGGGAGGGAAAGAGTGAATGAGGTAGAGATGAGAGACCCTCCTCACTGGGCACTCAAGGCCTGCTTGATTATCTGTCAGTGGTTTATGGCTATCGCTGCTTCTAGCAGTATTGTTGACTGGATTGTGGGCTGTAGTGCTTATCTGCTCAGCTGTGGCCAGCACTGTGTAGTAATCAGCTCAGCATCTTTATTGGCGCAGGCCTTATCTGTGTTGCAGCCACTGAGCCCTATCCTGTTTACATACAGAGAAGAAGCTTGACTGAGGAGGCTCCGTGCAATACTAGAAAACGTTGTGCAGAACATTCACACTGTAGCTCCAATCGAACACACAATTGTGTCAAGATGATTACGGTGACACAATTGTGTGTCCACGGTGTGCGCAGAGGGGAGTAGGATTCCTACAGGGAAGGACTGAAAGAAAAGCAGGACACTAGTGAGTGAAGTTGAGGAGAGCTTTATCCAGACAGAGGCATCGGGTTTCAAAGACTCTACATCCCACTTCTCCACAGCCAGGCTTTTGTCCCAGGGGGTAATAATGCCATTATGGCAACAACAGAGAAACGCCCATCCAGCCATCCAACCAACCAGCCAAATAGCCTGATCTAGCCCCTGGGCACTGCTCAGGTTTCCCTTCATTGGCGCAGCTGTGCGTTCGTCCTCCTCTTTTTAACTGACAGTGCAGCCAAGCATTAGGAATGTCTTGATGAGTTGTAACTGATCTTTTTAGAACACATTATAAATATCTCCTTGTCTTCTTTACTTGCTAATATGGACCAGAGTTGATTTCCCACTAAAAAAAATGTTGAATTCAACTTCTCTTTAAATGTGCCTAGAAGCCAACAGCAACATAGGACCGAGCAGCATCGTTCAGAGGCTGCCCTTGCAGGTGCCTGCTGGTAAAAGTCCCCTAGAGAGTGTCCCAACAGATGCCTGTGTGTAAAAGGCATTTATTCCTGTGAATAAAATCTCTCTGAGTAAGCACATGCTTCAGCCAGCGGCCCCCCAGTTGCTGCAGCATTCACACAGACGGGAAAAAGGACAGGGATTCACTCTGTACGCCACTCTGCTGACCTCAGCCACTCCTGTGTGTGTGTGTGTTTGTGTGAGTGTGTTTGTGAGTGTGTGTATGTGTGTGTGTGTGTGTGTGTGTGTGTGTGTGTGTGTGTTTGTGAGTGTGTGTGTGTGTGTGTGTGTGTGTGTGTTAGTGTGTCTGTGTCTGTGTCTGTGTTTGTGTATTTGTGAGCTTTGTACATGTGTGAGACACATCAGCAGCTTGTGGAAACAAAAAGCTGATATCTGGAGCCACACATCTGTATCATTGTACATGTGTACATGCTCGTGCATTTGCTTTTGCAGTGATTATGCGTATGGATAAAGCCTGGGTGGTTTTTATGGAGCCGAGTTTGTTTATTTGGATTGCAAGAGCATTTTTAAAGACCTTTGTGGCCAGCAACTTAGAAATGTTTGAGAAAGGCTTTGCTGAAGTTGCCAGTGGAACCACAGTAATTCACTTTAACACCCACATAGCCACACGCACACAGTCACACATACAAGAATATAAATGGCAATCTTGCTGTGACAGTCGTACACTGCTCTTGTACGCTACAGTATAATCCTAGAGCTGTTTCACATCCCTCACCTTTAACCCTTGGCCCTGTAGCTACTTCCAGGTTCTGTCATGAACCTCAGCTAACCTATGCACTCTATTCCCAAATGTCTGGAAGGCCACACATACTCATGTTCCTGGCTCCAGTGACCTAAAGATAAAGTTAACTGTGTGGGCTACACAGGTCTGTGTAGTGTTGGATATGTGACAAATTTCATCACATCCAAGGCATCTGCTTGGCAGGCTGTATTTAAAACCCCAGAGGTCACAGCACTGTTTTAGTTGAATGCTGAGTGTGTGTTGGCCATCTATAAATGTTAGGATATATATATTAAGACTGGGGCCAAGGGTGAAATTACAAGCGTATTTGTAGGAGTTATTGTTGATGTAATTCAATTACTTCTCCATAAAAAACTTTAAAATGATGATGATGTCCATACGCTGTTACCAATGAGCCTGCTCCCTGCTCACCTGCCTTCATTTTGGCAGAACAATGTCCACCAACAAGTGGACCTGGCACTGATCCACTCATTCTCTCTGAACCCTCATTCTTATCAGATACACACACTCACATGCTTTCACTGTTTGCACACATAAAACTAATCTTTGTCGCACACAAACGAACACTCATTCCCTTGAGATTGCACACAAACACTGCACTTGCACTGTGACTTAGAAGTGTGCATTTATCCATGAATGGACTGGAGGGCCCTGTTAATGCAAGTAATTGAACAGCATCCCCTCTCTGTCAATCTCCTGACACACAGAGTCATACACATATCAAATAACCACAAGATAATATCTATACATACTTCTTTTTTTGATTTAGGTCACTAAAGAGTGTCCTTTAGCAACACATATTATGTTACAGGGTTTGACTATATGTTAAGACCTGAATGATAGATGTATGTCGAAAGTGTCCTCGAAACACTGGGATTGGCCTGGTGTAGACAAGCGAATGTAATGGATCTGTACACATTAGCCATGTCTCTCTGTCATAAGAACACAAAGAGAGACACACTTGCTCAGATCATGTTGTTTCAGGGTTTGTTTTGAGAGATGTATGTTCCTTGAGATGATATGTTATGTAAAGGGATTAAAATGTAAAATTAATACAAATTTACACATACTAGTGTTTAACTCAGTACATCACAAATTTTGCTGCAACTACCAATTTTATTTATTAGATTAGTAGACTGCTGGAGTGTGTTATAGATTGGACTTCTATTGGATTACTAAATTAGACTACTTTTTTCATGAACAGACTGTTCAGCCTATTAAATGTTTGAAAATAGTGAAAAACGTCTTTCCTAATTTTCTAGAACTGAATGAAACATCATAGATTAGTTTGTTTTCCAATTAACAGTCCAAAACCCAAAGATATTAAGCTTACAACAATATAAAACTTAGAGAAGAAGCAAATTCCAGCAGCTGTGAAGTGGAAACCAAAATGTTGAGCATTTTTGCTTAGTAAATGACTGAAATGATTATTCAATTGATAAAACCATTTCAGCACTAATCACAAATACAACATACACTCTGGTTGTTTCTTTCTACAAAATCTTTTTTTTGTTTTTAACTAAAGGCATCAAAGTTTTTAAATGTGAGATGTGTTAAGCACAAACCACCAAACAAGCCCTTTGTCACTAATTAAAATTGGCTAATTTTTTACTTAAATCTACTACATGATCACTTAAAAATTTGGAAAAAATTACCATACATTTCGTGCCAGCCTTCAAGACTTAACGGGATTTTATTGTCTGTGCTTTAGACACATTTCAGTGGGTAGCAAAAGGCATTGAGGTTTGGTATATAGCCCTATTCTTGATTGCTCCACAGCTGTCTGATCTGCTGTGGAGCGGTGAGAGAAATCAAAGAGGTTTGACTGATTGACTGGCCAGTCTGTGAAATCAAGACCCCTCAGCCTCTGCCCTCTCTAACTGTCCTCTGAATAGTCCTCTGTCTTGGTCCCGCTCCTTCTCAGGACGAGTCACATGGTGTGTTTGAGGGACAGGAGGAGGAAATCCTCCATTAGAGCAGGCCACAATGCCTCTTCCTCTGCCCCGTTCCGCCTCCCATTCACGTCTCACACTCACTGCTGACACTCGGGCTCGATCACTATAATCACAATATCATTCTAATTCTGCTCCTCAAAGCCACGAAAGCCCATTAAAATGTCAATAGAGTTGTGAGAGTCATGAGAGTGGGAGAAGGGGAAGCTTGGCACTGTAATCCCTGCAGACATGCAGGTGTTGCTCTACCTGGAAATTAGTGCCATGTCAAGGGCAATTAACCTTTTGAGCGCTGCAGAGCTTTAGCTGGCATTAGAATAGCTATTGTTTCCTGTTCTGGCAAGTACAGTCTGTCTTAAGATGAGAGAAAATAATAGAACATTGCTGATCCTTACCCTGCAGGACTGAGTAACTTTGTAAAGAATATTAACGACCGTTATTGAAATACAGCAAAATACATATCCTAACAACAGTATAGTATAATAATATTAACACATTTTTTCCTTTTCATCTAAGGGAAATATAAAAACTGGACTTATTCCTCTTAGTCCTGCAAATCTAACCACTCACTCGCTATACCAAATTTAACTCCAAAGCCAATCAAAGGGGCACTGACTGGATAATCTCTCTCACACAAATAATCACATGCATGTATAAACACACACACACACACGCACACACACACACACACACACACACACACACACACACAAACGCACATACATATACAGGTATAGCAAGTCACATCCCTAAACTTAAAGTGAACAAACATGCATACACACTCCGTGTATAAACACACATGGACATACTTTTTTGCAGTGATTACAAGGAGACGGTGGAAAGCAAACATGTGAGTGGATTTACAGATGGAAAATAAGTACAGCACACACAAGTGCACACACTCACACACACACACACACACACACAAAGGCCTTGCCATGACCTCTGCGTATAAACACTGATTCCGGGACTCAAAGAAAGGCCTCTCTGCCGCTCTCTCTCTCTCTCTCTCTCTCTGTCTCTCTCTCTCTCTCTATCTGACCTGTGTTAAGTAGTCTTCGGTGTTCTGTATTGGTTCTCTTCATAACCTGAAAAAGACGAGTGCATTACATGATCTGATAAGACAAATAGAAGTGTTCCCAAACTCTCCAAGCCACCCACTTAGGATTTTGTCCCCCCCCCCCCCTGCTGCATTTGCCATACTTTTTGGACCTTTCACTTTCTCTCCATTGAGGGGGTTTTTTAGGCTTCAGTTAATGTCAGACGCCTGTTTCTGCTGTTTAAAAGCAGCTCAGAGGCTTGATAGCTTTTAAGGCTCATTGCTTCTAACAGCACATAACACACCACTTCTCTAGCAAGGCAAAAAAAAACAACCTCTTTGTCAGCAGTAGAGTTAAGGTAGGGCTGTGTGCAAGCAGTAAAGTTGCTTTTCCCTTTCTTTAATAAGGATTTTAAAAACCTGGTATTACTTAATGTTAGTGACCTCATGACAAAGCTTGTAAAGTAGTTGTTTTTTAAATCACTGACGGAATACAGGCCTCTGCCTACAGCCCAGCCCACCTCTTTCTTTTTCTCCCCTTTCTGTTTTTATCTCTCCCTCAGACACTCCCCCATCTCTCTTCCTCGCTCTCTGGGTCAACAGGCCCTGTGAAGGTCACACTCCCTTTATCCTGTCACCATAAAAGAGGTCATATTTCTTCACACCTCTGTTTGTAAATGAGGCTCAGATGGGCTGTAGGGTTAGTGCTGGAGTGTGTTTTATTTTGTACCGAGAGGTTCGTAGACTGTCTGTGGTATGAGGAGAATGCCCACATACCAGGCTGCTTTCAGGGAGATGGCATGGGAGGGGGCAGCACAAAACAGCTTGGCATCTGAGGCCTGGACAGTTTGCAGACAGAGAGGCTTTCATAAATTCTCAATAGTTAGTGTTGAGATACTCAGTCGCTTGCTCTCACTTTCCCTTTTCAGTCATTCAGCTGGTTAACTTTTGAGTTTCCCATGGTGTTCTCTGATCGGTTTAGCCTTTAAGCACCGTTTCGCATGTTTGTGTGTGAGTGTGTGTATGTGTGTGTATGTGTGTATGTTTCCCATGTCTGTTAAGACCATGACCCCCTTTTACTTCTCCTCATTAGCATATGAATCCCCACCCCCACCCATAAGTAGGCCAGAGTGGAAGGATGGAGAAAGAGAGGGAAAGTGAGGGAGGGAAAAATCGAAAAGAAGAGTTGAGAGAGGTATGAGAGAAAGCATTTCTGAAAAAGCTTTTTTTTTTTTTTTTTTAACCCAGCTGAGGGTTTATCCAACAGAACTCAGTTTGTGCACAAACTTAATGCATTGGGGTTCTCATTTTAAGGTATTAAACTTTTGCCAAGCTCAATGGGCCATTGAGCTAAGAGACTCACAAGGACAGCAAATGCATTTCTGCACCAGAATCCACTCTGAATCTGGAGTTCTACTGACTGACCTGCCCTGGCTCACCCAAAACTAACCCTGCCTGTTCTGTAGACAGGCTGGGTCTCAGATACCACCAAAGCCCCGCCCAGCCCTGTGCGGGCCCACCAGCGGCCTGTCGAGCCCCGGTGCTAGACCCTGTTTGTGCAGGTGTCTGCCTCAGTGACCATCCCATGGCCGCCCTTTGCTAACCACTGGAGAAAGAGGCACTGAGGAATGAGACAGTTCACACAATTTTAGTGGCTTTATTCTGGTTTTGAAGTATTGTTTCGTTTTGCTCAGAGGAGAGGAAGACTGTGCTGGCAATATTCTCAGGACTGAGTTCATTCATGACCTTGGAAACAGCAGTTAAAACAGGCTCACCTCAAAGTTCATTTAGGTGTTGCAGGGCTTTTGATCATATCACACGATCATTCTAACCAGAACGATTTTGTCCCGGTTGTCATACATATGTAGTTATGCAGGCTTGCACATTTTCTGAGCACTTGAAGGACTTCTTGTTGATGTTAGCTTGAAAGTTGTGTGTCAAAGTTCACATTCATTTGAAACTTTTTTTTTTTAAAAAGTGTCAGGGTTAGAAACAGATTTTACAATGATGATTCATTTTTTAAAAATTTCAATTTTAGCCATACTTGCGTGGGCGTGACCCGATTGTCGTCTCATTGATCAAGTTTGCACTGAGACAACACTTTCCTCTTTCAAGCGGGAGTAGATGTTAAGGAGCCTGGGACCACTGCATGGGTGCCTCACATGCATGCATAAGAAAGTGTGTTTTGAGGTTTTTAAGAGTGTACAAGTTCATATAATTGCGATCGCTGTGTTTTTCACGACAGACGAGTAACACAATCTCCCTCTCCCATCACTGGTGAGACGACAGCCGTGGTTCTCAGCCGCATTAGGAACATTCATGAGTAGATCTGACTTTGACCCAAATGTAAAAAATCCCTGTGATGTGAGCTCACCACATGAACCGCATGCGGGAAAATATTCTGTGCAGTCTGACATCGAATGTATATGTTGGTGTGTCAGGACGCCTTCTTGTCTTGATTCCCCTTATTTATGAGCTACTACAGCCGTGCGTACACATGCTCTCATGCGAAAAATGTTCCAGGGTTGGGTAGGCTTAGTTTTTTTTTTTCCCCTGGTATTTTCACACTTTGAAATCCCTCAAGGAAAACTTTGAAATTCCCTGCCAGCTTTTGCACAGCTCTATTTGTATTCTTTTGATTTGGAAATATGTATTTATTTTCCCTTTGTCGGAATAGAATATGGATGTGTATGAACATTAGTGTGTGTGAGTGTGTGTGTGGCTGAAAAAACTTAATCGATATGACCAGCTGAATGTCCAGTGCAGCTTTCAACTTTTTGTTAGTTTCTTTTTGAGTGGTTTGGATGAAGTTGCTGTAGATCCTCATCTTTTGTCTGTTAAGGGAATTTTTTGACATATTAGGAAATATAGTTATTTGCTTTCTTGCCAAAAGTTAGATAAGAAGATTGACACAAATCTGTCACAGATATGTCTGTATGGTAAATACAGGTAAACCCAGTGAGTTTTGCTTAACATAAGACTAGAAATGGGGTAACTTTTTCAATATTTTTTTCCTCAGAGAGGGATATCAACACTCTGATCTGGAATGGCACTCTCTTCCCTTGCAATCCACAACACTGAACCTCTCACAGTGTATTTTCTGGTCCCTCTTTAAACATGTGTTTCTTTTGTATCCAATAATGAAACTATGGTCTTAGATGTCAGTGCGTATTTGCTCTGTCAGGAGAGTTTGCTCAGTAAATAGCCTGTTTAATGTTAACGTGACCTCATACACACCTGAGAATCTGTTGATGTGATTTTAATGTGATGTTTTTTCCTAAGCTTACAGGTAAGTGGATTTAGTTAAATGGCTTATGTGTGCGTGGGTTCATCCATCCATCCATGTATGTCTGTGTGTGTGTGTGTGTGTGTGTGTGTGAGAGTAGCTATGCTGCCAAGCCTGGTGCTGCACCGCACCTCCATTCGTCCATACCAGAGGGGTTTGTACTGCAGAGACTCCAGCCTTAATTACCCCTACAAGAACAGCACCGTCCCCTCCTCAGTGCTTACTTCTGTTGGGTTGACACTGCCCGTGGTGTCCGTAAGTCGCCCCCCCCCCCACCGCACACAAAGAGCGTTGGCCTTTGGGAACACTGAAGGCAGAAACAGGGAGGGCTGGAGGTTCATGGTGGTGCCTGTGAAGGAGTGATGACGCTTCAGGATAGCTAATAAAGTTCAGAAAATTCGATATAATGTTATTTTTATTTTATAGTCACATCTAATTTTTAAAACCTGTCACTCCTTTGCTCTAAGCTGCTCATACATGACATCCTTAAGCCCCACCCACTTCTGCTATATCCCATGATCCCCTGGTGCCAGCATGCTCCTTGTGCTTCTTTCCTGTTTATGTCTGTGTCACTGATCTGGTACTTTTATGCTTTCTTTCTCCTCTCCCTCTTCCTTTCTTTCTCCCTCTTTGCTCCCCTCTTTCTTTGTGTCTTTTATAGCTAGCCTGCCTTTCCTGATCATTGAGACTAGCACCATAAAGCCGTACCAGCGTGGGTTTTACTGTTCGGACGAGTCCATCCGCTACCCCAAAAAAGATGGAGACACCATTAGTGATGCTGTGCTTTCTGGTGTTGGCATTCTTATTGGCATCTTCTCTGTAAGTCAACCTTCACACCTCCCTTCGTTTACTGATTTTACTCAAATTAAAAGTCGCCTCTTTTTAACTCTGAGATACGGGATCCAATAGCTAACATAGCCCCTTAAACCAAACGTTTGACCGATTTTTTTTTTATCATGCATTATTTTTAAAATACTCCACCATTTTGCTATATATGTGCTCTATATGTCTTCCCTCTCCATTCTGTAATGTTCTGTCCATCATGCTTTATTTTTTAGTATCTACTTTGAGCCATTAGTAATAGCCTGTTTTTTGTTTTGTTTTTTTTTTTTTAAACTTCCCTAAGCAAGTCAGTGGTAGTCAGAGGCCCCTCAAGCAACATTAGGAAGCATGTGTTTTTGTGAATGTGTGCTGACACATGGATGCCAAAGACCAAAGAGGTTTTATGGGCTCCTGGTCTATTCTCATGCCTCCCACTCGTATCCCTGCACCCTGACTCCATGTCCTCTGTGCCCTGCATATTACTTTAGGTGAATGTGTCAGTGCTCTCTCCCATGCCTGCAGTGCCTCACTGATAGCCTGAGGAGTCTCACCAGCTAGCATCACGACGAAGCTGAAGCCATCATTCCCATGTCTTGACTCTTGCTCCATTGAGGGAATGTCTCAAATGTTGTGCCAGCAGATTAGAGGGGGGTCAGGGTTAGTGGAAACATATTATAATGACCTTTGGTGGGGTATGCATATGTTATTTTATGCCACGTGGTCAGGTTAGATAATCTTTAAAAACCCCAGACTTACTGTGGCACAGCCCCCTCAGAAGTTCCCAGACTGAGACGTTGTTCCACCACCATCTCCTTGCTATGAGCTTGGTGGGCACACAGGCACAGACAGACAGACACACACACACACGTTGTCCCAACTCTGCTCTTCTGCTTATTGGAGCCAGGAGACTTTGCTGTTAGTTAGTTCCCTCACATGTTCACGTGTGGGCAAAGCTGGCGTGTCTCACACAGCTGTGTTCCATTAGTGGCGTCTACTGCCATGCTGACACCATTCCTTTAAAGCACACAAGCGCAGGCTCACTCAGACAGACACACACACACACGTGTATATATATACGTGTGTGTGTGTGTGTGTGTGTTGGTTGTGCACTGGTAGCATATTCCAGTTGGGCCTCTTGTTTATCTCCATTGCAAGGGAAATCCCAACATTCCTGCTGTTCAGACCATGTTTCCACTGTGAGAAACGCCATTAGCAATAACGAGATAGAGTACTATTAACAATACACACTGATGATACAAATAGTCCAATCAGGCATCCATTGAGCCCTGTTGTTTAATCAGAGATACCTGTTGTGCCTATGGCAGCGCCTGTATTCACTCACAACAGGGAGAAAAACAAGGAGAGGAGAGGTTTGAATTCAAATACTGACAACCAAATAAACTTTTCTGTCCTGTATCAGTCTCCTGTGGTTCTAATCTCCCACACAGATCAGAACAATTCCTTGACAATAGCACACACACACGAACTAATGCACTGCCATGTTTGTTTCTCCTGGCAGTGGGCCTGCCAACTGACCACCCAATAGGCAGGATAGGTGTGCTTATCAAGCCTAACAATAAACACACAAACTACATGTAATTATACAAACAGTAGGCTTCTAAAATAATAGGATATCTGGGAAATACTAAGCCTTCATACGTGTATATATTTAGAGTCTCAGTGCTGTGCTCATTCACATTACTGAGTGTCCATTGGCGCAGAGATGGGCAGGTAAATATTTTCCTGTGAGAATGGGTGAGATGGCGGGCTGAAGAGTGAAGCCTTGTATGGACAGAGGAAGGAAAAGGAGATGTGGTTATTGATGGAGAGCAGCTGGTCTGTCGGTCACTTTCCCCAGGTGGCAGAGTTATGATTGACATCATTATTGGCATAAACTCCCTCAGCAAAGATGGGGTCTTTTCATGGGGCCTAACAGGAATACCGGAAGAGTCAGGGTTAGCCCACCCCCGTCAAAACAGACATTTACTCTGATGTAAATCCTCCATATACCAAGTCAAGTAATTCATAATTTAGATAATGACCTAATCTAGATTCTTTTCATTGATTTCATGTTTTCCTTTTCCATTTCATTTATTCTCTTTATCCGTCATATGCCAGATTAAAAAAAACAAAACAAAACATCATATCACTGAGCAGAGCATCACCACTCCTTCGTAATCTCACATCTCATCCAAACTGCCTGACGGAAAGGCAGGCCATGCTCATTCTGTTTTATTGTCTGTGCGTCAGTCTTTCTCATTTTGTCTCTCTTGTCTGTCCTTTACACATCATCTCTACTCCATCTGTGACCTCAGCCTGGAATTAAAATATGTTCTCTGCATGATATTCAGAGGTTAGCATTGTACTGCATGTTTATCTGTATCTAAACATACAGTACTACTGTAGTATTCAGCACAACACATGACTAGATTTTGTCTAATATTTATGATCTGCCTTTATCTCCAAAAAATCTTTTGTTTTAGATTGTGATCGGGGAATGCTACCGGATTAGCCAACTAAATGAGGGAACCAAGTCTTTCATCGGCAATCCCTATGTCGCAGCCCTCTACAAACAGGTCAGCTATCCATTAATGGTTTTCAAATTATATATATATATATATATATATATATATATATATATATATATATGTGTGTATATATATATGTGTGTGTATATATATATATATATATATATATATATATATGTGGATAATAATGTGGCGAGGACTTTTCCCTTTAACATGCATGTCATAAATAATCAAAAATTGATTATCATGTGCTTGAAATTAGATACCTTCCTCCGTTCAAAACTCTATGGAATCATTCTTTCTGAATAATTACTAACAATTTGAGATAATAAATCTGCCACTGTTATCATTGTAAACTGCATCTGTGCCATAGAAGAACACAAAATTCTACAGACATAGCAACAAGGGGCATGGGGCTTAGCTGACGGACAATTACAGAGATCTATGTTGATTTCATGTCTATCATTAATGTGTGTCATTTTGCAGGTGGGGGTGTTTCTCTTCGGTTGTGCCATCAGCCAGTCATTCACAGACATTGCCAAGGTGTCGGTGGGTCGTATGAGACCCCACTTTTTAGCAGTGTGTAACATAGATATCTCCACCATCAACTGTTCACTTGGATACATAACCAACTATACCTGTGCTGGTGATGAGAGTGATGTTCAGGAAGCCAGGTTCGTTTAAACACAAAATACATACACCACACTGTGTATATAATATATGCATTGCTGTATTAAAAATACTTGGTAGAAATTTAAAAACTGACCGAATACAATCTCTCTCATCACAGGAAATCCTTCTTCTCAGGACATGCCTCTTTTTCAATGTATACCATGCTCTACCTGGCTGTAAGTAACCATTAAATCCTCCTTCACAAACAACACACACATTCATGAAAATGCACACATGCTTAGAGCCACGGAAAAAATGGTTTACAGAATGCAGAGACATGAAAATGTCTCCCTTTGGTCCCTTGGCTTTAATTTGGGGATTCACTGCCTGAGGAAAAACACAAAACATTGTTCTTATCCACTTTTTCTCCTTCTCCTTCTCCTCCTCCTCCTCCTCTGCTTTATGTGTTTGCACTGTGTTTATGAAGAATTTTAATTTCCTTTTTACTCCTCAGAGACATCCCACCTGTTTTCTTCAGAGCAGCTGTGCATGTGCTTCCTGTCCTCTCCCTTTTCCCTCTATCTCTCTCTCTCTCCCTCTCTCTCTCTCTCACACTCCACCTGTTGTGTCTCTGGTGGGGCTCAGCACCATAGAGGCATTTCATGCTTTAAACCTAGTTACGCACTGACAGACAATTGCCAGCTCATTGCTCCCTAGTCACCTTTTTTCCCCTCCTCCTCTGTTTACACATCAAAAGTTTTCACTTCACTTTGCATCCTAAACTCAGAGTCAGGGGTTGAGGGGAGAGGAGAGTCAATGTTTTGGATATGGCAAAGTAGGTTTGGTTTCAAGGTGGTCTTGGTTCTCATACGGGGCTAACAGTTAAAGTTCTGGTGTATTGTAGTATATTGTTATGCAGTGAGAGCTCGCTCTGGGTATTTCCCAGCCTCTGGCTGAACCCACAGCTGCATTCTGGTCAGACCAAGGAAAAGAGATGAATAAAAAAGAGGGGAAAAAGCAGAGAGGGAACAGAGATGTGCTGCATCCAGACCACAGAGTGACACACTAGTCGGAGACCAGTGTTCCAGCTGCGGCAAGCTGTGGACCATAGCCAGAGGAGGCCGGTGCATAAAACATAAAGAGAGGAGAGCAGAATAAGGGGAGAGAAGGAGCAGATTGTAGCTGATGTATTGGAATACAAGCCAGGCTGAAACAAAGCCCTAAGTGGCGGTATTCCCTAGTGGAGAAAGAATCTGCAGCATGTTGTGCTTTTTCCCGATGAAAACCAATCATGTGACATTGTGTTTTTACTCACAGAGCCTCCCTCCAAACTTAGAAGTATTCTTCCTGTGTCCTCCAGATGATACTCAAGTCCAACATCTGAATTAAAAACAAAAGAATACCAAGATCTGCTAGTTTCAATGTTAGCTGTGAATGCATTATATTAGTAATGAAAATAAATGCAAAGATGATGCATCTAGGCCTCCAGATAAGTGTAATTTTAATAGGAATTTAAAGGAATAGTGGTCGTGATCTTCTCGTTTAAGTCTCTATAAGAAAGTGAGTTGGTACATTTCCCAAAATGACCAGCTATTCCATTAAATCACAAAGTCTTCATCAAAATTATTCATTTTCTTTCTTTTAGAATAATTAATTTCTGCATTAGACATCATCATACTTAAACATCACATCAGTGCAGAAGAGTTCTAGTGAAAACAGGTTCTCAGGAGGTTTGTTTTGTCCTTAATCCCTTTTTTCTTGGGC